>CAKOAT010347376.1:1126-37357 GCA_932364175.1 Eruca vesicaria subsp. sativa
CCATCCCAAGAGCCTCCACCATCTCAGTCACAGCCGGCATCCAACGACCCTGGAGACGACTTCGTGAACCAATTTGATCAAGACCAGCATCATTTTTAGTTTTTTTTTAGTTTTTAATTGTATATTATGAATTTTAAAACTTATTATTGTATATTATTAGTTATTTATAAATATTTTTTTATTTATTTTTTTAATTTTTAAATATATATAATTTTAATTTATAAATATTTTTTTTTAATAGGAAAAAATTGTTTCGAAGTAAAATCCTCGTAAAGGTTTCGAGGTAAATTCCTCTTAAACTTTCCTAGCAAACTCCTCGTAAAGATTCTACTACGAGTTTACGAGGAAATGGTTTACTATGCCCTTACGAGGAAAGTGTACGTGGAGCTTACGAGGAAATGTTTTCCACGGCTTTACGAGGAAACCTTCCCTCGTAAATTAGCTAGGCCTTTACGAGGAAAATAGCCTTTACGATGAACGTCTTTCGACGAAACACGTTTCCTCGCTATTTCCTAGTAAATGGCCATTTACTAGGAAATAACGAGGAAAACCCGTCCTAGTAAAGGACGTGTTTTCTTGTAGTGGTTCGCTCTTCTCCTTGGAGTTAGTTCCGGTGGCGGCACGTCGAGGCGTGTTAGCTCAGCCTCATCGAGGTGTCTTGCAGGGCCGCTATCCTCAAGGTTGGAATTTTCCGACGGTGTGGCATTCACCTCGCTGTCTTTCGCTTCTTGTTGTCTCTCCCCGCATCTAAGCTGTCGTCGAAGCGGTGAAGCTTTGGGATGGTTTGAGACAGGTCTCCGGTTGGGCGCTCAGGCTACTCTCTCTCTCTCTCTCGGTGAAGCTGCTCCGGAGGTGGGGGTCTTGTCCGGTCTGCTTGCTCTATTTGGGTTTTGGTTTAACGAGTGTAACGGTCCCGATTAAGAGGTTTGGAGGCGGCAATCTCTAAGTCTTAAACCGAACGACGCATCGTCGGATGATATCACTGCCTCGTGCCGCCGGTGTATGGGGATCTCGGGTTGGTTTGTCTGCTTGTGCTTGTGATTCTTGGGGTGGTCTGTGTTCTGTTGTCTGTCTGGAAATTGTAGGAAGGTGTTGTATCAGGGTTTGAGGGAACCCATCTCTCTCCTTCTCGCGGTAACCGATTTGTTCATGCGACCCTTACCATTTCCTTGATCCAAGCTTGCTTCGTTGGTGATATACCATGATTTTGACCTGTTTTTAGTCATGATATATTAGTGTTTTTATTACTATTTACTATACTGTAGGTTAAGCATATTTTGGAAGAAAGTGATGTTTTTGGAGCATTTTGGGGAGAATTGGAAAAAGCGCTCGATTCAGACTCGATCACGAGGTCGACACAAAGAGACCCGGATCGATCGACATGCATCTTGCATGATCGATCGATTATCAAGACCCAAAAGCCAATTCGAGAGACAAGTTTACTTGAATCCCAATCATCACCAAATGACGATTTTAGCCCTGACGAGTTTTAACCTAATATAATATATTTTGCGAAAGTGTTAGAGGCAAATGAGAGGATTTTTTTTTGAGAGTGCTTTTTGTATTCTTTTTCACAACCAAATTTTTTGGGTTTTTAGTTTGGAGAGAAGATCTTCAGAGAAATTTGAGATTGGAACTCCAGTACTTTCTACCTATCTATCTATTTATTTATAATATGCATTTTTATTTATTTACTTGTGTTATGAATTGCTATGTCTGAGTAGTTTACTTGTTAGATTTAGGGTTTAAATAGGTTAGAGGGATTAGCCCCATCTATAGGATTGCTAGTTGTGATACTAATTGATAGAATTGTTTTAATTGCTCATGGTTCTAGAGTAGCTAACTGGAAACATTGATTCTTGGATTATGTAGATTAGATTAGAGACATTTAAGTGATTCTAGATATCCTGAACACATCTTTATCAAGCTAGGATTTATTAGAAATATAATTGCATAATTTGATTTAGAAATCTTTAGTGACTAGACTCATGTGTATTGCTTGACCGGAGTCATCGATCGATATTCCTAGCAGAAATCGGTCGATGATGAGTTTAGTGTATCGGTCGATTGTCCTCTAGATAATCGATCGACACTGTCAATTGCGGCCATCTGGTCATTAGACTTATAGTTTAACATAATAGTTAACACTCTATAGTATCTCGCAAGCAACTGATATCATCTATAGAATTATAATCCTGAAAACCTGAATAAAACCCCTAAGTCTAGCATCTTTTCCATATTTGTTTTAGAAGTCTAAATTTTCATTTTCGATTAAGTAATTGTCGTGCTTAATTGGAATATTTTCTTATTGCTTATTTACTGTTTTTACTATTTGTACATTCACCTAGAGTTTCATTCAACTAGATTTATTAGATTTATTAGCTCCTTGTGGATTCGATCCCTAAGTACTACAGCTGAACCTCTTATTTGAGAGAGTAATTCACTCTTTAGGGTAATTTGTGTGATATCAAATTTTAGAAACCCTACAGCAACTACAACAACTACAACAACAACAAGGGGTATGGAAATTTTTTCTACCATAACCCACCAACACAGACTCTGGAGAGCAAGATCGAAGCTATGCTAGATCAGGTTCTTCAAGGACAGCAAAAGCTGACAATGAAGTTTAATGGGAAGAATATACTATCTACAAGGAGCTGGACACCAAAATTGGAGCTTTGAGCACTCATGTCAGGAAGCTAGAGACTCAGGTAGTTCAGACTGAAGAAGCTGTCAGGAGGCAATAAGGTGATGAACCTATGAGACACCACGTCAATTCCATACTAGATGATGATTTCTGGCAAGAAATTCGTCATATAAAGATGGGAGAGGACAAGCCTAAGGAGGAAGTTTATCGCGATCTCAAATTTGAATCGATCGATGGGTTTTAATCCATATCGATCGACTGAGTTCGAGAGATATCGATCGACTGGTTACAACTACGATCGATCGACTCTTACCGAATCGTCCGAAACCTGCCATGCCGTCCGCATCATGACCCACGAGGAGTTTGCAGAGAAACACCCGAATCCACCCATACCTTCTTACTTCACTGTCGATCGACACCCAACACTTGTCAGCGAACGATAAGACCTTACTCTAATCGATCGATCCAACACTTTCACGTGTCAAGTGCCGATGAGGACATCGATCAACCCACCCAACCCTACACCAGAACCTATGGATATTGATAGAACCACTACCGCGAAGACTCTGCAGAGAAGGAAAGAAAAGGTTCCTAAGCATCTCAAGAGAGAACCAACTGTCAAGGAGATAGATGGTTTCACTAAGAGATTTCTAAGAATCCCACCAGAGAAATCTTTTGATGAGGTTTATTATAACCACAGATTGTGGATGTTCTTCAGAGACACTAGGAAGACTGAAGAAGACATTAGGAGAATGTTTCACCATGTTAGGGAGAAGATGAGACAGAGAACTACATTGAAGAAGAAGAACGATCTTGGGAAATTTGCCATACCATGTTCTGTTAATGGTATTAAATTTCCCCATGCTCTATGTGACACAGGATCATCAGTCAACATCTTACCTAAAGTCATGGCAGAAAGTTTAGGTTTGAAGGTAGAACCTTCAAAGGAATCATTCACTTTTGTAGACTGTTCTGAGAGAAATCCAGGAGGCATAATCAGGGACCTGGAGGTGGCACTAGTTTCTGTGGATTTTCATGTCCTGGATATTAAGTTAAACTGGAATTCTTCACTACTCCTGGGAAGAGTTTTTATGGCCACAGTTGGAGCTGTTTGTGACATGAACACCAAAAGTTTTTGTCTTACTTTGATTGATCCATATTTATGACACAGTTCGTGTTTTTAAGAAACAGGTACATTCATTAGAGACTGGAAAGGCTAAACTGATTGCAGCTTGCGAAACTGAAGCTGAGTACGGAGCTGACTATTCTGGATCAATCGGCACATTGTCACCATCATCGATCTATTCAATTCATCAGCCAGAGACCAATTCCGCATACGACGCATCGATCGACAGCCAGTCTAAACATGGAGCCCTACCAATTCATTGCTATCCGAATTTTTCCTTACAAGATACAAGCAACAAACAAGATGATTACTCTATACGCAGTTGGGCAGACAGTGATTTCCATGAGAGCTTCGCCATAGATACATCACTCATATCAGATTCAGAAGATCACAAAGAAGAACATGATGAGGATTATGAGGAGGAGTATGCTAGAGAAATTCATGCTATTCTCACAGAAGAGAGAATCCTACAACCTATCAAAAAGACGAAGCACACAAGATTGATCGACACGGTTAATCCTGAATCGATCGACACCAAGCCAAAGCAGCAGCATAGGATTCAACAATCCATCGATCAACACATATCAACATCGATCGATCACGATCTCACCGACTGCAGGAAATTTGGAAACTTTCCAAATTTTCCTAGGGCATCCAATGGATATAAAAGAAGACTTGCACCCATGAAGATTATTCACAGAATAGAAGCAGTCAAGATGCAAGCACCTACTACATTCGGGAGACACAACAAGAGTGGCTCGAGCTACAAAGATCAACATGGCAATGCAACATTCAACCATCCAAGGATCACAACTCGACTACCATCGATCGACACTAAGACTGTCAAATCGATCGATTCTAATCCCCCAACTCTTACTTTCAATAAACAATATTCTGCTAATGATTTTCTAACACCAGATGAATTTGGTATTATCAGGGATCCAGAAGGCAATGCATTAACACTAGATGGAAGGATTCTACATGTGTCCAAAGAAGACATAACAGACATTCTTCAAATGGCCAATGGACCAGAAAATCTCTTTCAACAACAACTTGGCGTAGTGCAACAACAATCAACATCTACAATAGCAGCAGACCCATCGATCGACATGAACCCACGCCGATCGATCGATTTTAACGAAACTCGCACTCCAGTTAGGGAATTGGAAATCTACACCAAAGATGAGATAAACGAGATGATTGGTTGCATGAGTGATTGGCAAGAAGGAGCGATGACTAAGCTCACCAACAATCAGAATACAGCATACGTAGTTTTGCAAGGAGGAATTACATGATTGACAACAAGAATGAAAGAGATGAAAGCAGAATTAGCTAGTCTGAAGACACAGGGTATGCAATCGATCGATGTCACCAAGGACTCATCGATCGATGCTAGCAACGAATCAGCAAAGAACGAACCAACGATAGATCATATAGCTGCATGCGATACCAGAATTGACGCGATAGATCATCACCTCACCAACAACATCAATTGGTTAAGCATGAGGATTGATTTGCTACAGAAAGATTTGGATGAAATCTTTCAGGAGAGACACAAGAATCTAAAATCGATCGACAACAACAAAGGGAAATCGATCGATTTAGGCAAACTACCAGAGCAAGATTTCTACACCAGAGCAGAAGTTGATCAGATTATTGATAAGATATATGCCGCTCTGAACACAACTGAGGACATGTTTGATAAGCGATGTGACGACATCTTCTTCCCTTTCAACAACAACATCACCGCACTACGTTCAGGAACATATTGGTTGAGAAAGGAAGTAAGAACAATTCAGAAAAGACTCGTCTGTCGACCTAAGTTCACCCAATTGATCGACATCAACAATGATCCGTCGATCGATGATTTTTCACCATGGGTGATCGAAACATCACTCATGAAGCGATCGATACTACATCCGTCTCAAAAGGAAATCAGCTGTTAGGAGAGATGACAAACAACGTCTATGATAGAGTTCAATGGAACAGCAACATCATTGAGAGTCTTCAGGAAAGATTTCAGAACATTTTAGACACCGTTACAAAGATGGATGCAAGATGGGCCATAAGTGATGAAGCCACAAGAAGTTTCATGGCTACTTGGTTCAACATCAACAGAGAAGTTGTGGATACTTGTTTTCCAACAAGTATCTCTTTTTCCACACCATAGCTCACGCAGTGCAACAGTCAAGGTAAATGACTATAACTAAGCGCTGAGTGGGAGGAAACCCACTGTTAGGTAATTTTTCTCTTGGTTTTCTTTTCATTTTACTTATACTTTTTCGTTTTACAACTTTTGCAGGTTTTTCTATAAAAAAAATCAAAAAAAAGATCCAAGGAGAAACGAATGACCATCTCGTCGACCGACGCGTACCAGTCGATATCGATCGACAGACACTCACCTGCGATGATCGATTCTCATCTACTCACATAGATCGGTTATTCAGTCCGGCAAGGTCCATTTTTCTTCCTTGTTCATTTCAGTACTTATGATTTATTTTCTTTCGCCATAACTCCGATTTTCTTTACAGGGAAAGTGTAATTTAAGTCTGGGGGGGGGAGGTTTACTGATGTTTTATTTTGCTTTGAGTCTTATAAAATTGTGTTTTCAAAACTATATTTTATTGAGCTCAAGAAAAGTGGTAATGATCATATTTGATTTATACTTGTTATCTAACCACTTTTTAGCACCATTCTAGACTTTATGATTACAGATAGTACTAAAGATGTTTTAGTGGATCAACCAATCAGATATCCACACTTTCTTAGATTGTTTGAAGGAACCAAAACTACCTCCAACACTAAACCTGACACAATTGCTTGTCTTGGGGCTTGGCATACATGGGATTGGATTCTTCAAACAAGTCTGGAAGGTAAAGCCTTGTGTAGATTATCACATTTTCTCTCTCTATTTTTGACCCTAGATAGTTTAGGAGATTAATTTTATTTAAAAAAAAAAAAAAATCAGAAAGTAGTACTAAGTATTAGGTTTTTAGTCAGGAGGAATCAGAACATGACTTGGTGACTACAACCATTAAGGCTTGCTTCAATCATGATTCCAATAAATAATTCGAATGGGACTTGTGGCTAAAACCATTAAGGCTCACTTCATATGAATTCTTGGGTATAAATAAAAAAGAAGTGATCAGGACTTGGTGGCAAAACCGTTAAGGCTTGTTTCATGGAAGCCTGTCCAATCTTGATCAATAATTTTCCTTAAAGCAGATTGTTGACTCAAGAGAGAACTTAGAAGAGAGAAAAGATAGGAACTAACTTTTACCTGCAAATCAAAATACTTGTTTAAGTTTCCTTGCATCCTGTGATCGATACTCCCAAGGTAAAGCCTACACTTTATTTTATGCAAAAAATGAGGTTAGTTGAGGGGAATGTCAGATAGTATTTCCTAAGTTGTTGGTTAGATGAATCTGGTTGCTAAGCTAGGATATTGCATAATGAGCTTCTGTGATTAGAATGTTTTAGATGTGGATTGCAATAATATTGAGGTTAAGATTTCAAATTTTTTAAATCAGTGGGTCCCTATTCTTTTCAAACCTCTTTCGGAGAGAATACATGTTTGTTTTGCTTGAGGACAAGCGAAAAGGTAAGTCTGAGAGAGTTGCTATACCATGATTTTGACCTGTTTTTAGTCATGGTATACTAGTGTTTTTATTACTATTTACTATACTATATGAACTTTTAAGCATATTTATGAGATCAGGAGTAATTTGGAAGAAAGTGATGTTTTTGAAGCATTTTAGAGAGAATTGGAAGAAGCGCTCGATTCAGACTTGATCACGAGGTCAACACAGAGAGACCCGGGTCGATCGACATGCATCCTGCATGATCGATCGATTATCAAGACCCAAAAGCCAATTTGAGAGACAAGTTTACTTGAAGTCCGATCATCACCAAATGACGATTTTACCCCTGGCGAGTTTTAACCTAATATTATTTATTTTTCCGAAGTGTTAGAGGCAAAATAGAGGATTTTTTTGAGAGAGCTTTTTGTATTGTTTTTCACAATTAAAGTTTTAGGGTTTTTAGTTTGGAGAGAAGATCTTCAGAGAAATTTGAGATTGGAACTCTAGTGCTTTCTACCTATCTATTTATTTATAATATGCAGTTTTATTTATTTACTTGTATTATGAATTGCTTGGCTATGTCTGAGTAGTTTACTTGTTAGATTTATGGTTTAAATAGGTTAGAGGGATTAGCCCCAGCTATAGGATTGCTAGTTGTGATAATAATTGATAGGATTTTGTTAATTGCTCATAGTTCTAGAGTAGCTAACTAGAAACATTGAATCTTGGATTATTTAGGTTAGATTAGAGACATTTAAGTGATTCTAGATATCATGAACACATCTTTATCAAGCTAGGATTTATTAGAAATATAATTGCATAATTTGATTTAGAAATCTTTAGTGAGTAGACTCGTGTGTATTGCTTGACCGGAGTCATCGATTGATCTTCCTAGCAGAAATCGGTCGGTGATGAGTTTAGTGTATCGGTCGATTGTCCTCTAGATAATCGATCGACACTGTCATTTGCGGCCATCTGGTCATTAGACTTATAGTTTAACAGAATAGTTAATACTCTATAGTATTTCACAAGCAACTAGATAGCAATCTGTAGAATTATAATCCTGAAAACTTGAATAAAAACCCTAAGTCTAGCATTTTTTCCATATTTGTTTTAGAATTCTAAATTTTCATTTTCGATTAAGTAATTGTCATGCTTAATTGAAATATTTCCTTATTGCTTATTTACTGTTTTTACTATTTATACATTCACCTAGAATTGCATTCAACTAGATTTATTAGATTTCTTAGCTCCTTGTGGATTGGATCTTAAGTAATACAGCTGAATCTCTTATTTGAGAGAGTAATTCACTCCTTAGAGTAATTTGAGTGATATCAGTTGGCTTCCATCACTGTCTAATTTCTAGTCTTTGTTCTAAGTTAAGTTGTGGTTTAGTTAGTTCTGTTGTTTGGTTTCATTCAGTTCTCTGCTATTAGTATTTTCTTGTAATTTCTGTCAAAAAACAGAAAAAACGTATAATCAATTTAATATTTTCCAAAAAAAAAGGAAGATAATATTTCTTCATTAGTTCCTCTGTATATGACGAACAAAGAGGAACGTAGTGGAGACTATGTGTCACTAGTTGACAAAAAAGAACAATTTAACTAGAATCAATGAAAAATAACAAATTCATCATTTCCCTCCTCCCCTCCCTCCTAAAATAGTCTCAAATTAAAACTTTATATGGTAATATGTTAAAATATTAAATAACTACAACTTGGAAATACAATGAATAAAGACTTTAATACATATTCTTATAAGAAATCAGTCAACCAAATTCATCAGTCTTGTTTAATTAGGTTTATAAAATCACACACATCCGTGTATCTCGACCGATCAATTTCTAACTACCTTTAAGACTCAAGATAATATGCAATTTTTTTGATCTCTACGAAACAAAAACTCTTTTCTTATTCTTGTCGGTTAGATTCTTTTTGCCTTTGAAACCCTAGCCTCCTCTACATGTTTTACAGTTCTTTTATATTCCATTTAACTTTCGACTCTCAAATATTGACTTTTCTTAAATTACGCTATGGTATCTTGTCTTGATATAGAAATCTCAACAACTTCCTCGATCACTCAAAATCTTGATTCAACAATCTTTCTTTTTTTCTCTGCAACAATCACCTTATTCATTTTATGCAACAATGACAACATCCATAGTTTCTCGTGCATACAAGAGTATTAAAACCCACATTAGAAGGAATATATAATAATTTAAGCATAAGTGCATAAGATTTAAACAATAGGTTTAGATTTAGGTTATTACAAACCTATAAGTTCTTGAAATGAAAAGAAACATAGTTCTTGAAAAACATAAAACTAATACCGATCTCCCCCTGAATGAGAGACCGATTAGACAAAAACATAGTTTCACCCGATCCTTCTACGTTCAGTGGTGCCCGAGAATGGTCCCCAGATACGCAGTGGCTCTCCGATCAGATCCTCATCTCCACACAGCACTGGAATCTCTTTTTGAAGCTCAAGAACTTGATAAATCAAGTTAGGAAGAACGATTTTCATCTCTGAATCATATCGGCGAGTAATCTTGATGAACTGATCGTACATGAGATTCCAAAATTTGATTGCAAGATGATTAGCAATTGCATAGATCAGACGGAGACGCTTTTGGATCATGGCATTAATATCGAGTTTTAGCGACCAGCTCAGTTCACAAATTTGATAGAGAACGTCGTATGAAGAAATGAGATTGAAATCTTCCCACTCGGAGAAGCGATGACCGGTGAGAGCAGGACTGACGAGAGATAAATCAACGCTCTCCCAATAATATGAGCGCTCAACCACCGGTGTGCAAAGCATTGTGACGAATGTTCGAGATAAGTTCCTTAACCACTCTAGGGGAAAAAGGACGCACATGCAACACAACATAAGTCAATTTTGTGTGATCGATGATCCTAAGAGCTACTCCTAGATCAGAGGCAGAAGAAGAGAGAGTACCTTGAACGATAAAGCCTCTCACACACAAATCTTGGTATTCTCGGCATGCGTCGTCATTCTCGTGATGCCTCGTCGGAGCACCAACCGGAAAACGATCTCCGGCAAAGAGTACTCGGTTTTTTTGAAGAGGATTCTCAAAGGAGAGATAAAGGATGAGAGCGGAAGGATTGATAACACAATAATTTTCCATTAGATCTTTGAAAGGGAAGCAAGAAAAAGAATTGGGAACGATGATATAGAGAACAAGTAACTTAGAGTAGGTTTCGAGAAACAAGAGAATAAGAGCGAGGGAGTCACTCGAACGTCTTGTCGTGCCTTTATACTCTCATAACGCGTGATACACAGACATGATTTTTAGAAAACTGAGGTTCTCAGATGCCAAGCCCAGCAAGGCCCAAAAGGCCAGCATCCAAACTTGCACAGCAATAAGTTGACCCAAAACTATCATAACCGTCCATCACCAACCAAGTTAAGGTCTTTAAATTGAGGAAACCAAGCAATCATAAACTTTGTATCACTAATGTTACCCAAATCTATACTTAGAACAAAAAAAAAGCATTCAAAATCATACATATGAATCACTTTAACTCCCTCTCAGCCACCTCTGCTAATCTAGAATCACATGTGTCTCAAAATGGTATTGTATTTCTTAGCCAAGACGCATTCATACCCTTCTTATATATTGCCTCTTTCCTACATCCATTTGTTTTTATCAATCTCAATTAAACCAAGTTATTTAGTGAAAGAAGCTAAGATTTGATGATGTCCCAGAGCTTGGTGTACTTGGTACTACGTTTCTCAAATGACATACATTCATACCAACACATGATTGTTTCAGTGTATTTTAATTTTTTTTTTGTTATGTTGGTTTTTCTCTTCAACATGAACACACAAGCTCTGGAATTTCAGCATAACCTTCATAACTGTTTACTAACTTTACCTGAAACGACTCGTTCATCATATAGAATTATGTTTTACAAGTAGTAATGAATTTAAATTCCTTCACCTAACTTCTTCTCCGTCCAAACATTGATCAAATTCGGATGCAAACTACTGTAGCAGCCTTATCTAACGTGAGTGTTTTTCTGAGATTGATTTGACACTATTAAAGTAAAGTTGCAGTAGGTTAACACTTTCCACAAGAAAACACATGCAGTTACTTTAGATAATGGGGTTTTACCAATTGGAAGGAAATCATCATTGTTCACAGACCCCCAATGCCTTACACAGATGCAGAAAGATATTGAGGTCCAAGGGTTTTGTGAATATATCAGCCAATTTCTTTTCGTATGGTACATGTTCAATGATTGCGAGTTTTTCCTCAACTAAATCTTTAACAAAGTGGTGCCTAATGTCAACATGTTTGTTTCTTGAGTGCTGAACAAGATTTTTTGATATGTCTATTGTTGGACCCAATTTTGACACCTATCTGGACAGGCCCAAACCCATCTGGAGTGATCGCTGACTCGACGTCGACCCAGACCCTACGAGGTCGAGGATGAGATTCCGGATATCGCGGAGACTATAAAAAGAGAGCTAGGATGACATTTAGAGGGGACGAGAAAAACCTTAGAGCTATTCACTAATCACATCGGCCTCATTCCTTATATTTCTAGTTCGCTTTCTTGTAATCCTTTTTGTTATTTCAATTCTTGTTCATCACCTTGTAAACGAATTATACATTCAATAAAAGTTCCTTTTTGTTTACGACATGTTCTCCTCCCTTCAGACGAATAACCAAACCTCACCGCGAGCCCAAATGCAGCAACAAGTTTAGTAAAATCCGTAGAGCGCTGGAGAAATCGATACCTAAGAAACAGTACAGCCCGCGTTTACTCAAACGCAACCTGTTCGGGGGGCAAGGACACTACCAGCCGACACTAACCAAAAAATGGAGATTCCCGACGCACCACCAGAACAAAAGGTAAAAAAAAATGATTTCATTTATGGAGGATCAAAGTTCTGCAAGTCAGTCAATTCCATCAAAGCCCACCAACCAAGAGCCGAAAGCAGCACTGCCATACGAGAACCTTTGTCCGGCCCCGATCACGAAATCTCCTTTGATGAAAACAAAACCGCCGATCTCGACAGACCACACGACGACGCACTCGTCATACAACTCGAAGTCAGAGCATGATAATTGTCTAAAATCATGGTAGATACCGGAAGCTCCGCAGACATACTCTTTTACGATGCATTTCAAAGAATGGGATTCACCAAAACACTCCTTAAGCAAGAAAAGACCCCCTAGTCGGATTCGCAGGAGAGACTAGCTTTTCTCTCGGATCCATAGAGCTCGTTGTGACCGCTGGAGATGTCAGGAATATCGTTGAATTTATTGTAATAGATCAACCTGCCCCATTTAACGCCATCCTCAGAAAACAATGGCTATACAGCATGAAAGTAGTGCCCTCGACTTACCATCAATGTCTGATGTTCCCTACACCAAGAGGAATTCAAACCATAAGAGGGAGCCAAAAGAGTTCCAGAACATGCTACATGTCGAGCTTCAAAGACATCGAGCGGAGTCCATAAGATCGACGAAGAAGCTATAAGGAGAACAAGAATTTCACTCGCGTGTAAGAACGGATCGAAAAACACGACCCAATCCACTGGGAAAATTAATCGAACTACGTTAGACTTGATCCCTCGATGAGGATACGTAGGCAGCTCACGATCCGAGTTCAGTCACTCTCCTCAAACAAGTCTCTCACAAAGAGGTGAAACTAAGAAAGGAAAATAAATTATCCGCACAAACACACTCCTTCTAACATATGATGTAAAACAATATACAAAAAGAATTATTTATAAGTAAAAAAAAATGTTTTGTCATCTTGTCAAATTCGATTTAACTGCATGAAGAGACCCTGATCAAGTCTACTGAAACAGTTAGGATCCCGCTAAAAACACGGCGCACTATAGTAGTAAAAATACTACTCGAACACAACTTATCGACACGATATCAATCGAATTCGATCTACGACCGCGAAAATAATAAGAGGTCGCACACTCAAATCAAAATGAAACTAAACAAACCATTATTATTCATAATCGTTATTACCCATCGGGATTACCAGGAAAAAAATAAAATAAAATAATACAAGACTACATCTAATCTTCGGCATCAAACTCGGCATCGAACTCGGCCCCACTGTATCTTTGCTCGCCCCCAGACTCATCTTCGCCAGGAGGCACTTTAGAGGAAAAAAAAATCCTCAGAGACCAGTGGAAGATCCAACTTCCCAACCGAAAAATCCGACACCACATTCACGTCAAGTTCGGTACCAAGCTCAACTTCCTTTGCCCAAAGGCGTGGTAACTCGTCGGAAGCAAGCAGATTGTTGTTCATTATTCTTAATAAGCTTGATGTTAGCCATGACCTCCTTCAAACGAATCTCACAGTCTGTTGCGGCCTTCTTCCTTTCCCCCTTCTCCTTCAGATACATCAGGACATCCAGATAACCGTCGCTGACTCGATGTCGAGCCGGACCCTACGAGGTTGAGGATGAGATTCCGGAGATCGCGGAGACGGTTAGAGGATGAAGAGGCTATAAAAAGAGAGCTAGGATGACATTTAGAGGGGACGAGAAAAATCCTAGAGCTATTCACTAATCACATTGGCCTCATTCCTTAGATTTCTAGTTCGCTTTCTTGTAATCCTTGTTGTTATTTCCAATCTTGTTCATCACCTTGTAAATGAATTGTACATTCAGTAAAAGTCCATTTTTGTCAACTGAAGTCCGATTATATCGTTGTGTATAAGAGCATCATTGCCCACATCCTTTGTCTTCCCATGATTGAACTCTCGATTTCTACAAAATTCTGAGTGTGGATTTTAGGATCTACATTTTGGTGCCGATTGTGGGGAAGATAAACAAAAAATTCCCTTGCTAAGAACCCGATCTAGGATTTTTAAGCACATTATGGATCCCAACCCGAACAACCCCGATACCATCCAATCTGGATCGATTGACACCGCTCCCACCGGAAACCCTTTGGGAGCCGCCCGGCATCCGTCGATCGAACAAATGTTGCTCCCATCGGAAACCCTCTGGGAACCACTCTGGCACCCGTCGACCGAGTAAACATCACCGAGACCACCAACATGAACCAAAATCAACAGACTCCGCCGATCGGAACTCAATCGCTGAGAGGAATAAAATCTCAGATTGAAACCCTCCTAATAACCGTACTGGATCCCGAGTGTGGAACCGTATAACGTATAGAAAAATTCCCAACTGTCCAACCAGAGCAATGAGACCGAGATCTCCAACCCAACTAGCTCGAACTTAAGACGAAATGGCCAAATTGAGAGCTATGCTCGTCACACTTATCGACAGATCTTGCGAACAAGAAATCGTTCATCGAACCATGGCCAGTCGCCTAGAACAGACCGAAAGAGAACTCGCCGAGAGCCGAGCAAATCCAAGAGAAAGGATCCGACAACACTCGGATCCAACCCTCCAGACGTCATTACCTCGAAACCGGAGAGCCTTTGCCTCCCCTGAAACGGTCAACACCCGATCAGGCCGTTATGCCGGAGAAAGCTCGCAGCAGGCCCAACCCGAAGGAGCGATCTACCAAAGCCTAGGATACGATGGTCAAGGTGAGGTAGAAAACAGAACACATGGTATCAGAACGACCCCGATCTCAACTCGGAATAGACCAGCAGAAATGACCCCGCCGCAACATTGAAGTCGAGATGACCGGTTCTCGTTCAGGGGTGACGAATTCCCGCAAACGGGACCCGCAATCCATTCAGACCCCTCCTCAGCATACGAACCATTCAGATCAATGCACGAGGACCTGCAAGAGGATGGAAAAAAATCCCCAAACCAAGCACGAGCTTTCAAAAGTTATGTGGAAAAGAACGACGCCGATCTCAAAAGGATACACGCTATCGTGCACTTAGCGACGAGCTCGGCCCCTGATATTGACCAGGTCATCGAGGAGACTCGCCGAACTCCGTTTACAAATCGAATAACAAGTGTAAGGTTACACGACGTCGGAAAGATCAAGTTCCCCAATACTCGGGAAACTCTGATCCAAAAGCACACGTGTAGGCCTTCCGATTAGCCGTATCGAGAGCGCATCTAAACAACAAGGAAAGAGAGGCGGGCTACTGCCGTTTCTTCGCCGACTCGAAGGAAAGAGAATGGTTCACCAGGCTCGAAGGGAATTTGATCGACGACTTCACCCAACTAGTATCAACATTCCTGAAGCAATACTCAGTGTTTATTGAGACGCGTGCCACTGAAGCAGACCTGTGGAAACTCAATCAAGCGCCCTTCGAACCTCTAAGGACTTACATAAATAAGTTCAAAGAGCTAAAGTCCAAGATATCGAGCCTGAACGAAGTTGTTGCGCTGGCAGATCTGAAAAAGGGAGTCTAGTTTTCTTCCAAGTTTAGGGAAGAAATGAAGGTCCAAGCTCCCACATCACTCGACGACGCGTTATATTTCGCATCATACTTCGCAACCCTCGAAGAGGAGATAGCGGCCTTAAAATAACAATACCACGCCAAAAAAGAGTAATTAAAAGTCCAGTAATCCGAAAGAGCAAACCATCAAAGGACAGCATTCTTATGCCATATACTCATCATCGCAGAACAAACTGTCGACATTCGACCCGAGCAAATGCTACTCCTTCCACAAACGAAAGGGGCATTCAACCGAAGAGTGTCGTGCCGCACTCTGCAGTAAGGAAGAAAACAAAGAAGGCGGAGAGAACAAGAAGAATAGACCCCGACGACCCTAAAGGCAAAAAACAATGGTAAAAGAAGTAGAAACATCGGACCAACAGTGCCAGAATCACCACCTTCCGCCCCAAAGAGAAGGGTCGACATGATCTTGTGGGGGTCCGAACATAAAAAACACCAAATCAGACCAAAAAACGCGTGAACATCGATATCACGATGACGATACGAGGACCGATGGAGGTCGATACGACATGTTCTCCTCCCTTCAGAAGAATAACCAAACCTCACTGGGAGCCCAAATGGAGCAACAAGTTTAGTAAAATCCGAAGAGCGGTGGAGAAATCGATACCTAAGAAACAGTACAGTCTGCGTTTACTCAAACGCAACCTGTTCGGGGGCAAGGACACTACCAGCCGACACTAACCAAAAAATGTGTGTGTTTTAGTATCCTTTTAAATATATACCATGTAACATCTTGAAATCATTGAAATTAGATCATTATTAACTCTAGTCTCTTAACGGGGGTTTTAAGTTTTGGTTAATAGACGGTTCTTAGCTTTTGTTAGATTTTAACAAAGAAAAGTTAATAACCGTCTTTTAAATAAAAGATATAAAAATCATCTTTTATATGAAAAGTATATAAAAAAAATTCAAATTATGAATTAAAAATTCCGATTAAAAAACCAGGGTTTCATATCTTTATACGTTGAAATATTGTTTGGCTTTGCTAAAAAATATTAAATAATAAATGGTTATGTGTTGTGGTCCAAGTATTTCATTTTCGAAAATTTTAAAATTTGTTTGACTATATGGATTATGGATAAGGCAAAATGTCACGAGTTCAATGCCACTCTTTTAATAGTTAGAGAAGCATGCAGATTCAGGGAACTTGGTTCGACACATCATCGTTGGCCTTCCTTAACCATGGCCATGTCTATTTTAGGCTACTTGTCGCACACCCATATTAATATCTAAAATATATTTTTTACTTGTGTTTTGAATTTATGAAGTTGTTTTGAATATGTTCATACCATTTAATGTAAGATTTTGACAGTGATTAACTAGTGGGACAACAGAAAATCGTTATCAATATCAATATTTTAATAAAAAATGAATATATATATATATATATATAATATAGTTGTTATGATTCCTAGCCCTAACCATAATGTGCTATGATTCCTAGCCCTAATCATAATAGTATTAAAGTAAAAATAACGTAAGTTCTTTAAATATAGTAACATAAGTAGTTTACGAAAAGTAAAATAAAAAATAACATAAGTACAGTAAAACCTCTATAAATTAATAATGTTAAGACTTTGAAATTTTATTAATTTATAGAGATATTAATTTATCAAAAGTTTCCTTATTCAGATTTTTTTCTGTTTTTTCCATTTTTATTTATAAAGTCAAAAAATATTTGATTTTCGAAGAGAAACATTATTTAAATATTAGAATTTGAATTATATATATTTTTATTATCTTGTTTGGTGTATATTCTTATGTTTCATAGAACTGTTATGTGATTTTCGATATAATTTAACTAAATATTATCAAAATATATTAGTATTTTTATTGTAAATATAAAATCAACAATATAATGTTATATTGTACTTATATAAAATTATATATAGATAGATTATTAATTTATGCTTTTAATGGGACTATATATTTACATGGTTCTTAAAAAAAATATTATTATCTTATTATTTTATCGATTAGTGTCATATTTTATACCGACCTAAGTTGGGACCAGTGAAATTAAATATTTTATAGAGATTATGAATTTATCGAGTATTAATTTATAGAGGTTCTACTGTATTAAGAAAGAACCAGCGGAAGTGGGTCAATAGCTTCCATACCGACTTCAAACTTCGAGTTTCGAGTAGCTTCCATTATCTTTCTTCATACTTATAAGGAGAACTGGACACAAATTCATGATATCTAAGTTGTATTCGGTACTTGCCTTCGCTCAATTTAAAAATATAATTATTTGTTACAAAGAAATGGAATAAATAAAAATAAATGGATTTTACTACTAGTAAATACAAATCAAATATTAAATTAATTTTGACTTTTAACTGTTTGACTTGTTACATATTATCTTTTATTTATTATGTTATTTAATATATATTTGTTTTATTAAATTTTAGTATTCATTTGATTAGTTACTTAAAATTTACGTATTACATTTATGATCTGTTATGAATATTTGTTATTTGATTTTTCTTTTAGCTATTTGATAAGTATACGATTCTCAGTATATAAATAATTGTAAATATTTTTTTGGTTATATGCTCTTTTAGCGTTTATATTGATCGAATTTTAATAGAGTAATATTTACTGCATGAGCTTCGATGCTAGGAAAATATGAATCAAAAGACCAAACAAAAACACATTGAATACAATATGTGTGAGTAATCGACCATATGTTTATTTTGCCGACCCTTCCTTATAAACTATGTGACCTTAATCTTTTAGAAGTGGTAACATGATAAAACAATTCTAAAGATTTTCATTACAAACAAGTCGCACAGAAGACATAACGATATTGGTAAAATCAATAAAGTTAGTAATGTCATATATGAACTGAAACAACTAATTGGCCAAATAGGTAATTAGATCAAGCTAACCACTGCTTCTCTATCTCGAATTGTCTCTTATTTTAACAAAAGACATCCATTAATATGTTGATCAATCTTTAATAATCAAGTTGGCTTTTTTTTTCACTCCTTAGGGGAAAAATGCCACATGTCCTCTCTAAATAATGGGCTACCGAAATTTTGTTCATTTTCATGGGTTTATTTGATTTTGAATTATTTTGGGCTGTTAAAAACATTTTAATCCCAAACAAATATTAGATTTTTGGTTATCTCGATCTGTCTGGATTTACCTTCCTTCCAAAACCTTTTCGAAATCCTCAAAATTACTCCGCTACTCGACTTCTCCTCCATTTAATATTTGATGCAGTGGATGTCATTCAATCATTGCAATAAACGATATCAGCATCGTTCTAGCTTCCATGTGTTCCTCACCAAATTCGACGAATATATATATTAAACCTGAAGTAGAGGCCATAGTACACTGCTTCATCTCCCTAACTTCTACTCTTATCACAATCTTCTAAAATGGCAAATCCTCAATTGCTTATGAGAGAGTTGAAGGATGTTCAGCGTAAGGAGATTGTTATTACCCGTATCCTTCTTTTCTGGTAAGCTAGGAATGTATAGAAAGGTGGGGAGATTTATGGTGATCAAAATGGTTCAGGTAGATGGGAAGGTAATTGGATTTCACTTAGTAAGCTGTTCATTTAAATCATCGGAGAAATGTAGCTTTCTAACGCTATATTGTATTAGATGTTTAAATCGTGTTGTGTTCACCATGCTTTGTTGATGGCGGCAACCAGAAACTTAGCTACATGAGCAGTCGAATAGAAGGACATCAAGAAACAGGGAATGTAAATTTTCAGCACCCCAAAACCACCAAGAAACAAGAACCCAAGTTATTTCTTTCCTGAAAAACTGTATGTTGCAGGTTAGTAGTAAAAATTTCAAACGTATTCTTGACATACAGCCACATAATTTCCTATAAACAAGTCCATATCATACATTTAAGGCTTGATAAGTTGATGTGGAACTCTATCTAACGATGGAGAGATCATGTACGACTTTATCCTTGGTACTCATACTGAATAAATGATTTTCAATATTGATCTTTTTTAAGGCCTTTTTGGGGTGAATGACTCTTTGTTGCTATATATGTTTAACTAACATCTCGAGAAATGCCATCATGCAGGTGGCATGGAAGTTATGACCATAGAAGAACCGTTCGAGTGCAGATTTGGAGATGGGCTTCTTGGCAGATTCATTGCTTAGATTAGCCATTTCCAGTCCTTGCAGACACAAATTGCCAGTCTTCACTTGCATTACACTACACACCGTCAATAATCATATAAGGTTTTATTTCTTATTCACATCATAGGTTTGAGAATAGCATAGAGGAGATTGTTTCTAAACTCATATATTTATTCTTCCTTTCACTTAATATTGCAGTCTTTCTGAAAACTGTGTATGCATTTGCATGTTGTGGTGATGTATACATATCTAATTTATTGTATTGGCACCAAATTGGCTTTAGGTTCCATGGTCATGGTTTTGGTAAAATAAACTCTCTAGAGCGATGAAGTCATGTTTTAAGCTTTTTCTAACCAAAATTTTAAAAATGAGAAGAAAAAAATTGTTATGATTAGCATTAGTTGTCAATGTTCTTCATGTATTGCTTCGGAAGGTTTCTTTTCAAGTTGTTTTTTTTGTTCTTTAGTGATGAGCAATTAACCTTATTCTATCAACTCTTCCACTTTCTTGCAGTTCACACAAACTCTTCATATGCTCTGAAGTGGAACAAATGCTAGAGAATTTTGTAAGAGTGAGAAAGAGAGGTCACGGTGTAGCTTGTGATGGCATTTACTTCAAGATCTGAGACACCTCTTTGGTCTTTTTGCGCATGTGAAGAGTTTTCCCAAGAGTCTATGTATTCTCTTATGAAACGTATTGCCGTATCCTTTACCTACCCAGATACATAGACAGCCGAGAAAACCCAAAATGTTCAAGAGATGGTGGGAAGATATTAATCACTGGATCTAAACAGAGTAGTATGAGTCATTCATTATCTTGGAGCAATCAGTAGAAGAGGGTTTAAAGTGGTAAAGCGAAAGAAGACCGTAACGGTAGAAAACTGAAACGTTAAAATATGTTAGCAATCGCCATTAAACCTCCTCCCCCAAATCACAAAACAATAAGACTTTTCTTTTATAACTTTTGACATTTTTCTGCCAAAAAAGAAGTTTCCCAGAAAATTTTAGGATATCTCAATAATTTTAATAAATTAAGAGAAACACAAAGTTTCTCAAACTTAACACTCATGGGATATCATTTAAACACTGAGAACATATGGTTCTCTGCTATTGGCTCAGATTTTCTGTAAAGATTCAGTTTAGTAAACTAATTTTCCCTTGAATATAACAACCAACATCATCCATAGACAAAAAACGAAACATTATAGTTATCCAAATTATCTCAAAATGAAATCTATTAGAACCAAAAATTTATCAGATATTGATCCCAACTTTGTTATTTAAACGGAACAAAAATAGAAATAACCAATCTGAAACTGAACCAATTTCATCAAATTTTGAATAGTGCATGTCTCTTTAAAACCGGGAAACTGAAAATTAAAAACATTCTAACGGAAATAAATCAAGTATCAATCCCCATGGATAATAACAGTCAATAAATATACTTAAATCGACAACCAAACAAACAACACCCTGCGTTTAGCGCAGACAAACCACGAGTAAAATTATAAATCTAAAAAATGCATTATTTGCGGAAAAATTATGGTTCATCATTTTGTTTTTCTTTCTTTCTCCGGGTGGCTTATTTTCTTAAGGTTTTTAGTATATCTTTCAGTGTTTTCCAATCAACAGGGAAGAGATTGCAAATCTTTCGACAAAAATCTAAATAGGATCATGAAATTTGCATGTCAACAACTAACAAACCATATATTTGGATTATGCAGAGATATCTTAACGAGTATTCAAGATGCGAGAAAGATGATGAGATCATCTATGTTCAAAATACTTAGTTTTCTTAGCAAACTGATGTACCAAAACAACATGCTACCTCAAATGTAATTTGCATTTTTAGACCCGTCAGTCCCTGACACATATTATCATATGATTAATTTCGTTATAAATTTGTTTCTATTTTTTGTGTGTAAATGTTTAGAAAGAATGTGATGATAAGAGGATGATGAATTGATGATTCTCTAGAGTGGAACATAAGCATATTTGCTAAACATGTTTTCTAACCCATTAGAATTAATAATTTTTAATTAAATATTAAACAGTTCAACTATTACACTTTATTTTATAATAACTATGCAGAGACTATAATAATTAATATATTTCCATATGATCGATACATATTTTGTTTTCTAAAATATTGTTGAAAAATATTTTAGATTATGAAATCATAGTCAAACCATATTAATCTTAGCAAAATCGGCGCGTAGCACCGACAAACCCCTAGTATTTTATAAAATAATTCACCTTCGTGATCATACAACCTCACTGGAAACACATCAAACGTCTATTCCAATAGTTTTTCACTAATCACCTTTTCATGATCATAATTTTATAAACATCCAAAAACATTCATGAAATCATTAGTTCCAAATGATAACCAAACAAACACACAACAATAACTCATCACAAATAGTTTAATTCAAATATAAATAAATTACATGCCGTCTGTAAGATGGACCAACCACTAGTATATTAATTGTATACATAAGATATATATATATATATATATATATATATATATATATAAAGATAAGTGATAATTATCTATTATATTAAAAGAGAAGTCATGACTCACTTCATGTATGATATTTTAGTTTGGACCATCTTTAGAGTTTTATAAAATTTTACATAACATTATAATATCTTTTCATATCTTTAATTTTTGTTTGAAATACAAATAATGGTTTTAATAAAATTCTAACAAAATCTTTTTAAAATCTTTTAGAATCTTTTTCAAGATATAGCTTCAAAAATTATTTGATTAAAATTTTAATTATCATAAAATATAATTAAATTTTTAATTCGTTTTTAATTTATAAACAAAAAATTAAAATTATGTAAAATACTTTTAACAATGTCCCAGATTTTTTTTATGTATTAAGTAAGTCTAACTTAATTAATTTTTACATAGATTTCAAATTTAAAAATAAATCAAAATATATAAATTAGTAATCTTACATAATAATGTTTTTAAACATTGTTACAAAAATACAAATTTATAAATTTTATATAAATAATATTATAAGTCACATAAAAATTATTATAAAATTGGATAGCATATAGAACCAAATTATACTTATTTATTGATATATTTTATTATATAATTTGAAATATTTTTGTATTAAATTATCCGCACGGTTGTGCGGGTCGAAATCTAGTTATCTTAATGGAAGAGATCTTATGTGTGTGTGCCTGTGTGAATGGGGTTTATAGCCCATTAGACTCATGAACTAGGTGAATGCCTTAACGTGTTCATTATAAAAGAGCAAGCAAAGCACACGACAAAACCCTACAGCCATTAGAGGTGCATTGTTCGTTAAAGTTAGTGATGGGAGTGGTTTAGCTCAAAATACCAAAAGAAGTAGATATTTAAGGATTTGTCATATTTTAGGGGGAATATTAGTGATGGGGGGAAGGAAAGAGAAGAGAGAAATACGGTATGGAGCTAAATAAGGTGTTTTGTGTGTGTATGGAGTGCAAATACTCAAGTTTTTTTTGGGATTTTGATCTTGACACATTAGTACCCCGGATCCAGATTGTGTACATGTGGATATCTGTAGATGCACATCATATGGAGTTTTAAACTTCGATGCATTATTTGTTATACTGCAAAATGCCCAGATATATTCGAAACTATAATATATAGATTTGTTTCAGTATTTTTACGAGATATTGGCAAATTGAATTCACAAGATATATACATCATTATAAACTGGTATGATTTTCTTTCCCCTTGCCTATCATATCTTCTATCCACAGTGTCCTAAATCACCAATATCTAAGAACTTTGGAGAGGTAAAGGAGTTGCTATCTCTGAGATCTCAATAACCCGTTTAAGCTGAGAGATATGGAAAATAGTGTGAAATTTTGACGATTCCGGTAAACGCAATTTATATGTCACCTTTCTAACACGAGCAATGATTTCAAGAGGCCCATAGAACCTTGCTGCTTACTTCTTAAACAGTCTGCAACTTACTGATTGTTGCATGTTCAACCGTATTTAAGATAAGCCTGGGTTCCCACCTCAAACTCCAAGTCCCTGCGAAGTTTATTAGCATTTTTATCCATCTAATTTAGGACACACATCTAGTTCTCCTTTATAGACACCAAAACTAGTTCATGTTCCTTCAACAACTCATCTACTTCAAATTTCTTTGTGAAACCAACTTCCTAAGCTAACGAAGTTGGAGGATCATGTCCATATACGAGTTTGAAAATCTACATTGTAATGGTATATGGTATAAAATACTATACCATAACTCAACTAAAAAAATATTTGACCATTTATTTGGATAAGTTTATGCAAAACAACCCAAATAAATTTTCAAACATCTATTCAAAATTTTTGGTCTGGCCATCGGACTATGGTGCCGTATAGAAAAAAAAAGGTCTAGTGTTTGAAAATTTGAAACACTCGTTCCGGAATCTGCTAAGACTTGCAATAACATCACATACAAAGATAAGACCAGCAAGAAACACCACACTTGGAACAAAAAAGAGCTAATTTACTTGGAATTCCTTTATCGCAAGAGCAACAACTTTAGAATCTTATTTTTTCATAGGAAGGTCCATGATCTTCATATGTTTAAGAACAATCTCAACCTGAAACCAGAATACACAATCTTCCTATATAGTCAAATAAAAAGACACGTGGCTTAATGTAAGTGGTTGATATTGTTAACTAAAGATGTGTCTACGAACAGAGGATTATAAATAGCTTTCGTCATCCTCAGTCATAAAGGATCAATCTTTCTTCTCCACTCTCTCATTTTCCCTCTCTCTCTCTCTCCCTTATCCCAATACTTCGAAGCCTCTCTTCCTTCCTTCATCTTCTTCGTGGCTTCTGCTCTGCCGCCCAACAATGGCGGTTTTCGGTGGAGCTAATCTTGGTTCTGTTTCATTCTCCTCTCATCTGTTCAACCAACAGTCTTGTTTTCTCTCTGGTCCTCTTAGACTCCTCCCTTCTTCTTCAAATAGAACTTCTCTCCTCTGCGTCGTCAAGTCCTTTTCCGGCTCCGTAATCGCCGATACAGACACAAGTTCCGATCAATCCTCCAATCCCCTTCTCAGGGACGATGCCGGATCCGCTCGGGTGCGTTCTACTGCTTACCCATCTCTTATTTTGATCCAAAGTTCCTGTCTTTGCGTCTACATGCTCGCTTTTAGTGTAACTGATGGTTTTGTTAATGAAGTAGATGTCTACCGATTGGAAGCTGGCGAAAGCTTATTGTAAGAGTGGTGACACGTTTGAAGGTGAGGTCGAAGGCTTTAATGGTGGAGGCTTGCTTATTCGTTTTCATTCTCTTGTCGGTTTTCTTCCTTATCCACAGCTAAGCCCTTCACGTTCTTGTAAAGGTACTTCTCTTGTTCCATTCCTGTTTTGTGTTTCTTTGGAAGAAGAATCGTTGATGGTTTTGTGCTTTCTTACAACTGCAGAGCCTCAGAAAAGCATTCATGAGATAGCTAAGACTTTGGTTGGTTCAACACTTCCTGTTAAGGTAACCCTTGTTTCTTTTTAATTCTAAGCTCCATAATCAATTTCATTTCTAGAGGTTAAATATATATATATACAGGTTGTTCAAGCTGATGAGGAGAACAAAAAGTTGATCTTATCTGAGAAGTTAGCACTATGGCCAAAGTATTCACAAAACGTTAACGTTGGGGATGTATTTACCGGGAGAGTAGGTTCTGTTGAGGACTATGGTGCATTTATCCACTTGCGCTTCGATGATGGTATTCGTATTTTGCTTCTTTCTTTTTACCAAATTCCTTTCTTCTTCTTCTTCTTCTTCTGAGCTTTGACATTGCTGGAAACATATATATTGGTAGGTCTTTATCATCTAACGGGACTAGTCCATGTCTCTGAGGTCTCGTGGGATTACGTTCAAGATGTTAGAGATGTATTACGCGATGGTGATGAGGTTCGGGTTATAGTCACAAATATCGACAAGTAAGTTTTTCTTCTTTTTTTTTTTGGTTACTACATTTTATTAGTCATTGATGATACTTATCAAGAGTTGTTGCGATGATGCAGAGAGAAATCAAGGATTACACTATCTATCAAACAACTGGAAGACGATCCTCTTCTAGAGACATTGGACAAAGTGATTTTGAAGGTAATAATACTATGTGAAAATGTGTTTCTTTTGTTTGGTTTTTAGATATTTATAAGAGACAATTGGATGTTATTACAGGACAGCTCTAGTGGATCTCCTTCGCTAAGCTCGAACAATGGGGATACAATTGAAGCTCTTCCAGGTCTGGAAACTATACTTGAAGAGCTATTGCAAGAAGACGGGTATAGTAGTCAAATATCATTTTATAATCTGGAAAACAAATGAAAGTTGTTTACTATTGGAGTCTTAGTCATCTCTTTGCATAGCATCTGCTTATTACAAAACAATCATGACTTGGATGTTCTTGACGAATACATTTCCTTAAACAAAATTTCTCTGTGGATGACCAAATTGGTTTACTCCTGAATACTTTCTTAAATGCATATGATAAGATGGAGGTTGTTTATTGCATAGTTTGGATTCTTTGTTTCAGGCATAACCATCTAAGATGCAATAGCATTCTGATTTCATTGTTCAAACTACTACATCTTGATCAATCCTTCCTCACAAACTATTTTTTTACATTGCAGAATAGAAGCTGTGAAAATTAACCGGCAAGGATTTGAGAAAAGAGTGGTTTCACAAGACCTACAACTTTGGCTCTCAAATGTGAGTTCTGATACTTGCAATAAACATAAATTCTTGTTTGCTATGTTGTGAAATCTATAAATCTTTATTACTATGCAGACACCACCTTCTGAAGGAAAATTCGTTCTTCTTGCCCGTGCTGGAAGACAGGTAAAAAGATCTCAGAACCATTTCTTTACATGCATTTGTATATAGATGGATGGTTCTTTTGTTTAAGTGAAGTAAAAATAATGTTGTAAATTGAACAATTTTCAGGTGCAAGAGATACACTTGACGACGTCTCTGGATCAACAAGGAATCAAGAAAGCATTACAACGAGTACTAGAACGAGTCCCATAAGAGACATTGCTTCTTAGCCCCTAAATCAGCTAATATGCATCTTGCCCAACAAGAGTTGGGTCATCATCATACGCATAATCAAGTGGAGCAGCTACTTAAGAGAAATCTGAAAAAACGGCAATGCAAATTCATTTGTATGTGACACACAACCTATGAAAATATATGTATATGTTGATACTCAATTCACATTATATAAATCCATTTACATGCAACTCATAACGCCAATGTATATTCAAAGATGTATTAAAAACTAAAGAAGCCCATCATCATATTCACGATCTAACCTTCAAGTCAATTATTGACAACCCAAACGAAACAGCTGAGTATCATTAAATAACAGTTTTCAAATGTTTAAATTAGTGGCAAGAATAATTAAGCATGATGATTAAGTAAAATCCTTTTGTTTGTTTCTCCGTTGCACAGCTTTCTTTGTCTTTGAAGTGCACATGCTCCCCTCTCACTCCAATGATTAAACCAGAGGCCAGCTTAAGCACCCTACCCACTTTCACCCATCAAATGTTCCAACATTTACATAATAAAAAGATTCTTCTTCTTCTCCATCTTTTGAACTGTAAAATACTAATTCACTTTATATTTATTATTTAGTTAAAAGTCTTATCATTACTTTCCCTCTATTCTTCTTTTATCTCTGTAATCAGTTAAGAAAAAAAGGGTTCACAGTCTTCTCTTTCCTCTTCCCCATTTTGATTGATCAATCATTCATTCTTCTTCGTTACTAGCTACTTGGTTTCCCTTGTTGTACCTCTGCAAATTTTCTTGACTCATTTCCTTTTTGACGCAAACAAACACCAAAATTGGTTAGCCATTTTTCCAGGAAAATTCAGCATTCATAACTCTGATTCTAAAGAAGTAACAGACAGAGTGTGGTCCTTTTGTTGTTTTATTTCTCTATTTGCTTGTGTTTCAAAATTATCATCTATCTTTCCCATGTAGAAGCAACTTTCTGTCTGATTCAGAATATCGTTACTGATCTCTGGGTTTAACTTGAGAGAATTTTCCCATAGTTTTTTATTGAAATCTAAACCCAATGGAGAAGCAAAGGGAAGAAACCCGAAAGTACTTACCTTTGGGTCAGAGCGATCCCTTTGGGAACGGCAACGATGGAACCATCGGCGATCTCCTCGGTAGATTCACTCAAGAGATCATCTCACCATTGACTCTACAGCCCTTCTCCTACAACCCCCAGATCCGATTCCCGGGTCAGTTCGGGTCGCAACAGACAGGACACGAGAGCAACAACAACAAGAGCTCGTTGCTGGATCCAGACTTAGATCGAGTTCAGACAGCGAAACCAAACTCCAGGAAGAGAAAGTTGGTCCCTGCTTCTGCTTCTGGTAATGGCAAGGAGTCGTCTCCAGCT
Source organism: Eruca vesicaria subsp. sativa (assembly GCA_932364175.1). Lineage (NCBI taxonomy): Eukaryota > Viridiplantae > Streptophyta > Magnoliopsida > Brassicales > Brassicaceae > Eruca > Eruca vesicaria. The sequence goes on from CAKOAT010347376.1 coordinate 29,426, forward strand.
TCTTCGTCTCTTACAGCTTCCAATTCAAAGGTTTTTCATCTCACAATCTCTCCCTTGCCTCTGAATATTAGAAAGTGTTCTTCTTTATTGGATTCATAAGAGAGAATGAGTTTTAGTTTAGTGCTGCAATATATGAGATTCTCTGAGATGTATGGGGTTTGTTTGTGATCAGGTTTCAGGAGAGATTGTTGGATCCAAAAGAAGCAAGCAGGATGAAGCTGGAAGCAGTAAAAACCTAACAGATGGTTATAAGGATGATGCAAAGCCTCCTGAGCCGCCCAAAGATTACATTCATGTTAGAGCTAGAAGGGGTCAGGCCACAGATAGCCACAGCCTCGCTGAAAGAGTACTCAACACCTTTTAAAACTATATTTCTTTTTTTTTTCCTTTGTGTTTCCATGTTTCTGTTCAAACTTTAGAGTGTTGATGTGTGTTTGGTTATCAGGCAAGAAGAGAGAAGATCAGCGAGAGGATGACTTTGCTTCAGGATCTGGTTCCTGGTTGCAACCGGATCACTGGGAAAGCAGTTATGCTTGATGAAATCATTAACTATGTGCAGTCCTTGCAGAGACAAGTCGAGGTATAATCCCGTGTTCTTATTAAAATCAGAGTTAAATACTTCTTTAAGATATGAAAATATTTGGTCTGTTTTTTCTTCAGTTCTTGTCAATGAAGCTGGCTACTATAAATCCAAGGATGGAGTTTAACTCTAATGCAGCTTTATCCACAGAGGTAAAAGAATATCTTTTTTTTTTTGGCTACAATGTTGCTATTAATGTTCTGTATCAATAATCTGTTGCATCTGTATGTATCTATGTATAGATGATTCAACCGGGCGAGTCATTAACGCAGTCTCTTTACGCTATGGCTTGCTCAGAGCAAAGACTTCCATCCGCATACTATTCTCTTGCTAAGAACATGCCTAGATTCTCAGACACGCAATTCCCCTCCAGCGATGGATTTGTTCAAGCTGAGGTAATTACTTGTTAATGTCATCGATTCTGGAGATGTAGACGTGCTCAAATCCTTTTTGTGTTTTGATTTTCAGACACAGGGATTCTGGGAAAATGATCTGCAAAGCATTGTTCAGATGGGTTTTGGAGATGTTCAGCAACAGAGTAACAACAACAGTTGTAAGAAAAGATTTAGAACCAGATTCTCTAATGAGACAGCTTTAGAACCAGAGTCTCTCATGCTAATAACCTCTTTATGTTTTCAGGTTCTGAGCCAACACTACAGATGAAGCTTGAGCCATGATTAAGAAAGGTGTTTGTTATTGTATCTCTCTGTACATACAGAAACCAAGTAGTGATGGGTACAGAGTGAAACATGTGGGAACACTAATGTTTACTATCGTTTCTTCTTTGCTTGTGCATCTGTTGATTTCTTCTCAACCCAAAGAAAAAAAAAGAGCCTTTATATTGTATGTAAAACGACGAGAATCTTTTCTGGACCATCTCTGTATTGTTTTACCGTTACTATGTATTATTGCTCAACTCGTAAGAAACGGTTATATGTTTTTTCTTTTTTTTTGATCAAAGAAACAGTTATATCTCTTAATTTTTAGCTCCTATATATTATTTCTAGAGCATTATAACATATTTTTGTAGTCACGTGTCACCATCGTAACATTTTTCAGAATCTTAAAAAAAATAAATTGGTCTATATAATTACATATTGTATCTTTTATTAAATTAACTATCCAATTAGTTATTAGTGTACTAAAGAATACTCCCTGTTTCTTTAAATAAAAACTACAAATTATCTAATATGATAACATATATATGACAGTTAATGATTATGAATAATATATATTTGATAACAGTTTTTGTGTTCTTATTCTTTTTGTTTAATTTTATATTATTAAAATAAATTAATAATCACATTAAACATAACAAAAAAAATAATTTGATTCTTATATATATATATATATATATATATATATATATATGTTATATGTAGAATTTTAAAAAATGGTAAAAGTTCCACGTTGAAATTTTTTGATAGAAGGGTTTAACTTTTTTTTGTTCAAATAAGATACAAATGATTAAAAATCGTATGAATTTAAAATATTTTTAATAGATATTAATATTATATATATATATCTCAATATCATTTAAATTAAATTATATAATATATTAAATATATAAATATGTTAATTTCAAGTGGAAATTGTTGAGATCTTAATATTTTAATTTTGAAATTCGTATTGAACAATGTCATAATAAATTTTTGTGATTTATTTAAATTTTTGTTAAAGCATACAAATGTTAATAAAATCATAGGATTCAGAAAGTATCAAGAATAAGTATATATTAAAATATATTACATATATATATATATGTCAATATCAAAAACGTTTAATTATATACCTTATAAGTAAATAAAATGGTTGTTTTGATTTATTTACCAAAACATGATTATAAATTAACAAAATGTATTAGTTTTGATTTCTGTATTATAAATTAACAAAATGTATTAGTTTTGATTTATGTGCTAACTCTAATGTATATACTTTTATGTATACAAATTATTTTTTAAATAAGTAGTTTCAAATATGTTATTTGATCCTAACAATCCGAGAATTACACTTCTTCAAATCGAAGTTATTTTTAATATTAGAAGCACTTTATAATATATATATATATATATATATATATTATTTCATTCAAACTAAATAATTTAATTTTGATATCTATTCCTAAAACATTTTTAATGAAATATCATGACAAGATTTGAGTCACCTCCTTTTGAGTTTGTTCGAAAAATGAGAGATTTCATTCGTTTAATATTTGTGTCTCCATAATACGTAATATAGCTATTATAATTTATCCGAACAAGACTTATGATCTTAGTACTTTGAGATTTAGATATAGTCCGAACCGAACCAAAACCCGAACTAGATCCAAAGATATCTAAAATTAGTATATTTTGTTAATGTTTTTTATAGATCAAGGTAATTTATATATTTTATTTTATTCGAAAGATTTTGTAGTTTTTTTTTTAATTTAATTTTATTTTGAATATCATTTAGTTAGTTTAGATAGTTTAACTAATTTTACATTAGATTTACAAATAATCTACTTTTTGACATTTTGTTTTATCAATTTTGAACTACACTCTTTTTTGTTTTTTCTTTTGTGTGAGACCCACAAAAAGGCCAATGTGGATACACTTATGAATGAGAAAACTGTGTTTCTATTATATAGATTTGAGAATATATTATTTTTTATTTCAAATTGATTTTATGAAACTTTATCCAAAGATTTTCTCTCTTCTATCTTCTAAATCTTTGAGAGAGACAAACAAAGCTTACATCGTTTTTTTTTACTTATTTGTGTATTAGCCGTATTTGGAAGATAAAATTAGGTGAATGGCAATTTCTGGAGGCACGAGGGAAACAGAGTGGGATCTTCTGTGGCTCTTGGTGATTTGATTGACCCTATAGAGTAGATGTTGAACTTCCCAAAACTTGCTGGTTGACCTCTTCCATCTATCCAATAAATCCTAAGCAAATAAACATTAGCAATAACATAGATAAATATATACAAAAGATAACATGGAATTGCCTCCCAAGTGCGCTTGTTTTAAGTCTCTAAGCTTGACTTCCTTTTCGGTTTTTAGGCAGGGATTGGTTGAGAGAGAGGAACCGAAGCTTCCTCACCAATCCCTTGATCGACCATGTAGAGCTTCAAGCATTGACTGTTCACTATAAAATATTCTCCATTCTTTCCTGTCAACATCACAGTTCCATACGGTCTCACTTTCTTTATCACAAAAGGTCATGACCACCTTGGCTTGAGTTTTCTGAAAAATAGCTTCAACCGGGAATTAAACAGTAGCCCTTGGTCACCAACTCTGAATTCTCCCCTCAAGATCTTTTTATAATGGAATTCCTTGGTCTTTTCCTTGTAGATTCTAGAGCTTTCAAAGGCATCCATTCTAATCTCATCAAGCTCATGGAGTTCAAAAAGTCTCTTCTCCTTGGTACTCTTAATGTCAAAGTTCAACAACTTAACAGCCCACAATGCCTTGTACTCAAGCTCAACAGATAAGTGACAAGCTTTCCCATGCACAAGATGGAAAGGTGTGGTTCCCAAAGGTGTTTTATAAGCTGTCCTATATGCCCAAAGAGCATCATCAAGTTTGCTAGACCAATCATTTCTTGTAATTCCCACAACCTTCTCCAAGATGCTATTGATTTCTCTATTGGAGACTTCAACTTGCCCACTTGTTTGAGGAAGATAAAGAGTAACTACCTTATGCTTAACACCATTCTTCTTGAGTAGGCTCTCAAATAATTTGTTTGTTGATGAAATTTGAGCCTCCATCACTTATAACTCCTGGCACCCCAAACTTTATAAAAATCACACTCTTGAACATCTTGAGAAACACTCTGGCATCGTTGGTTGGACTAGCAATGGCCTCAACCCATTTAGATACTGATGTACCATGGATTTTATCCACTATTAGCCATGGTATATAATTATTTTAGAATATATTTACTACAATATAGAGTATTTTTTAGAGTATTTATAGGTTCATGTACGTTCTGGAGAAATATGGTGATTTTGTAGCCTTTTGAGGTGCAGAACTGCACAGACGCGTCGGATGTTTAGCTATGGATGGACACCTTCCCACCGTTAGATTTAGCTCATATTTTGACACAAGATATAGTATTGAGTTTTCTTTCCGATTTCACCAGTCTGAGGTCAATCAGCATCATGTAGCATAGGTTATGCCTGTTTTAATGAAGAGTGGTCAGTCTGCATCGTAAGAGGAAGCTGTCACTCTGCATATCAATCGATATTGATCCCAGAACGCGGGCCGAGCATATTACATGCCTGATTTAGGCCCAGAAGTTACCACAAATTACCAATATGTCCCTGTACGACCTGAAACCCTATTTGACTGTTATCTAAGCCATTGTTGACGGCTATGCTTATTTTTTGTATGGAGAGAGAGCTTTGGATTGGAGAGAGAGATCTAAGCACCTTGAGAGAGGGAAGATATTGAACTCCTTTTGTTTGTTTACTTTACTTTGTCTCTTCATTATTCTATTGCAATATTATTTAGACCATCATAATGTTTCTTATGAATATGTCTGAGTAGTCCTCTTGTTAGATTTAGGGTTCTTCAAAGGTTGATTCTTGGTTTGATAAATATGTGTTTTGTTAGGGTTTACTTAATTAGTTCTTCATCAAATTTATCTTAGGATTGATTGGTACAAGTGAGAGCTTGACATGTTTCCTGAATAAGACAAGTATGATATGATTAGCTAGGTGCATATGAAAGTTGATATAGGTGGTTAGAGAACACATTAAACCCTTTCGCTACAGCCTGCTAAAATTAGTATCGATCGATACTCCATAGGATACATTAATCGATAGTCAATACCAGACATCGATTGACAATCCAGAGCGGACATCGATCGGTACTCCCTTAGGATTCGCATACAAAAGTTGGATTCCTAGGTCTAAGAATCACATAATCTATGCATTAGAAAGTTGATAGATTATGACTTAATAAGTTTGAGTTCGAGAACAATTGATATTCATAAACACTTTATAACCATAAATTGCATACTTATCATACTTGAGAATTTACCTAAATCTAGCTATCTTCCAACTTGTTAACAACCTCAAATCAATCATCTGAGCAACTACCTTGCTCACTTACTGTTTTAAACCATTAAACCAATTTCCATTCTAGCTTTATTTTAAATACTATAATCTATTGTGTAATCTTAGAGTCTCTGTGGATTCGATCCCAAAGTACTACAACTGAACCTCTTATTTGAGAGAGTAATTCAGTCCTTAGGGTAATTTGAGTGATATCAAATTTGGTGCCGTTGCCGTGACTCTTTTTTATTACCATTAGATTAAGTTTAGAATATAGTCTAGATTTTATTTTCTGTTTGCTTAAATTTTTTTCTTCTTATCTGCTGATATATGTACTTTAGAAGAGGAACACAAGTTTCGGTCGAGCATCTATCGATAATATGATGAACACATCGAGTGACACATCGACAGACAAAGTGATCGACACATTCAAGCCAGAATCGATTGACGAGGATACACAACAATTGAGCGACGCGAGACTACACAAATTGATCGATACCAACCGGCCAGAAACAGGTAAGTCTTTTCTTACCAATTTCAATATAAGAAAAGTAGTTCTAAGAGACTCAAAGGGTCGCGTATGCAACGCATCCGATCAAATTAATTATAAACATAGCGCTACAATTCCTGTTGGAGTAGCTATTGCTATGAATGCTGGATTGGAACATCACCAAACGGTTGGAGATTACGACAGACCTGATCGGTTTTACACTAACAGGTCTCAATCAGGCCACAAGAGGTTCAAAGGAAAGACTTTGAGTGAGTAAGCGCTATGATTCAGGAAAGAACCCCAATTAAACAATACAACCTAGTAGTATTGTTTTGGATTGCAACATCCACTATCAGCGACACCAGAAATCTTTATGTGATCTAGGCTCCAGTGTGAATTTAATATATTATTCCGTTGCAGTAGCCCTCGAGTTAACTCAATTTAGACCCACAAATATCACTCTTGTTCTAGCCGATAGATCTGTTAGGATTCCAGAAGGTATCCTGAAGAGATGCCCATAAGGATAAATGAATTTCATATACCTACGGATTTGGTAGTACTGAAATATGGGCATGAACCTAAGGACCCCCTTATTTTGGTCAGACCGTTCATGGCCACAGCCGGTGCAATCACTGATGTTAGGAAATGGCGTATATCTCTGAAAATTGGGGATTCATCCATGACCTTTGATATGGAAAATCCGTCCAGAAAACCTTTGATTGATGGCCCAACAGTCTTTGAAGATCACTTATCCGATGCAGTTGAACAATTTTTCATGGATATGTGTTCTACTGATCCCTTAGAGACTACTCTCACGGCTTCTGAACGAAAAGTTTTCAGTATTGATGACAGAGCTGAGGATTATGCTCAGCTAATGGATTCCAGTAAGGAAGTCATGCATGTTGACATGGAAGAGGATGATGGATCCGTTATAAAAATCGATTGATACCTATCGGATAATATCAATCGATGCCCTCTCGCATCGGACAGCCAGAGTTCGGAAAAAGTACCGAAAGTCGAATTAAAACACTTCCAGCTGGACACAAATCCGCTTTCCTCTACAATGCAAACCTAACTAGCGGAGAACTAACTTTGTTGCTCAATAAGCTGCGTAAGTACTGCAAGGCTACTGGATATTCTCTCGATGACATTTCTGATATCTCTCCAAATTTATGCATGCATAAGATACACTTGCATGACGAGTCAAAATCATCTATTGAGCATCAGAGACGACATAACCCAAATCTAAAATAAGTGGTTAAAAAGAGATTATGAAACTTATGGAAGCATAAATTATCTATCCGATTTCAGACAGCAATTGGGTTCGTCCGGTACATGTGGTTCCAAAGAAAGGAGGAATTACAGTGGTAAAGAATGATAAAACGAGCTGATCCCTATGATGACCGTTACTTGACACAGGTGATATCACCAAAATGTTTAACCCTAAGGAGTGAATTACTTTCTCAAATAAGAGGTTCAATTGTAGTACTTAGGGATCGAATTCACGGGGAGCTAGGGAACCTAAAAGATCTAATAGTTATATGTTTAAGCTAGGCTAATAGATATTAATGCAGTAAATAAATAAAGTAAACTAGAAAACAGTAAACAAGATGAACAAGGTAATTGTTCAGCTTGGCAAGAATTTGTTGGATCGAAGGATGATTGCTAGATCTAGGGTTTCTATTCAGGTAATCAGGATTATAATGCTATAGATGCCTAACAAGTTGCATGCATGCTATATAAGAACTTCAATTCTTAGACAAATCTATAGCTATCGCTAGTTAGACTCGTCCATTGATCTGAATGCCGACATTATCGACT
>CAKOAT010347376.1:37457-124724 GCA_932364175.1 Eruca vesicaria subsp. sativa
AGCATCGGATCGAATCGAAACTGTGTTCACCCGAGATTCAATTAGACCGCCTATCGCACGTGCCTAAAGGATCTGAGTTTGTAGAGGATGATATCAGGATGAAGATTAATAAATTAAACTATTCCAGTTCATGGTTCTAGTTCATGACTCTAGAAACAAGCATTAAGAACATCCTAACAATGAATATCACAACTTAGCATTCTATAGTTGGGGCTAATCCCACAACCTATCTGAACCCTAAATCCAACACGTGGATCTATTCAGATATGAAGATTGTCACAGAAATCATAGATGAATAGATGAATAACATAAATAATATAAAACCAAAACCAATGGAGTTCCAGGAGGACTCTGATAGGAGTTCCTCCCTTCTCTCCTAACAAAGAATAATGAATCAAAGAAAGCTTAGATAGCATGTAGCCGTCAACAATGGCTTATAAATATCATAACTAGGGTTTCTGGTCGTCAAGGGTATTTTGGTAACTTGTGGGCTTCAGTCCGTTATGAAATATAGTCAGCCCACGTTCTGGCATCCATATCGATCGATATGAGGTGTCTCCCATCGATCGACATGCACATATCTTCTCGGCAGCTTTCTCTCGTGAGGCAGACTGAACACTCTTCAGTAAAACGGGCATCACTTCAGATCTAACCGTTGGATTGACCTCAAACTGGTGGAATTTGAAAGCTAACTCAAAGCTCTATCCTGTGTCAAAAGCAGCTAAATCGCACTATGGGAAGGTCTTCATCCATATCTAAATATCTGACGTGTCTGCGCAGTTCTGCACTTGAACCTGTAAATACTCTAAATAGACTCCAAAACATATATAATTAATATAAAAACATATCAATAGCATGACTAAAAGTGGGTCAAAATCATGGTATATCAACTCCCCCAGACTTAACCTTTTGCTTGTCATCAAGCAAACCATTAGTTAGTCTTTTGGAAGAACTTTAAAAACAGTAGGGACTCAATCAAATCTTAACTTTAAAATCAGCACCTCTACTTTGTTGCAAGCCACATCTCATATCTATTAACTACAGAAGTACATTATACCATATCCTAGCTTAGCAACCAAATACATCTAGCCAATCAACTTAAAAATTCCTGTCTGTCTATCCCCTCTACTGACTTCATTTATGCATAAAAATAAAGGTGTAGGCTTTACCTTGGGAGTATCGATCAAGGAACACTTGGATTCGACTCAAACAAGTTTCAGGCATTCTCATCCTGGTTCCCTTCCTCTCTTTTATCTCCCTTCTCTGAATCCCAATTCTTTTTTTTTTTTTATATCAATCCCAATGAACAACTAATGTTCATCTTATTGAGCTTTCTACTTTTTGTAGCCCTTTTGACAAAGTATAGGCGAATAGTGGGGTCATAGGTAATTTACCTCTCCGTCGCTTCCACAACGTGTGATCATTCCTTTGATTTAGAATAGTGGGGCATGGGTAATGTACCTCTCCCTCTGCCTCTCAGGAAATCATCTCAATCTTTTATTTTCTGGGGATGCCAAAGGAAGAAGAGAAGGAAACCAAATTTTTTTTGAGACTTTACCTTCCAGACTTGGAGAAGGATTCCGATCCCTTGTATACCAAGCCCCAAGACAAGCAATAAATGTCATGTTAGGTTGGAAATCAGCTTTGGTTCTTCCAGACAATCATGAAAGTATTGTCATAGGTGATCGGTGATCCATTTTAGCATCTATAGTACTTTCTGCAATCAACAAATCTAAGAATGGTGCTAAAGAGTGGTAAGATAAAAAGTAAGACTTTGAAATTTTTTCCCTTTCTTGACTCAATAAAACCAATTGTTGGGGTCAAAATCGGTACGACGGAATTAATAACCAAAACTCCCCGCGAAAATACAAAAGGAACAGTTTTATAAAACCCGAGGAATAGTTTTATAAAACTAAAAGTCATTTATAAAACTCGCAGACCATTTTATAAAACTCGAGAGGCCGTTTTATAAAACTCGAGGATCGTTTTATAAGACTCGAGAATCGTCTTATAAAACTCGAGAGATCGTTTTATAAAACTCGAGAATCGTTTTATAAAACTCGAAGATCGTTTTACAAAAACTCGAGGATCGTTTTATAAAACTCGAGAGATCGTTTTATAAAAACTCGAAGATCGTTTTATAAAAACTCGAGAATCGTTTTATAAAACTCAAAGATCGTTTTATAAAAACTCGAGGATCGTTTTATAAAACTCGAGAGATAGTTTTATAAAAACTCGAAGATCGTTTTATAAAACTCGAAGATCGTTTTATAAATCCTCAAAGATCGTTTTATAAAACTCGAGAATCGTTTTATAAAACTCGAGAATCGTTTTATAAAACTCGAGAATCGTTTTATAAAACTCGAAGATCGTTTTATAAAACTCGAAGATCGTTTTATAAAACTCGAAGATCGTTTTATAAAAACTCGAAGATCGTTTTCTAAAACTCGAGAATCGTTTTGTAAAACTCGAGAAATCGTTTTATAAAAATCGAGAATCGTTTTATAAAACTCGAAGATCGTTTTATAAAACTCGAGAATCGTTTTATAAAACTCGAGAAATCGTTTTATAAAACTCGAGAATCATTTTATAAAACTCGAAGATCGTTTTATAAAACTCGAGAATCGTTTTATGAAACCGCAAAAAACCGAAATAGCCGTAAAACGCGAACTAGTCGCAACTAGTTCGCCCATCGAACTAGATGGGTATTTCGCAAAAAACCGAAATAGCCGGACCGGCTTAGTTCGCCCATGGGCGAACTAGAGACTTCCCGGATACTCCGCATCTCGATCTCCCGCATTCCCGGTTCGAAACTTACGTCTTTCGACAAGGTCACTATCTAAACTACGGCCGATATATCTCCCGTTCCATCTCGATCCGACTTACCGTTCGAGTTTTACGATAAAAACCGTAAAACTTCGCTTTCTCGGAAAGAACTCGAGGAAATCGTATAAAACGACAATGGTTAAACGAAACACAAAACATTTCCTAAACTATACGATTTATTCGAGATTTCTCGTTGAAATCATAAAAACGCGTTTTTAATAAAAAACACCGAGTAAGTCGTAAAAAACGTGTTTTTAATAAAAAGTCGAGTAAATCGTAAAACCTTGCGAGTAACTCGAGTAATTTATTAAAAATGACATCAGATCAGGAAACGATCCCGTAAAAAGTCGGAAAACGGATTTATCGCAAAACGGCCCGGAAGGACCTAAAACGCGATAAAAACCCATCTTGCGATTTCAACGGAATCTAACCCGCAGATTTGATAATGTTTTGATGGTTTACTCGCAGGAGGAAAATAAAAGTCAAGTTTAAAGATAAAAGGAAGGTTTGAAGAAAAATAGAAGATTTCCGCGGAAGAAAAGGAAGGATCGAGAAAAATGGAAAGTTCCCGATATAGTCGAATCTGGGCGAAATGGAAAGACCGAACGACCAAGGCGAGGAGTATATAAATAGGAGGTCTAGGGAAGAAGCAACACACACGAAATTCAGAGCTCTCACCACCAAATCTAGCAATTAGGAATATTTCCGTTTTTCTGTTAGCGAGCTGCGTCTCAATTAGGGTTTCGTTCTTAGATCTCTAAGTATTTTGCCGACGGCTTACGCAGCTTAAGGCCTCTCTTTTGTACCAGTTCTACGCAGATTCGGAATAAGAACCTTCTTGCTTTCAATCTCGTTATTTTCGTTTTAATTTAAAAGTTCATCGTTTTCTTAATATTCGTTGTGCGGTTCTGCAGATAGCCGGTTCCTCTGGAAACTTAGGGTTTTCCCGAAGTTTCCTTTTTTACGATTTATTTACAGTAGGTGGAAATCGACACCACCAATTTTTGAAAACTTTTAATAAGATAAAAAAAGAGGTAAAGTTGCATCAGTAATTCCACTCCCTTAGACTTAAATCATACACTGTCCTCAGTGTATAACTATTAGGAGTTAGAGAATAAAAAACAATAATTGTGTAACTGATATCGAAATTGGGAACGATATACCTGACCGAATTAAGTATCGATCGATGAAAAAGAGTTATCATCGGTCGATTCAAGTGATGTACTGTCGATCGATATCGACTGTTTCTCGTCGGTCGATTATCATGGTAATCATCTACTCAGGTGTGCTTTTCTAAATATCTAACTAAACACACAATATTAGTTGAACCTCCCCCAGACTTAAATAACACTGTAACCAATGTTATATAGCCTAAGATTGGTGGGACAATAAACCAGAAGGAAAATATCTAACAAAGTTTCGCGAGTATACCTGCCATTGATGTGAGTATCGATTAACACAGTTAAGTGGCGATCAATACTTGTGATGCTCTGTCGAGCGACATTGATCAAGTGTCAGTCGATGCTGGTGCAAAACTCGTCCATTCTTAGGTAAACTCAACTTTCTTGGGTATGTTCCTGTTACCTAACAAAACTAAAACACTAATATTCTTAAAGTTAGTAATACATAACTAATAAAACAAATTAATAATTTTTTTTTTAAATGCACAGTGATCCTGCTACAGTGACTCTGCTACAGTATCGGTCGATTTTCTGCTACAGTATCGCTCGATTGCTACAATGCAGTGCTACAGTACATGAAATCCCTAGAAAACAAAATATCAGTAATAAATGAAAATAAAACCATATTTAAAATTAACTAACAGTGGGTTGCGTCCCACTCAGCGCTTATTTTTAGTCATTAGCTTGACTTCTGGAGATCTGATTCAGTCCGGATGATAATGAGAACTTGTTCCAATTCAAGTCTCATTGTCCAATCTCTGAAGCTTTATCATTCTTGTGTGAAAGTCCCCTCCATAGACATTTCTCCTTTGTCTATAATCTCAGCAATAAGGAGTGTTTTAAGCTTTGCATATGGATGTGAGAAGCATCTGCTGCGCATTCTTGATTTTCTGATACTATCTGAAAAGTATGGAGTCCATGGTAATTGAGAACCTCCTTTGGTTCGTTTCTTTTTCTTCCGATATCTCCCCTTCTTTCCCGCAGACTTGTGTAATCTCACTTTGGATTTGACATCATCTGAGAAGTGAAAAATCAATGATAACTGAGAACCTTCATTGATTCTTTTTCTCTTCTTCCAATTCATCCTCTTCTTTCCCCCAGACTTGTCTGAATGCGTGGTGGTATCTCCATCAAAAATAGTTCCACACACTTCATACTCATTCTGCTCTGATTCGCGTCTGGTGTCGATCGATGAACTAGTGGTAGTGTCGATTGATGGTGGATTAATCATGTCGATCGATGGTGTCTGGTCAGTGTCGATCGATGCTTCTTTTGCTAGGGTTTTATCACCTTCATCTCTAAATCTCAACCCTATATGTGAAGCTTCTATGTGTTGATGATCATCCAATACCTCTATGTAAGAACTCAATTGCAGACCGTTATCTGGTGGAATAGGAGATTCAGCCTCAAACACCACATTTGGAACCATAATCTTAACAGGATCATGTATCCTTTTCACTCTTTTGTGAAACCCATCAGCTTCTTCTGTCCAAATAGGTGGTCTCTGATGTTTAGGGACAGTAATGTGTGAGGCTTCAGAATTATGCATTATCTCCTCAACTGGTTCCAGCGTGACTATGTATCCTGGCAGTTCATCCAACCATGGTTTTCAATCGATACAATCGGGTGGGTGTCGATCGATGCAGTCGGATGTATGTAGATTGATGATGTATGGCGACTGTCGATCGATGTCATAAGGTGGATGTATATCGATGATGCAGGGAGGGTATCGATCGATCTCATCAGGTTGGTGTCGATCGATGCTAGCCCTTCATGAAGTCTCTCCATCTTTCCTCTTAGCATTCTGTTTGTCATCAAACTTCTGCTCCAAAGACTGATCTACATCCTCAAGCCATTCTTTCAGATTCAAGAAGTCTTTTAAAGTAACTTCTTTACTTGAATCCAAATCTCCAAGATCCTCTCCATTCTCTATGTTTACATCCAGGGAAGGAGAAGAACTTGATACATCAGTGCTCTTCTGTGTCGAGTCTGCAGTGTCCTGAGGACGATTCAAACTTTTAAGGATTTCAAGTGGTATCGATCGATGACAAAAGTCTGTATCGATCGACTCTGAGATGCGGGTGTCGATCGATGAGGTGGTGGTGATGATCGATGATGCAGTCGTACTGTCGATCGATACTAAGGAACTGGTGTCGATCGATGTGGGGGTCGGATCTTTAATATCAGCTTCTTTTACTCTGCTCAGTTCTCCAGACTTATCTTGTTCCTCATCCTCCACCATATATTCCAGCATAAAACTCATCTCAATCTCCAAATTTTCTGAAAAAGTGCTGAAACATTTACCTAGGAAGGCGTCTTTGATGTCCTCCCAGCAGGTTAGATATTTTGGCTGCAGCTTACTGAACCAGCTAAACGCATCTCCGGATAGTGAATGGGGGAAGATCTTGCAGAGAATGTGGTCTGCGGGTATTAATCTATGTCTGGTTGCTGAGACTACCTCCTCAAGTATCTGGATATGATCTCTGGGGTCCTCATAAGGAAGACCTTGGAAAGGGTCTTCGCTTCCCCAATCATACCACTAGCTACTCAGATCAAAGGTATCTATTCCAGCAACAGCAATTACATCAGGGATTACATCACCCTCTGCATTAATCAATTGGTCTGTGCTGCTGCGAGTGTGACCTTCTTTGTCTCGCCAGATACCCTTCTTATCGATCTTGAGTATAAGCTCGTCAACCTTTTCTGCCTCCACACAAGTAGTGTCGGTCGTCGGATGAACATTACCATGATGAACAGTGTCTCGGTGAACAGTGTCTCGATGAACAGTGTCGACCGATGAAGAAATCACGGTATCGATCGATGACGGGTGAACGATATCGTTCGATAGAAATATCGTGGCATCGGTCAATGTAGAAGTTATGGTGTCAACTGACGTACACGTCATATCACCAGTATCATCCTCCACCACACATCTCGTTGTTGACTCCATCTTTAGATTGTGTGGAGTGTCATAGAGAAATCTGTTGAAGAAGGCTTCCGCGATATCAATCCATGTTTTGAGGGACTCTGGTGGCAACTCTTTGAACCAACATCTTGCTTCTCCAGCAAGAGTGAACGAAAAGAGTTTGCAGAAGTGGTAGTCTTCAGTGGCTTCATTAAAGATAGACCAGATTAGGTCTTCAAACATATCAGTATGGACTATTGGTTGCTCGTCATGATAACCATGAAAGAGACGCTGACTTATAATAGGGATGTACTCAAGTTTCTGCTCAGAGTCAAAAAATTTTTCCTTCCGCAAACAGTGTCGGTCGATCTTGGAAGAATAGTATTGGTTGACACAGGATGAGCCGTGTCGATCGATTTCGGGATAACGGTATCAGTCAACACGAGATGTACCGTGTTGATTAAATTTGGATGGGCAGTATCGGTCGTCACGGTGTGAGCCGTGTCGATCGATTTCGGGTGGGTAGTATCGATCGACGCGGTGTGAGCCGTGTCGATCGATTTCGGGGGAACAGAGGTTTTGTTGTTTTGCAAAGGCAATTTTATTTCTTCACCTTTATTCAAGGTGGAATGGATTGTAACAGGGATTTTGGTCCCATGTTTATTTTTATTTTGGCTAATTGCATTGCTTATTTTACCTATTGGTTCAATTTGGACTACTTCCTCATTAACATATGTGTTAACAGAAAACTTACCTGCTCCCAGCGAGGCTTTGTCGATCGATATCCGACTATGCGTGTCGATCGACTTGTGGTGAACAGTATCGATCGACATCGGATGAATGCTGTCGATCGCTATCGGATGAACAATAGCGCGATGAATAGTAGCCGGATGAACAGTGTTTGGCCGAACAATGTTGTTTGTAGGTTGGTTGGCTCTATCGATCATTGCTGCTTGTAGCTTATCGATCGATTGACGGTGTGCCATATCGATGATTTCTGGTATACGCTGTCGATCGATGCTGCTTGGAGGGTGTCGATCGATAAGCGTGAACCAGCAGGCTTCTTCCTTGAAGGAACTAAAAACCCTCTCTTCATTGTCCCTGGTACTGAGATGTATGTACCTGAAAAAGAAGAAAAAAAAATTATCAGTATTTTAAAACAGTAACAAAACCTAGACTAAATCTAACTAAACAAGATCTAATGGCAATCAAATCTCCCCGGCAACGGCGCCTAATTTGATATCACTCAAATGTTTAACCCTAAGGAGTGAATTACTCTCTCAAATAAGAGGTTGAATTATAGTACTTAGGGATCGAATTCACGGGGAGCTAGGGAACCTAAAAGATGTAATAGTTATATGATTAAGCTAGGCTAATATATATTAATGCAGTAAATAAATAAAGTAAACTAGAAAACAGTAAATAAGATGAACAAGGTAATTGTTCAGCTTGGCAATAATTTGTTGGATCGAAGGATGATTGCTAGATCTAGGGTTTCTATTCAGGTAATCATGATTATAATGCTATAGATGCCTAACAAGTTGCATGCATGATATATAAGAACTTCAATTCTTCGACAAATCTATAGCTATCGCTAGTTAGACTCGTCCATTGATCTGAATGCTGACAGTATCGACCGATGTTGCTATCGCAGTGTCGGCCGATATGTGTTGCCGTCGATCGATTACTCTATAGGAGTATCGATTGATATAGCATCGGATCAAATCAAAACTGTGTTCACCCGAGATTCAATTAGACCGCCTATCGCACGTGCCTAAAGGATCTGAGTTTGTAGAGGATGATATCAGGATGAAGATTAATAAATTAAACTATTCCAGTTCATGGTTCTAGTTCATGACTCTAGAAACAAACATTAAGAACATCCTAACAATGAATATCACAACTTAGCATTCTATAGTTGGGGCTAATCCCACAACCTATCTGAACCCTAAATCCAACACGTGGATCTATTCAGATATGAAGATTGTCACATAAATCATAGATGAATAGATGAATAACATAAATAATATAAAACCAAAACCAATGGAGTTCCAGGAGGACTCTGATAGGAGTTCCTCCCTTCTCTCCTAACAAAGAATAATGAATCAAAGAAAGCTTAGATAGCATGTAGCCGTCAATAATGGCTTATAAATATCATAACTAGGGTTTCTGGTCATCAAGGGTATTTTGGTAATTTGTGGGCTTCAGTCGGTTATGAAATATAGTCAGCCCACGTTCTGGCATCCATATTGATCGATATGAGGTGTCTCCCATCGATCGACATGCACATATCTTCTCGGCAGCTTTCTCTCGCGAGGCAGACTGAACACTCTTCAGTAAAACGGGCATAACTTCGGATCTAACCGTTGGATTAACCTCAAACCGGTGGCATTGGAAAGCTAACTCAAATCGCTATCGTGTGTAAAAAGATCAGCTAAATCGCACCATGGGAAGGTCTCCATCCATATCTAAATATCTGACGCGTCTGCGCAGTTCTGCACTTTAAGGCTCCAAAAGACACCAAAATCACTATATTTCTCCAGAACGTACCTGAACCTGTAAATACTCTAAATAGACTCCCAAACATATATAATTATCATAAAAACATATCAATACCATGACTAAAAGTGAGTCAAAATCATGGTATATCAACAGGATGTGCATAGATTACAGGAAGCTCAACGCTGCTACAAGAAAAGATCATTTCCCTCTACCCTTCATAGATCAGATGTTAGAAAGGCTTGCAAACCAAAAGTACTACTGCTTTCTAGATGGGTATTCAGGATTCCTCTCGATTCCTATATATCCAGACGACCAAGAAAACATCACGTTCACTTGTCAATATGGTACTTTTGAATACCGCAGGAAGCCCTTTGGGCTTTGTGGTGCATCTGCTACCTTCAAGAGATGTATGATATCTACCTTTACAGATATGATCGAGGATTTCATGGAAGTATTTATGGATGACTTCTCGGTGTATGGATCCTATTTTGCATCATGCCTTTACAATTTACGCAAAGTATTAGAAAGATGTGAGGAGAAGAATCTCTTCATGTATTGGGAGAAATGTCACTTTATGGTCAATGATGGAATTGTTCTAGGGCACAAGGTTTCAACAGCCGGTATAGAAGTAGATCGAGCTAAAATCAAAGTTATGACAAGTCTGCCAACACCCACTAACGTGAAAGATGTGAGGAGTTTTCTTGGGCACGCTGGTTTCTACAGAGATTCATAAAGACTTTATCAAAATTGCTAGACCTCTAACGGCTCTCCTGTGCAAAGAAGTAAAATTCAGTTTCACCCCTGAATGTTTGAAAGCTTTTGAGGAGATCAAGTCAGCTCTAGTAACCGCCCCTATCGTGAAAGCTCCTGATTGGAGTATACCTTTCGAAAAATGTGTGACGCAAGTGATTTCGCTGTAGGCGCCGTACTTGGCCATAAAAAGGATACAAAACTACATGTTATTTGCTATGCTAGTAGGACCCTCGATGATGCACAAAGAAATTATGCAACAACAAAAAAGGAACTACTAGCAGTCGTCTACGCTTTTGAAAAGTTTCGTCCTTATATAGTTGGTTCGAAAGTAGTTGTCCACACTGACCATGCTGCCTTAAAGTACTTGATGCAGAAGAAAGATGCGAAAACAAGGCTTTTAAGATTGATCCTACTTCTAAAGGAATTTGACATAGAGATAAAGGAAAAGAAGGAAGTAGAAAATGGAGTTGCTGACCATCATTCACGGATCAGAATTGAAGATGACATCCCAATCAATGATTCCCTACCCTCAGAAAATGTCTATCGAGCAGAATCAACATTACTAGGTAATGTGCGTCTTACATCTGAGAAAGCATCGATCGATACTCAACGAGAGGTAACGAGCGTCACCTTAGATGACCATCACAATAAGGCACACAAAGACAATAATTCTAGTCTGGGGGTGTGGGCGTTGGCTGCAACCAGTTCAAATAGGCCTTGGTATGTTGATATAATAAACTATCTAGCTGTCGACGTAGAGCCAGAAGAACTCAGATGTTATAAGAAGATAAATTTTATGAGAGAAATCAGAAGATATCACTGGGATGAGCCTTATCTCTATAAACATTGTTCTGATGGAGTATACAGACGTTGCGTAGCAGAATCTGAAGTTCAAGACATCCTCTTCAACTGCCATTGATCTGATTATGCTGGCCATTTTGCAAGTTTCAAAACAGTATCTAAGATTACAAGCAGGCTTTTGGTGGCCTACCATGTTTTGAGATGCTCAGTCTTATATAGTGTGGGAACCAAAATTCACCTACTGTCAAGATTACGTAAATAAGAGAACTTTGAGTAAACCCTAAGTTCCGAGAGGACCCGGCTATCTGCGGAACCGCACACAAGCAATTAAGAACACGACGAGATTAAGTAATAAGAGAATAAAAACGAAACTGAGAACAAGAAGGGTCTTATTTCGAGTTTGCATAAGAACGGTTACAACAAGAGTAGCCTTAGCTACGTGAGCCGTTGGCGAGATTCCTAACCCTAGCGTTCTAAGACTAAACCCTAGTTGAGACGCAGCTTGATAACAAAAACGGAAAATTGCCTAAATACTAAGTTTGGTGGTGAAAGCTCTGAAAACTCGTCCTTTGCTTATGTCCTCTGCCTCTTTCTTATATACTCCCTTCCTAAGCGGTTTCGTCTTTCCATTTCGCCCAGATTCGAGTTTATCGAGAATCTTCCATTTATCTCGATGTTTCCTTTTTCCCACGGAAATCTTCTATTTATCTTCAAACTTGCCATTTATCTTCGAATTTGACATTTATCTTCGAATTTAACATTAATATCCTTTCCTATGAGTAAATCATCAAAACGTCGTCGTATCTTTGGGTTGAATTTCGTTAAAGTCGCGAGTGGGCTTTTATCGCGTTTTAGGACTTTCCGAGCCGTTTAGCGATAAGAAACCGTTTTACGACTTTAGCCAAGATCATTTCCTGATTCGATGTCGTTTCTAAGTAAGTTTCTCGAGTTAATCGTAAAGTATGGCAATGTTCGATGTTTCGGTTAATCGTTGCCGTTTTCTACGATTCACTCGACACTTTTATTAAAAACGCGTTTTTTACGATTACTCACGAAAAATCTCGAGTAAAGCGTATAGTTTAGGCAATGTTCTGTGTTTTGTTAGCCGTTGCCGTTTTATACGATTTCCTTGAGTTCTTTCGAGAAAACAAGACTTCACGGTTTTATCGTAAAACTCGAACGATAAGACGGATCTAGATGAAACGAGAGACATTCCGACCGTGGTTTAGAACACGATTGTGCCGAAGGACGTATGCCTTGATTCGAGGACGTGGGAGATCGAGGCTCGGGATAATTATCTCGACGTACGGCGAACTGAACCGGACTGGTTCAGCTCGCCGTACGTTGAGCTAGTTCGGCCGTACCAGCTCGTGTTACGACGGTTACGGTTTTTCGCGGTTTTATGCTTAAATCGGAAGATCGTGTAATCGGTGTTTGTTTCGTAATGATTTCTGATTTTTCCGCGGATTTCCTTTGTTCGGAAACTTATTAGACTTTTATAGAACGATTCCTCGAGTTTTATAAAACGACTTCTTGGGTTTTATAAAACGATTTCTCGAGTTTTTTAAAACGACTTCTCGGTTTTTTAAAATGACTTCTCAAGTTTTATAAAACGACTTCTCGGGTTTTATAAAACGCCGTTTTATAAAACGATTTCTCGAGTTTTATAAAACGACTTCTCGGGTTTTTTAAAACGGTTTCCCGAGTTTTATAAAACGACTTCTTGGGTTTTATAAAACGGTTTCTCGAGTTTTATAAAACCACTTTTCAAGTTTTATAAAACGTATTTAGTATTTTTAACCATTGATTCCGTCGTACCGATTTTGACCCTAACAGTTAGCCCCCAGCTCGTAAGAATCGTGGAGTTCTTTCGAGCGGTTTGAACTTGTTTGGCAAGTTTGGTAGAATTAGGTGGAACTTTAATGGCCAAAAGTCCAAAGGTGAATTGTAAAATTTTTCCTTATAAGTATATGGACTAAATTTTTCAAATTCTTTACTCATTCTCTTCCACAACTTATTTAAAACTCAAGGAGTCTTCTCTCTTCTTATTTCTTTGGGTATCTTCATAGTTGTTAAGTATGTTTTTGAAAAGGAGAATTCGTTCATCCACAAGCTCTGATTGCCGCAGCTCCGAAGAAACGAATTCTCGACCTTAGATTGCAGTTCCGAAGGAGGAAAACTTGTTCCCATCAGTCGACCCGAAGGACCATGAGGCGTATTGGGCGATAGGAGGCGGGTCGAGTTCCGCTGGACCCGGGACCTGGGTTCCATCTTCATTCGATGCCAACCAAGCTCCCGAATGTCCGATTTCGGCCCTTCCCAAAGGTCTTGACTTTATTTAGGAGTTTTGCCGAGTTCCGGAGGCAGTCAAATTTCGCCTTCCGCTTGTTGGAGAGAGTGACAAGGCTGCGCCTAATGGTTTTTTTACGTGCTACGACGTTTTTCTAATGAAATGTCATTTATGGTTTCCGATTCTGGAAATCTTCGTTTGATATCTTCATAGGCTCGGGCTGTCGATCAGCCAGTTGAACCCGTGCGGTTTGCAACAACTCGTCGGTCTCTTGATGCTAAGTTACGAGAGAGAAATAACCCTCAGTGTTGATCATCTCGAAGGTTTACTGAGGCCTGAAGAGACGACGCTGAGAGTTAACATATGTTCTCGCATGGAGATAGTCACTGGTTGCATGTCGAAGTATCCTTACTGGAAGAAAAACTTCTTCTATGTTTGTATCGATGGTGCATCAGTCGAGGAGAACTACATTCCCTATTTCGTGACCACATGGGGTCAGAAAGGTATGCGATCCGAAGGCATATGATTTGCTTTGCCCCCCCCCCATTTTTTTACTTATTTGCTTTTGTTTTCTGTAGAGACCAACCCTTTACCCCCGCATCCGGCAGATCTTTCGATTGTCACTGATCTGCTTAAAAGTGGGGAAGTTAGCTGGGGCAGTTTTTCTCTGCAGCGTGTTCGCCATGCGGTTGCTCTTTTTCAATCTCGGCTTTTTGCAGATTCTCCGATTTGTGAAAGGGATCCATGCATAGGGAAATTTATCCCATACGTGCCTTCGACGAGGAGTGATTGGTCGAGATCTCGGAAAGATAAACACTTGGTCGTTGATGATGATGCATTTGATCGCTCTGCCTCTCCTGACAACATTCTCAAGGATTTCCTTGATAGCCAGGCGGATGAAGGCGTTTGGGCAAATGCAGGAGGATCATCAACTTCTAACTTCCCCGGGTGGCGATCTTGACCATGTTCCGGAGTTCGCCAGAGGATCCAAGCAAGCCAGCGAGGTTTTTTTTTTTTTTAAACAACTAACGATTGGATAGTTCTACTTATCTTTTCTTTTTATAGGGCCTTCTGACCATGAGCCGAGCCCTAAATGACCGTAGTACCGAGGCTCGTCTTGCCGAGTTTCGCGCGGATATGGCGGCAAAAGAAGTTGTTCGTCTTCGTATGGAGATTAAGGCCAACCAAACTGGAGAAGTGGTTGAGAGAGAGATAGCCCGTGTAAGGAGCGAGTGCGCGGTTAATGCTCGCCATGCCAAGGAGCTTTCCGATCAGAGGATTCGTCGTGCTCGTCGTGCGGGCAAAAGGGAGGTTGCTGAAGAAATGAGGATCCGTCGCGAGCGATTTGCGACCGGTTTCTCAAATGCCGAGGTCGCTCATCGGGCCAACAGTGATTACCTCGAGTGTCGCGGTGTTGTTCATGGGTTGTCTTTTACTCAGAGCGTGGGTTACTCGTATGCTAAAGAGTATTTCGTGCATTTGGAGCGCTTGGATCAGAGGAGAAACATGCAACCTGAAGTATTTGATCTTAGGGTGCGCATGTGGGATCATTGGAACCCTATCGTGGTGTCGCCGGATTCAGTTGAAGTCGGGCCTGAGATTCCGGACACGAGTGGCGAAGTCGATCAACCGTGGTTTGATACTAATGTTGGCCAGAGCTCGGCGTCTGTGTTTGATGATTTTGATGTATGATGTTGTTGTTTTCTGATTTTATTGTTTTTCCGAGACTGGCCGTTGGTGGCTTTGAATCCCTGCCGCTGGGCAGCGTGTATCTGAATGAAATTTTTTTAATAAAATATTTTCTAAGTATGAAATCTGTGTTTCGTTTTAGATGTAGAGGGAAGAGTACGAGTTGTCGTCTCACATCTAACTCTTGGTGTAGATCATCCGGTTCGTTTACTCGAAGTGTTTTGATTTTCGCGAGTGTTTAGATGTGGGCGAAGAGACATGCCTTTAGGATTTCGATTCATGCCTTGAGACGTTAGAGACCAGTGTGATGGGTTTAGGGCAAGACCTAGGTTTACTTTCAGATTGAGGCTATGCGATGACTAGTCGGCTTTCGTTTTGCCTGTTGCGATTTTAACCTGATTCCATACCGATTTAGAATCCGCGATAGGTTCTCGGCTTATACGAGTCGTCTGGTTGGAATCAAGCATCTCACCGGGAACAATTTCTAAGTTGCCCGGAAGTGATGACCAAAAATTTGGATTTCTTTTATAGCGCGTTATTTTATCCTAGTCGGATGTATGCGGACCAATAGGTCGGTGCTCGACAGAGCTAATCACCGAGCATTTGTATTTTTATAATCGCGGACGGACTTTTGTGAAATATTTTTCTTTAAGACTTTAGGCGACGTCTCGCCGGTTCTTCCCGAAAATATTTTGGTGTACAAGTTTCGTAGAAATGATTTAGTAGTTGTTACTGCGGAAGTGATTTCCGGATGTTTTGATTTTTTTTTTTTGCGTTGTCGATAGTAGAAGAGATAATATTCTAACTTTTTCTTATTAAAAATTTCGAGTACAAAGCGAATTTTTTTTAAAAAAAATTGGGAGTATACGAATACTCGTATACGCCCCCCCCCCCCCCCCCGCCGTTTTTGAAAGGGGGATAGCTGAACTCGTCTTTAGGCGAGCTGCCTACGTATTCCTTTTGGAAATCAAGCCATCTTGTAGTTCTGATTGTTTGTGCAAGTATGTTTACTCGGCTGTCGCAGATTCTTCGATCACTGTAGTCGCTGGATCGGTATCTTGGTCCGTGTTTTTCTCCTTCTGTTGGGTAGAAGCGATGGGTACGGAAGCTTGTTTCTTCTCGACCGTTGCTGGTTTCAGATCGTTCTGTGCAGGCGGTGGTGTGTACTTCTCCCGTTTTGGTTTCACGATTGCAACCGCCAATTGCCTTAACTTATGTTCAGCTAAGAAACAAGACCGCGATTTTCTTTGGCATCCCCAGATCGCTGCGACTCTTGTGGGGGTCGGGAATTTGATGCCTAAGTGATATGTCGACAGCACCAACTTCATGGAATTTATCCAAGGTGTGCCCATGATCACGTTGTAGATGACTGGGAAGTCGACGACCGCAAAATTGACGATTTTCGTCACTTCCTTGGCTGCGACAGGTAGTCGGATCGATCCCAGAGTCATATATGTTTCGCCGGAGAAACTGGTCAATGGCTTCGGTATCGGTTTGACTTCGGATTCCCATGCGTGTCAACGTGTTGCGGAAGATTACGTTGACAGTGCTTCCAGTATCGACCAAGATTCGAGCGACTTCTAGGTCGCTTATCACTAAGTCAATTACGAGGGGATCGACATGCGGTTGGTTGATTTCGCCGGTTTCTGCTTCGTCGAAAGAGATCACTCCCCTCAGAGTATCATCTGATGGTACCTTCCAGCTCGAGCCAGTTTCGGCCTTTCGTTGGTAAGATTTGATAGACGAGAAGGTATTGTTGTAATACTGCGATTCGCCAATGATCATATTGATCTTTCGGCGGTTATCATCGTTACCTTTCTCGTCTTGTCTTCGTCCGCGTTTCTCGTCCAACTGGTTCCCTTGGGGCGGAGTTTCCGCTTGTGGGTTTCTATCGTTTTGTGGAGGGCGATCAGAATCGCGGATGAGATCTTTGACGCTGGTTATCTCGGAGAGTTCTCCCGCGATTAGTTTTGCGGTGAGTCTAGCGCAGAGGACTTTGCAGTTCACGGTAGAGTGCCCACAGGTTTGGTGAAGATCGCAGAAAGAATTCTCGTCGTAGTTCGGATTCCTTGACCACGTGTTACCCGTGGTTCGCCCTTGTTCCGATCCGGAGTTAATGGCGTAGTTGTGCTCTCCTTGGAGATCCTGTCCCTCGTGATGGACGAATTTGTCGTTACGATAGTTTTTCTTTTTCAGCTTTTGTTCAGATGCGACATCCTTTGCAGATGCTTTTGTTGGCTTATTCTTTTCGGACAGGATTTTAGTCTCCTCTTCGATGGTTATGTAATTGGTAGCTTTATGGAGCGCGTCCTGGATCGTTCGCCGTTTTTCGAGCGTTATCCACTTTCGAAACTTCGATTTGAACCAGAGCAACTTTCTGAGTGCGTTGATGGCGGCTTTGTTTCTTATTCCGCTAACCCTAGTCATGACGAGTTTGAACCTGCTCATGAAATCGCGAAGGGATTCGTCTTCCTTCTGCGACAAGCTCCAGAGATCAGCGTTTGAGGTTTCCCGATTTATAAACATCGAGTATTGCTTCAGAATTCGGAAGCAAGCCGGCGGAAATTCTCGATCGAGTTTCGCTTGAGCTTGGTGAACCATTCGAGCGCTGCTCCCTCTAGGTTTTTGACGAAAAGATGACAGTTACCTGCGTCTTTTTGTGATCCTTGAGCTGGGCCCGTCCCATGGTGATCTGAAAGGCCTGTAGGTGCGCTTTGGGATCAGTCGTCCTGTTGTAGGTTTGCACTTTGAGTTTCCCCAGATCAGGTAACTTGACCTCGGTGATGCGAGCCGTAAAAGGCGTTTTCTGAGATTCGTACAGTAGCCGATCGATTTCGGGTGCGGCGCTGGTAACGTGGTGAATCTGAGATTTCACCGCTTTTACCACTGCGGCCATTTTGGTAATGTACTCGCGGAGATCGCGAATCTCTGTTAGTTCGCCAGCAGTTTTCCGATCTTGTCGGCGTTTTCTGGGAGTAATTGTAGATTGTTCCTCCGCGGCTTTCGCGTATTGCACAAAATAGAGGTCCTCCTCGTCTCCGGTAAGAAAACGCTCGGGAGAGGAATCTGGCAGAGGGCTGCGAGTTTTTCTTCTCCTAGGATTGACGTCCGCGTCCGCGTCTGATGAGTCGGCTTGGTCACTCGTTTCCAGGTTAACCCCTTTGATTCTGTCTCCCTCGGTCTCCTGTTCGCGAGTAAGAGATTTTTCTGATTCGTTCAGCGCCGCGCCGGGGTTATCTTTTTCAGAGTCTTTCTCTGTCTGGTTTCCCTGCTCAGTTCTGGGACGATCCATAGGAGTTGCGAAATCGAGCCTCCTTCCGCGGATCTTAGTAGTTCTGCAGGGGCGAATCGCTCTGGTTTTCGCAGTTAGGGTTTCGACCTATTTTGCAAGCGAACCAATAAGCTTTTCCTGCTCTTCCAATTTTTTGTTAAAATCGGAGAGCATCTTTTTGACGGTCTTGGCATTAGCGTTCGTAGCGTTGGCCGCGAACACATCTGGTGACGGTGTTGTGTCAACATTGTCGCTTTCGTGAGTTTGTTGGTTACCAGTCATCGTTTCTTGATCGAGCATGCTGCGGCTTGAGTGTAAGATAGATCCGACCCCCCCTCCCTCTAGCGCCATACTGTGGGAACCGAAATTCACCTACTGTCAAGATTACGTAAATAAGGGAACTTTGAGTAAACCCTAAGTTCCCAGAGGACCCGGGTATCTGCGGAACCGCACACAAGAAATTAAGAACACGACGAGATTAAGTAATAAGAGAATAAAAACGAGATTGAGAGCAAGAAGGGTCTTATTTCGAGTTTGCGTAAGAACGGTTACAACAAGAGTAGCCTTAGCTGTGTGATCCGTTGGCGAGATTCCTAACCCTAGCGTTCTAAGACTAAACCCTAGTTGAGACGCAGCTTGATAACAAAAACGGAAAATTGCCTAAATGCTAAGTTTGGTGGTGAAAGCTCTGAAACTCGTCCTTTGCTTATGTCCTCTGCCTCTTTCTTATATACTCCCTTCCTAAGCGGTTTCGTCTTTCCATTTCGCCCAGATTCGAGTTTATCGAGAATCTTCCATTTATCTCGATGTTTCCTTTTTCCCACGGAAATCTTCTATTTATCTTCAAACTTGCCATTTATCTTCGAATTTGACATTTATCTTCGAATTTGACATTTATCTTCGAATTTGACATTTATCTCCTTTCCTGTGAGTAAATCATCAAAACGTCGTCGTATCTTCGGGTTGGATTTTGTTAAAGTCGCGAGTGGGCTTTTATCGCATTTTAGGACTTTCCGAGCCGTTTAGCGATTTGAAACCGTTTTACGACTTTAGACGAGATCATTTCGTGATGCGATGCCGTTTTTAAGTAAGTTTTTCGAGTTAATCGTAAAGTTTGGCAATGTTCGTTGTTTCGGTTAATCGTTGCCGTTTTCTACGATTCACTCGACACTTTTATTAAAAACGCGTTTTTAAGATCTCTCACGAAAAATCTCGAGTAAATCGTATAGTTTAGGAAATGTTCGGTGCTTTGTTAACCGTGCCGTTTTATACGATTTCCTTGAGTTCTTTCGAGAAAACAAGACTTTACGGTTTTAACGTAAAACTCGAAAGATAAGACGGATCGAGAGAAACGAGAGACATTCCGACCGTGGTTTAGAACACGATCGTGCCAAAGGACATATGCCTTGATTCGAGGACGTTGGAGATCGAGGCTCGGGATAATTAGCTCGACGTACAGTGAACCGAACCGGACTGGTTCAGATCGCCGTACGGCAAGCTACACGCGACGCTGTAGCTTGCCGTATGGTGAGCTTTCTTTGGTCGAGATAGCTCGAGGCTACTTAGTTCGCCGTACAGCGAGCTAGTTCAGCCGAACCAGCTCGCGTTACGACGGTTACGGTTTTTTCGCGGTTTTATGCTTAACTCGGAAGATCATGTAATCGGTGTTTGTTTCGTTTTTTCGAGATAACGATTTTCGAGTTTTCCGCGGATTTTCTTTGTTCGGAAACTTATTAGACTTTATAGAACGATTCCTCGAGTTTAATAAAACGAATTCTTGGGTTTTATAAAACGATTTCTCGAGTTTTATAAAACGACTTCTTGGGTTTTATAAAACGATTTCTCGAGTTTTATAAAACGACTTCTCGGGTTTAATAAAACGATTTCTCGAGTTTTATAAAACTACTTCTCTGGTTTTATAAAACGGTTTCCCGAGTTTTATAAAACGACTTCTCTGGTTTTATAAAACGGTTTCTCGAGTTTCATAAAACCACTTTTCAAGTTTTATAAAACGTATTTAGTATTTTACGGGAAGTTTTGGCCATTGATTCCGTCGTAACGATTTTGACCCCAACATATAGCACAGTGTGATCGCTGCAAGCGAAGAGGAAAAATCAGTAAAAGACACGAAATGCAACAAAACTTTATATTTGAAGTGGAAGTCTTTGATTGTTGGGGCATCAAATTTATGGGCCCTTTTCCTTCTTCGTACTGGAACAAGTACATCTTAGTTGATGTCGACTATGTATCTAAGTGGGTAGAAGCAATAGTGTTCCCAACGAACGATGCTGCCGTAGTCGTGAAATTTATCAAAAGTATACTTTTCCCTAGATTTGGAGTTCCTAGAGTTGTAATAAGCGATGGAGGTTCTCATTTCATCAACATAGTATATGAGAAGCTGCTTTTAAAGCATGGAGTCCACCATAGAGTAGCTACGCCTTATCATCCTCAGACCAGCAGAGAAGTAGAAGTTTCCAACCGGCAAATCAAGGAAATACTGGAAAAGACAGTTGGAAAAACACGAAAGGATTGGTCTACAAAATTGGATGATGCACTTTGAGCTTACAGAACCGAGTTTAAAACACCACTCGGAACTAGACCATTTCATCTACTTTATGGGAAAGCATGCTATATCCGGTGGAGCTAGAACACAAGGCAGCATGGGCCGTAAAAATGATGAATTTCGACATCAAGCCTACTCGGGAAAGGATGCTGGTTCAGCTGAATGAGTTAGATGAAATCAGACATCACGCTTATGAGAACTCAAAGCTATACAAGGAAAGAACAAAAGCTTATCAAGATAAGAAGATCATTTCTAGACATTTCGAACTGAATGACCAGGTGCTTTTGTATAACTCTCGTCTAACGATATTTCCTGGAAAGTTGCGTTGACGCTGGTCTGGTCCCTTACTGTTAGAGAAGTCAGACCTTATGGAACCTTAGTGCTAATCAACTTTAAGGGAGAAGAGTTCACGGTAAATGGACAAACAGTAAAGCATTAATATTGGGAAAACGCAGAGATACCAGATAAGCAAATTACGTGCCTGAGAATACCACCTACCGATTGATATGGTATCACAGTCAAGATGATGACTAAAAATAAGCGCTGAGTGGGAGACAACCCACTATTAGGTAGTTTTAAATTTGGTTTTATTTTTATTTATTACTGAATTTTGTATTTCTTTATTGCAAAAAAAAGGTTCCAAGTAGAAGAATTACCATCCTATCGACTGATAATACGTGCTCAAGTTACCCTATGGAGCAAATTACTCTCTAAAATAAGAGATCTATTGCAATACTAGGGATTGAATCCACAAGGAGCTATGAAACCTATTAAATCTAATCAAGCAGTAAAACTAGGTTAATATAAATAGTAAATCGCAGTAAGCAAGTAAACAGTAAATAAGAAATATTCTAATTGAGCAAGACAATTACTCAACAATAACAGAATGAGGGTTTTGAACTTAAATGGAAAGGTGTCAGACTTATGGTTTTTATTCAGGTGTTAGAGATTATAATCCTATAGGTGCTATCTAGTCGTTTGCATGGTATTAAAGAATATTAACTATCTTAACACCATATTTACTATACTCTCATTTAATAAATAAGCATATTGAATAGAGACCTAAACAAGAATGTCCGATCGATGACAGTGTCGATCGATTATTCTATAGGAATATCGATCGATTCACTTTACTCGACGTCGATCGATTTTTGATGGGAATATCGATCGATGCGGTTAGTCAAGTGTTACACGTGAGTTAATAAACACTTACTATGGATCCCTAGATCAAAATTTCGTTCTATATCTAGTAAAATACTAGCTTAATCAGAGTGTATTCAAGACGATCAGAGTTATTTAAGGATGTTTAAACAACCTAACAATTCTAGATTCAGGTTTCTAGTTAGCAAGTCTAGAACATAAGCATTAAGAACATCCTATTAATGAATACCACAACAAGCGATCCTATAGTTGGGGCTAATCCCACTAACCTATTTAAACCCTAGTTCTAACAAGTGAATTACTCAGACATGGCTAAGCAATTCATAACACAAGCAAAGTAATAAAAATGCATAGTATTAGATAAATAGAAAACAATAGAGTTCCATTCACAAATCTCTCTGTTGATCTTCTCTTCCAAACTATAATCCTAAAACTTTTTTCTGTGAAAAGAATACAAGAATCTCTCTCTGCCTCTAACACTTTGGCAGAGTCTATAAACTTAGGCTAAAACTCGCCAGGAGTAAAATCGTTATTTAGTGATGTTTGGGCTTCAAGTTGGCTTGTCTCGTGAACTGGTTTCTGCGCCTTCGGCGTCGATCGATCATGCTAGGTGCATGTCGATCGACGTGAGTCACTCCATGTCAACCTCGATCATCTTGGTCGATTCCAAATCGAGTGATTTCTCGAATTATCTCTAAAATATTCCAGAAACATCACTTTCTTCCAAAATACTCATGAACCTATAAATATGTTTACAAGCTTCTATAATATAATAAATAGTAGTAAAATCACCAATACACCACGACTAAAATCGGGTCAAAATCATGGTATATCAAAATCCCTCAGACTTACCTTTTTGCTTGTCGTCAAGCAAAACAAACACGCAGTCTCTCTAAAAGAAGTTTGAAAAGAATAGGGACTCACAGATTTAAAACTTCAAAATCATAACCTCTATAATATTGCAATCCACGTCTAAGAAGTTCTAATCACAGAAGTTCATTATGCCATATCCTAGCTTAGCAACCAGATTCATCTGTCCATAAACTTAGCAAATACTATCTGACATTCCCCCCAACTAACCTCATTTCTTAACATAAAATAAAAGTGCAGGCTTTACCTTGGGAGTATCGATCACAGGATGCAAGGAACTCAAACAAGTATCTGGATCTGCAGGTAAAAGTTAGTTCCTATCTTTTCTCTCTTCTAATTTCTCTCTTGAGTCAAAATCTTCTTCTAAGGCATGATTATTGACTGAGATTGGACATGCTTCCATGAAACAAGCCTTAATGGTGGTTGCCACCAAGTCCTGATCACTTCGTTTGACCTATATCTAAGACATTAAGTGTCTTAAAGTAGAATGGTCTGTGTAGACAACTACCTTGGATCCAACCAGATAGCTTCTGAAAATTTTCAAAAGCAAAGACCACTGCTAGGATCTCTTTTTCTGTAGTGGCAAAGTTCACTTACGCTTCATCGAGAGTGCGACTGGCATAGTAAATCACAGGGGATTTGTTTTCTTTCTTCTGTCCCAACACTGCCCCAACAGTGTAGTCGCTGGCATCACACATGATCTCGAAAGGAAGTTCCCAAACCGACGGTTGTACAATGGGGGCTCAGACCAGCGTGTTATTCAGCTTGGTGAATGCTTCAAGGCATTCCTGGTCAAAACTGAATTCGACTTCCTTACACAAGAGTCTGGTAAATGGTCGAGCTATTTGTGAGAAGTCTTTTATGAAACGTCTGTAGAAGACCGCATGTCCAAGAAAACTTCTGATCCCTTTCACAGATGTTGGCGGTTGTAAACCCATCATGACATCAATCTTAGTCATAGGTCATGGATTTTACCCATTTTTAAACATGACCTAGATGTGATTTTTATGCATTTCATAAGTATTTCGAATCTTTTTTAGAATAATTTACAGGTTTAGGAACTTATTAAGGAAATGGATGTTTTTGGAACATTTTGGAGACTTTGAAGAGCACTCCTGCCGAGTTGGAAAATCGACCGACGTTGCAAGATGAAAGACGATCGATGGTCACCCATTATGAACGATCGATGCAACACTATCAACATCTATCGATTCATATACCACCCGCGAGTTTACAACAAAATTAGAAGACTTTAAGTTTCATAAAAGTTATGATAATTGCAATATTAGTCCCTAGCCTCCTGCAGGCTACATTTTTAGGTTTTTTTTGTTGTTTTAAAAGGAGAGTTTTACTTGGAGTTGAGAGAGAAAAAGTTTTGGAGAGCTACTTGTTTACTATTGAAGGAAGAGAGTTCTAGGAGATTGGAGAGAGAGATCTGAGACTACAAAATAGAGAAGATCTTGAACTCCTTTGTTTCTTTTACTATTATTTACTTGCTTCTAGTTTACACAATGAGTTTTATTCATACCATCATGATATTGTCTTTTTAGGAATATGTCTGANGAATAATCTCATTTCTTAGATTTAGGTTTCTCATTTGGTTGATTTATGGGTTGATTAATGACTGCTATTTAAGTGTTTTACATATGTTCTTCAAACCTAGTTAAGCTTAACATTAGATTTAGGATTGATCCCCTCAAGTCTAAATCCTAGGTTTTAATTGAGTCAAATAATTATTTACTCATTACCTGAACCCTAACTATTTTGATCTAACTCAATAGATTCATACGACAGTTGATCTAAAGAGTTAGAGAACAATATTAACCAGTTCTTAAAGCTTGCTAGAAGAGTTTTCGATCGTTGTGAGCATCCTTGCATCGATCGATTACTTGAAAGGTGTATCGATCGATTGTCCACAAAGATAATTGATTGACTCTTTTTTTGTGATCAAAACTACAAGTTGAGATCCAAGATCAGACAAGGAAACCTGTTTGGTTTCGTTAATTGTGTTTGAATTAATGAACAATCTAAAACCTTTAAGTCAGAGACCAATTTCATACTGATACGTGAGATAATACCTAAGTCTAGCTACTTTTCTAACTGAAATGTACTTCCAGTCCAAGTTACTGAATAATCATCTGCTTGCTTTATTTTAATTATTTTTTAAACCATTTAAACCCATCTTTAGTCTAGCTATATTTTAATACTTAGATCTTTTGAGTAATCCTAGAGTCCTTGCGGATTCGATCCCTAAGTACTACACTGAACCTTTTATTTGAGAGAGTAATTCACTCCTTAGGGAAACTTGACTGATATCAAATTTGGCGCTGTTTCCGGGGACTCTTTCTTATTGCCAGTAGATTTAGCTTAAAATTTAGTTTAGACTTCATTTCTAAAATTTTACTTAATTTTCGTTCTTCTCCTACTTACACAGGTACTCGAAGAATTGAAAACACAGATTCCGACTCAGCGTCGATCGATGAGAAGAATCAAGAATCGAATGACACACATCTGGAAATGTCGATCGATACTGAGATCCCATCATCGCACGACACCAACCCGCCGGAAGCAGGTATGTCTTTACTTACCACATTTAATAAGGAAGTAGTCCAAACAGAACCAATAGGTCAATTAGGTAATGATATTTGCCAAATTCAAATTAAACAGGGGACTGAAATCCCTGTAAGATTACTTTCCATCTTACACAAAGATGTGAAAATAGAATTGCCTTTGAAAGACTACCAAGATCCTGGTAGGACCTATTCCAATAGGTCCGCTACTATGATACCACAAGACGATACCAAGAAATCTGAGTTTAACTCGGATTATTACCTTATCGTTCATAAAAATCCCTTCCATGGATTCGCCTCAGAGCATCCACAAGAACACATAGAAAACTTAGAAGAATTTTTAATAGGCGAGCACAATCGATGTAAGCTATTTTCCTTCTCTCTAGAAGGGGAAGCTAATAAATGGCTTGACTGATTTCCAGCAGGATCTCTTACCTGCTGGAGCGAGATTAGAGTTGCCTTTCTTAGAAATTTCTTCGACGCTGCGCGCTACTGGGACGTGAGGAAGAAAATATCTGCCTTTCGGCAAGACCCACATGAATCATTCAGAAACGCATGGGGAAGATTCAAGAGTTACCAACTTGAATGCCCCCACCATGGTTATCTAGAACCGCAATTCTTCAACACTTTTTATAGAGGAGTTATTTTAGACGATCAGATCACCTTAGACACAGCTAGCGAAGGGAGTTTCATCACTCGAAGTCCCGCAGAAGCGAGATGCCTTGTTGAAAACATAGCAACAAAGAAATCTTACAAGATGATGGACGAAGAGAGAGGCAGAACCATAGATTCTCCTGCCAACCCTAATCTAGCTGAAATTAAGAACTCTCTACAATCTTTCCTAGCACAGCAAAGCCAATATGAAACATTTCGTATTGATGATATGAGGAGAGATATTACCTTAGATCAAGCCTATAGTAGCAATTAGGGATTATTAGCTGAATTCAATAGGAAGATGGAACACGTCTATAGAACAATGATAGAGAAAGCTAATGCTCTGTGTGATCTCATTTGGGAATTGGAAAGTCGAGTAGCTAAAAATGCTCTCGCCATGAAGAGAGAGAGAGAATGTATTCCAGGAAGTACTGACCCGAACCAAAGATGCAAGGTCAGTGCCGTTATGCTGCGAAGTGGAAAACAACTTACCACAAACACTAAAGGTACTAGTAATAAAAAGGATGGTAAGGATGTTCCTCCACCCTCCTCTCTCGGCGACCTTAACCCAATTCTGACGTCTTTACCTAGAGAAGAACTATCTACAGACAAACAGGAAAACACTAATTCTCTCGATAAGGAGAAGGACGATTCGGATAGAAAAGTAGAAATCGATCCACATGAACATGTTGATATCGATCGTTCTAGAGAACATAAAATCGATCGACAACGTCGTTATCACATCGATCGACCTTCAGCTCCTAACGAACCTGATGGAAAGAATCTATAGTGCATCACTTCCTTTCCATCCTCTCAAATCTCGAACTAAGAAGGAGCTAGAAAAAGACATCTGCAAGAAAGCCTTCAACAAGGTGATAATAGAAGTACCATTGAGCGATGCTATGAACATATCAGCTCTCATTAAGAAGTACGTAAAAGATATGTTAACTAAGAACTATCAAACTGCTGAGCTTAATGTGATGAAAGTTTCAAAAGAAGTGAGCACCATGATTCAGGGAGTAACTCCGATCAAACAATCTGATCCTGGTAGTTTCGTCCTGAATTGCCACATACAATACAAATGTTTCCTGCGTTCCCTCTGTGACCTCGGCTTCAGCGTTAATCTCATGCCTTACTCCGTTGCACTTTCTTTAGGGTATGACAAATTTTTAGCAACGCTCATTACTTTGGTCCTTGCCGACAGATCTGTCAAAATTCCCGAAGGAATCCTCGAGGATATATCGATAAGAATAAATGATTGTTTTATACCGACAGATTTCGTAGTACTTAGATACAAATAGGAGCCCAAAGACCCCCTCATTTTAGGAAGACTTTTTCTTGCTACTGCTGGAGCTATCATCGACGTTAAAGAATGACGAATATGCCTAAACATTGGAAATATACCAATGACTTTCGATATGGAAAAGTTAGTTAAACACACTTTGATTGATAACCAAAATTTCTGTGTGGAGGAAATTCCCGAGGTACATGCTGTATCTTTCGCTAAAAAGGGAGGTATACAGTGGTAAAAAAATGACAAAGATGAGCTAATCCCTACAAGGACAGTCACTGGACATCGGATGTGTATTGATTATAGGAAGTTAAATGCGGCCACTAGAAAAGATCATTTCCCTTTACCATTCATCGATCAGATGTTGGAAAGATTAGCAAACCACCAATACTATTGTTTTCTTGATGGATATTCTGGATTTTTCTAAATCCCTATACATCTGGACGATCAGGAAAAGAACACCTTCACATGCCCTTATGGAACTTTCGCCTATTGCAGAATGCCATTCGGCCTTTGTAACGCCCCTGCTATCTTTCAGCGGTGCATGATATCCATGTTCACGAATATGATCGAAGACTATATGGAAGTCTTTATGGACAATTTTTCTGTCCACGGATCTGATTTCAAAAACTGTACTAGATTTTGACCCGCCCTTTAAAGGGCGGGTATATTTTTTGTTTTAATTTTTTTCAAAAAAATTAATTTTTATATTTGTGTTATTTTTTGCAATCATATTTATGTTTAATAGTAATTTAATTTAATATAAATTTTAGTAACTATATTAAATATATCAAATTGCATAACTATACATTTGTGGCATATTTATTTCAAAAAATATTTTCCAACTTTATTCTCAAAGTTTGAAACATATTATATTTTCTTAGTGACCTAATATAGTTAGTCAAAAATATTCGTACCAAAAAAAATCAACATGAAATTGACCCGAAAAATCGAAGTCTCATACTTTATTAGACCTGGTATATATACACAAATAGTTCTTAAAGTGTTATGTCCGAAAAATATTATCAAATCCAATATGCACTTTAAACTAAAATCAAATCAAACCCACATCGAACCAAACAAAAATATTGAAAATTGTTTGAAAAAATAATTTTAATCTACTTTGTTATATATATATATATATATATATATGGATTAATATGGTCTTCACTAACTTTAAATAAAATCACATTTAATAAATATTTTTAATTGGATCCATTCTATTAAAACAACATCATGATCTATTAATATAGATGTGCTCAAACTATTTTAATACAATTATTAAATCCTTTATTAATCATTAAGCAAAATATTATATAAATAAAAATAAAAATATGACTAAAATAATAAATATAAAAATGAAATTTCAAAAAAAAATGTAAAGCAAAAAATATACTCTCGCTTTTAAAGACGAATCATAATCTAGTAAACTATTTAAAATCCGTTAACTAAATGATTTTATATGAATATGGATTTGATTCCTGGAATGTTCTTATTTGTTAAATAAATAATCAGAATTTAAATTAGATATGATATGGAACATATTATTAGGTAATAAATAGGAACAAAGGAAAAAATATACAAAAACATATTTTACCATTTTGAATAAAGAAAAGCATATACTTAATATTGTTTTTTAAGGATAAGCATATACTTAATATTGTGACTTTAAATATTTTTAATGTATTTCTATATAAGATAATGTATAGTTTTAGACACATTTATTCAGAACTACGAACCGAAATGTACCAAACAAAAAAGAACCGAAATTAAATGAAATTTCATAAATAAATGAACATATCATATATCTCTAAAATCAAAAAATTAAAACCGAACCGAGAATCAAATGAGTACCTGAAATTTTTAAATACAAATCATGTATTAATAAATGAATAAGTTAGAATAAAAAAAAGATTTTCAATTCGTTCAGTAGTGTTTTGTTTGAACTAATTTGGATAATATTTTACATGACCCACATGTGTTGGTATAGTTCTAACGACTAAAGGAACTTTAATGGAAGCCTAAATATCTAGCAAATCTTCTAACAAACTTTACAAAAAAAAAAAGCTTCTAACAATGAAGAATATATTGTTTCTGTTTTAAAATAATTAAAATATTTTATAATTAATATTGGAATGGCAATATAATCATATTTCTACATTATGTTGATAGTAATCTATACCAGAACAATAAAGTTATTAATATTTAGTGTTACGCAAGTTATTCATAGGAATATCTTGTTACAACTTATGGAATTTCTATATTTTGATATATGCAAATCTCTCATTAAGTATTTTGGAAATTATGCCTTCCAAAATATTTCTATTTTTTTTATTTAAACATACAAAATATTTTTACAATGAAAGCATATATACACATCTTTAATAAATTAAAGACTAAAATCATATATGATAAAAAAGTCAAATATTTATTAGCTTTACAATTTAGTTAGGATTATTATCGATATATATTGAATTTAAGGAAGTTATATATTTTGATTTCTCAATTTTTAAAGTACAAAATCTTTTCAAAATGAAAGCACAAGTTATTATTAGAGATATTCTCACACAATAAGTAAATATTTTATAAACTATAGACTCATAAATCGTGATAATTTAAATGAGTCAAATAGTTAAATTTGTTACCATTCATTTAGGATGAATATACAGAATATTGTTAGTATACATTAATATCTTGTAAACAATAAGTAAAATGTTTTGGTTAGATATATCAGGCGAAAAAAACAAAATAATGTTATTCAGAAAATATTTTAATTTAAAAAACATATAAAAATCGTTGTTAAAGATATTATAGTATTATAAGTTTTAACTCAAGCCCTGAATTTTCATTAAGAATTCAATTAATGAAAATTTAGTAATATGATCTACACGGTTATGGCAATAATGTATGATTGTTTCTTATTAAGTTAAGAACTTATCTTTTGAAACAGAAAGGTAATGCCACATGGCAATGATGCTTCCGAAGTGAAGAACTTGCCTTTGATCTCTGACCAACGAAAGCTGTAAAGGATGAAGGAAATGAGAAAAAAAAAAATGAAACTCCAAGCAAACAGCCAGAAAAAAATCACCTTTCTCTCTAAAACTCCTCCTTGGCCAGAACTTACTTCCACAGAAGGTAATGCAGCGGTGATAGCTAATCCAATGTAACAGCTAGGAGAAATATTGGTCTTCTGACCTAGATTCAGCTACTTCCTAAACCACAAACTTTCAAATAGATATCTGATACTGAGCACACAGCTTTAAGATGCTATATGACCTAGATAGCCTTGATGAAACTCTCAGCTTTAAGCTGCTATCTATGAAATGAAAGGTTTGTTTAAAAAAAAAAAACTTTCGATAAATCAATTTCACAATTTAATCATCGACTTTTTTTTATGGAGCGAGGAATTTTCGTGCTTTCAACTACGCACTGATAAGCAAAGAGTTAGCTTTATAGTTGAGGTAATTTGAATTGTAACAAAAAAAAAGGTGAGGTAATTTGAATTACATTAATCAACTCGGCGGAAATAAACGTTAAAACCATCAATGGACTCAAGAACAACACACGCTCAACATTTCAAAAGATGCCATCAAATACTTTTACAATTCAGCTATAGATTTTCACAAATACCTTGCAGGCAACTAAAGCAAACGAACTTCGCCCCGTTTTCTCCCGTTACTTTAAAATCAAAGCCAAAAAATCAATCCTCTTGACAACCTATTGATTTAGTGAACGAATTATAAAAGAAGTCAAAAACCCATCATCATTTATGCTGTCTATGGTCACATGCACATTTTCTTCAGTGGAAGATTCAAAGAAGACGAAGATGATTACTTATCTTGGTAAAAGATCCTCAAGATTGTAAATTGGGAATTTAAAACCAACCTGGAAACTGTTTAAAGCAGACACAAGAAGTAGAGGAAGAAGAATCTCTAGAGGAGTAAGTGATGGTCTCGAGAATCAAGCATTCAAGCGTATATTTGCTTGTTGAATTTTTCCAAAGTTAAAAAAACTGTCATTGATAAATCGGAGTCATTTTTTTAAGTTAAAAAATATAAATGTGATAAGTGATTTTTGAGAGCTATAGTGGTCTTTTTTTCATTTCCCATATTACCCTTCTAGATAGTAAATTTTGAAGGCAAATTTGATGGCACAAAAAATAATATGCCAAGAAAACCCAAGGGTAAATTCATAAAAAAGATTCTGTTTTAATAGTATTGATGGACAATCTCTGCAAAGTCCTAGCAAGATGTGAAGAAAAGAATCTTGTGTTAAACTGAGAAAAATGCCATTTCATGGTTTATGATGGAATTGTCTTAGGACACAAAGTTTCTGCAGCTGGAATAGAAGTGGACCGAGCAAAAATAGAAGTAATGACCAAATTACCTTCGCCAACAAACGTAAAAGACGTAAGAAGTTTTCTCGGACACATTGGATTCTATAGAAGGTTTATCAAAGATTTTAGCAAGAAAGCTAGACCTCTTACTGCCCTCCTATGTAAGGGAGCCAAGTTTGACTTCACCCCCGAATGCATGAACGCTTTTGACGAGTTAAAAAATTCTCTTATCTCTGCTCCCATCGTTCAGGCACCCGATTGAAATCACCCCTTCGAAATTATGTGTGACGCCAGCGATTTCGCTGTGGGAGCAGTATTAGGACAAAGGAAAGATAAAAAGCTGCATGCAGTCGATCGATATCGATGACAACCCGTCGGTCAATCCGACGCATCTTGTATCGATCGATGGTGATCGCCATGCTCGAGATTTTGCGACTATAAGAATCGCCATCGACGTGAAAGTTCACATTGCTTGCAATGGCGTGAGTTCCGAACCTGATCCAATTAGGGATGGAAACTCGAGCAACGAAGTGTGCGCAATCGCCAAGAACTCTAAGGATAGAACTTGGTATGCTGATATAGTTAACTATTTAGCAGCCAATGTTGAACCTGAAGGACTGAAGGGTTATATGAGGAAGAAATTTCTGAGAGAGGTCAGGAGATATCATTAGGATGAACCCTACCTTTACAAACACTGCACTAGTGGGATATATAGACGCTGCGTATCCGAAGCAGAGATCCCTGATATCTCTTTCCGGTGTCATGGATCTGATTATGCTGGACATTTTGCCACCATCAAAACGGTTTCAAAAATCCTCCAAGCAGGATTTTGGTGGCCAACAACATTTTGAGATGTCCATGACCATATAATACAATGGGACAGATGCCAACGGCGAGGAAATATCAGCAAAAGACATGAAATGGAACAGAAATTCATTCTAGAAGTAGAAGTATTTGATTGCTGGGGAATTGATTTCATGGGTCAATTTCCATCCTCATACGGAAATAGATACATACTAGTCTCTGTTACTACGTATCCAAATGGGTCGAAGCTGTTGCTTCTCCAACGAACGACGCTTCTGTGGTCATTAAGCTTTTCAAGAGCATCATTTTTCCGCTATTTGGAGTTCCACGAGTCGTGATAAGCGACGGCGGAACCTATTTCATTAACAAAATATTTGAACTATTGCTTAAAAAGAACGGTGTTCACAATAGAGTTTTCACACCTTACCATCCACAGACGAGTGGGCAGGTTGAAGTTTCGAATAGACAGATTAAGGAAATCCTTGAAAAGACAATCGAAACATCTAGGAAAGATTGGTCCCGCAAATTGGACAATGCGCTTTGGGAATACCGAACCGCATTTAAGACACCGTTAGGGACAACACCTTTCCACCTGATTTACGGAAAATCGTGCCATCTCTTAGTTTAGTTAGAGCACAAAGCCGCTTGGGCGATTAAGTTATTAAACTTCGCCATCAAGCACGCCGCTGAGAAAAGACTTATTCAGCTCAATGAACTGGAAGAGATCAGACATCTAGCCTACGAGAATTCGAAGATATACAAGGAAAAGACAAAATCCTACAACGATAAGAAGATCTTATCGCGACACTTTGAACCAAATGACCAAGTGCTTTTATACAATTCTCGGCTAACTCTGTTTCCCGGAAAAATTTGTACCTGTTGGTCAGGGCCTTTCACAATTGCTGACGTTAAACCATCCGGAGCCATCACTTTGATCGGAAAGAACGGCGAAGAATTTACCGTAAATATCCAACGAGTAAAACATTATTGGGGTCAGCCGCCCTCTCCATGCACGATACGGCACGTCCCCATACCTACGGAATCGTAAATTCCGTTAGTCAAGCTAAAGACTAAAAATAAGCGCTTAATGGGAGGCAACCCATTCTAACCAAAAAATAATATTATAATATATTTAATAGATTTTAATTTTTATAGTTGAGTATTGGTTTCGTGGGTCCAAATCAATCGACACAAGATCAGTGGATCGATCGATTCAGACATTCCGAAGTCGAGTATCATTTAACTCGACATAAGCCGTTTCTTCCACCACTCTAAAACCCTACCAAAAATAAAAAACCTCTCATCTCCCTCTCGTTTTTTGACGAAATCCCTTCGTTTCTCCACTCAATCGACTTGTTTTCCAATTCTCTGTTCATCTGTCTCACTCTTTTTGCAGATCTACAAGGTATACCTCCAAAATTCTATATTCCTTACTTTTTAGGTTAAGGCTTGGGGGATTGGATAAACTTGTTTGATTGGGCATGATTTTAAGTTGTTTAGGGTTATTAGGTTGCTAGAATAGGGTTTACGAACAGATCAATGTGTTTGATTTGTGTTGAAATCGTGATTTTGGTTGAGTGATCATTGTTGCAGGTTTCACGATAAGACATCGATCGACACGTTGATAGTCGTGTCGATCGACGGAATGCTCTTGTTATCGATCGATACAGAAATTTCTCATCGATCGATCTGATGTTGTGGACATCGATTGATTACTGATTTGTTTACTAACTCCGCTTTCACTCCTATCTACGTGTTTCCAAATGCATCCACAAAGAGAAAGGAAGACGAATCAGCACCTTGATCGAGCAGGCACATCCAGGAACGTACCCCCAAACCCTCCATCGCCGCAAGGTGATGAATCACCACCATGGCCTCACAACGATGAGACTCCGATCGTCACGTTTCAGCATTTCCCGGATCCTGCCGCTGCAGTCAGGAGTGCTGAATGCCTCCACCGCAATGTCTTCGGTGTTTGGGACGACTACGACAGCCTGTTCTATAATGCATGGCTGGGGTTACGCATTGAGCCCACTCGTTTCATCGACTCAGCCACAATCAGAAGGCTCAGTATTGAGAACATCATCAGCATGATCGAGCAGTTAGCTTTTGGCACCATGGCCACACGCGCATATGACCTCTATCCAGCCCTTGTCCGCCAATTCATGGCCACCGCCCAGCTAACCTACACGAACCCGAGGACCAATATTGCAGCCAGTGGCATGTTATCTTTCTTTGAGCGAGGCAGGAGATACCGTATCACTATCTCTGAGCTTTTCGAGCTTTACGGTTTTGAGGATAGTGCAGCTACTAGTGGAACCGTGCCCCCTTTCCCCAAGATGTACGAGTTCTAGGAGCTCATTGGTACCGGCGATCTGCACGCCAACAAGTCCACCATGACGGATATTCGTCATCCGACTATGTGCTACTTCTTGCGGGCCATTGTCAACACTTTGTTGTGTAAGATGGAGCCCAACAAGGTACGGATGCAGGATCTCACACTCCTTTTCTATGCTTTGGATGGTTTGGTTGACCTGAGCGGATAAGATGATGAGAGTAGCGTCATCGCGCCTAACCTCGGAGCCATTTTTGCTGAGCATATGGTGGGGCTGAAGATAAAACCATTCACGGGTAGGAACGTCAAGATAGAGACGGTTGGGAGCATCTTGGACTATTTTTCTCTTATTTTTATTTTTTATGCACTTTTTCGGATTATTAGGACCTATGTTTTAGACTTATTATGCTTATGTTTTCAGACTATTTGCTTATTCTTCGTTTGTGTTTGGCATGTCAAACAGATCTAACAGACTTTATAGATGATATGGTTTAGACCTTTTCCAACCTGATGAAACAACCCTGGCTATTTACCCATCGATCAATTATGGTTTCTCCTGATCGGTCGATCATGTTCAGTTCATCGATCGACAATATCACTGTCGATCGATCGATTCCATATTAAGGGAGGTCAGAACGCTAATTTCCTTTTTCCTAACTATATTATATGCTTAATTTATTTTTCCACCACTCTTAGACTTGTTACACTGGGACAGTGTAATTTAAGTCTGGGGGAGGTAGCTACTAACATCTTATTTCTTTGTTGCTTTTGATTTACTTTTTTTTTTTAAAGGTTTTAAAAGGGATTATGATCATTTTGAAAAGTTCTTACTTATTATCTAACCAAGCATCAGCACCACTCTTAGATTTGCTTACAACAGATTATACTAGAGATACTAAAGTGGATCACCTGACCATTAGACCACACTTGCTCAGGAAGTTTGAAGGAACCGAATCTAACCTCCAACCCTAACCTGACTAATTTGCTTGCTTTGGGGCTTGCTATACATTCGATCAGATTCCTCCTTCAGGCCTAAAAGGTATGAGTCTGTAAATTTTTTGGTTTCTTTCTCTCCTCTCTTCGGCATCTAAAAAACAAGAAAGAAAAGAGAGAAAAAATTGATATTATTTCCTGAGATGCAGAGTGGTAGGTACATTACCCATGACCCCACTATTCTAATTCAAAGGAATGATCACACATTGTGGAAGCGAGGTTTAGGTACATTACCGATGACCCCATTATTCGCCTACACTTTGTCAAAATAAAATCAATAAGGTGAACAAGATGGAAGGCATTAGTACATGTCTTAGTTCACTGGCATTGAATTTGAAAGGAGTCGGAGTATAGGGATATAGGGAGAAAACAAACCAGAATGTGAATACATATTTACTCAGATACATGATGGAGTAAGAGTCCAAGCATCTTATGATCGATATCCCCAAGGTAAAGCCTACACTTTATTTTTCTGCAAGAAATGAGGTTAGTAGAGGGGCGAGTCAAGCTAGTATTTGCTAAGTTGCTGGTAGAATGTTTTGGTTGATAAACTAGGATAATGTATATAAAGTATCTCTGCAGTTGACACCCATTTGATGTGGTTGTAGTATTGTAGTCATGATTGTAAGTTTGAGAATTTTGTGAATCGCTGCTATTTTCTTAAAACTTCTTTTCAAAAATATTACCTATTTGTTTTGCTTGAGGACAAGCAAAAAGGTAAGTCTGGGGGTGTTGATAGGTCATGGATTTTACCCATTTTTAACCATGACCTAGATGTGATCTTTTATGCATTTCATAAGTATTTGGAACATTTTTAGAGTAATTTACATGTTTAGGAACTTATTAAGGAAATGGATGTTTTTGGAGCATTTTGGAGACTTTGAAGAGCACTCATGCCGAGTTGGAAAATCGACCGACGTTGCAAGATGAAAGACGATCGATGGTCACCCATTATGAACGATCGATGCAACACTATCAACATCTATCGATTCATATACCACCGCGAGTTTACAACAAAATTAGAAGACTTTAAGTTTCATAAAAGTTATGGTAATTGCAATATTAGTCCCTAGCCTCCTGCAGGCTACATTTTTAGGTTTTTTTTGTTGTTTTAAAAGGAGAGTTTTACTTGGAGTTGATAGAGAAAAAGTTTTGGAGAGCTACTTGTTTACTATTGAAGGAAGAGAGTTCTA
Organism: Eruca vesicaria subsp. sativa; assembly: GCA_932364175.1. Classification (NCBI taxonomy): domain Eukaryota; kingdom Viridiplantae; phylum Streptophyta; class Magnoliopsida; order Brassicales; family Brassicaceae; genus Eruca; species Eruca vesicaria. Next base: position 74,446 of record CAKOAT010347376.1, read on the forward strand.
GGAGATTGGAGAGAGAGATCTGAGACTACAAAATAGAGAAGATCTTGAACTCCTTTGTTTCTTTTACTATTATTTACTTGCTTCTAGTTTACACAATGAGTTTTATTCATACCATCATGATATTGTCTTTTTAGGAATATGTCTGANGAATAATCTCATTTCTTAGATTTAGGTTTCTCATTTGGTTGATTTATGGGTTGATTAATGACTGCTATTTAAGTGTTTTACATATGTTCTTCAAACCTAGTTAAGCTTAACATTAGATTTAGGATTGATCCCCTCAAGTCTAAATCCTAGGTTTTAATTGAGTCAAATAATTATTTACTCATTACCTGAACCCTAACTAGTTTGATCTAACTCAATAGATTCATACAACAGTTGATCTAGAGAGTTAGAGAATAATATTAACCTGTTCTTAAAGCTTACTAGAAGAGTTGTCGATCGCTGTGAGCATCCTCGCATCGATCGATTACTTGAAAGGTGCATCGATCGATTGTCCACAAAGATAATCGATTGACTCTTTTTCGCGATCAAAACTACTAGTTGAGATCCGAGATCTAGACAAGGAAACCTGTTTGGTTTCGTATTTTTTGTTTGAATTCATGAACAATCTATAACCTTAAAGTCAGAGACCAATTGCATACTGATACCTGAGATAATACCTAAGTCTAGCTACTTTCCTAACTGAAATCTACTTCCAATCCAAGTTACTGAATAATCATCTGCTTGCTTTATTTTAATTATTGTTTTAAACCGTTTAAACCCATCTTTAGTCTAGCTATATTAGAATACTTAGATATTTTGAGTAATCCTAGAGTCCTTGTGGATTTGATCCCTAAGTACTACACCAAACCTCTTATCTGAGAGTGTAATTCACTAATTAGGGAAATTTGAGTTATATCACTTAGCCTGATCTACCTGTATGCCTTTCTCATAGATTTTATGACCCAAAACAATTCATTATTTCACCATGAAATAACATTTTTCCCAGTTGAGGACGAGGTTAGTCTCTTCACATCTTTGCAAAACCCTACACAAATTAGATAAACACGGGCCAAAAGAACAACCATATACATAGAAGTCATCCATGAACACCTCCACAATTTCCACAATAAGATCAGAGAAAATTGAAATCATAGCCCTTTGAAAGGTTGCTGGTGCATTATACAATCCGAATGGCATCCTCCGATATGCGAAGGTACCATATGGACAAGTGAATGTTGTTTTCTCCTGATCATTGGGATGTATGGGGATTTGGAAGAATCCCGAATATCCATCAAGGAAGCAGTAATATGGGTGGTTAGCAAGTCGTTCAAGCATTTGATCTATGAATGGTAAAGGAAAATGATCCTTTCTAGATGCAGAGTTCAGTTTTCTATAGTCAATGCACATTCGATGACTTGTGATTGTTCTAGTTGGAATTTGCTCATCTTTTTCATTCCTAATCACAGTAATTCTGCCTTTCTTTGGCACAATGTGGACAGGAGAAATCCATGTACTATCAGAGATATGATAGATTACCCCGCATCCAGAAGCTTTAGAATCTCTTTCTTTACAACATTTTTCAGGTTGGGATTCAACCTTTTTTGATGTTCTACAAATGTCATTGATCCATCTTCTAAGTGTATCATGTGCATGCAAAGAGAAGGAAATTCCTCTAATGTCATCTGGAGAGTAACCAATTGCCTTTCTAAATCTTTTAAGTTCATTCAAAAGTGTAAACAGTTCGTCATCAGCGAGATCATCATTCAGAATCACCGGATAAGTATCATTTGGTCCAAGAAAAGCGTACCTGAGCCCAATGGGAAGCGGTTTCAGGCCCACATTTGGTGCTTTGAGCTTGCTCCAGTCATCGTTAGGAGCTTCGTCCCGCTGTTCCACTGAGTGAGTGTAGTGGGTGATTTCTGGTAAGTCCACAAACTGATCTGAATTCTCTGCCATCTTGCAAGAGTCCATCCTCCTTGAGTACTCATTGCTTTCACTGTTGTAGATCAGTTGATCTTCTTTCTCAATGGTGAGAGCATGCAGGAGGGAGTCCTCTATATCCAGCTCTTCCAAAAACTCGTCAGCGAGCGCGTCCATAGTATCTATGTAAATGACTGGCCTCTTTATTGTAGGCTTCTTCATCACATCTCTGATATCGAATTTCAGGACATGATTTTTCCCAAGATGAAGATCTATCTTCCCTGCCCTTACATTGTTAACAGCTCCTGCAGTAGCAAGGAATGGTCTCCCAAAGAGCAAGAGTTCTTTAGGTTCCTCGTCCATCTCAAGAACGACGAATTCAATGGGTATTTCACAGTTTCCTACCATGACTGGAAAGTTTTAAAGTATTCCAATGGGCAACCTTACTGATCTGTCAGCCAGTATCAAAGAGAGACGGCATTTCTTAAACTGAGTGAATCCAAGCCGCTTTGCTACCGAAAGAAGCATCAGACTTATGCTTGCTCCGAGATCACATAAACAATTCTCAAACTTCAGAGTCAGAGAGAGCATGGGAGAGTAAAGCTTCATGGATCCTTGATATCACTCAAATGTTTAATCCTAAGAAGTTAATTACTCTCTCAAATAAGAGGTTCAGTTGTAGTACTTAGGGATCGAATCCACAGGGAACTAAGGAACACAATAGATGTAATCCTAAATGATTATGCTAGGTTGATTAGGTTTAAAATAGTAAATTGCAGTTTTGTAAGCAATGATAAGTTGCTTAAGAGAATGAGTTTAGGTTTAAAAACAATAAAAGAAATTAGTTAGATTCAAGGTTGCTATTCAGATAATTAGGATTATAATGGTATAGATGTTTTAAGGGAAAAACGCATACAAAACCTTCAAAGTGAAACTTACTAGCACTTTAAACCTTGAATTTTTTTCACTAGCACTTTAAACCTTTAAAGTGACATTTGTGTCACAAAAAAACTTGAACTAGAAAGTCTGACCTGTTGAACAGGTAAAACAGGTCATTTATCAGTTTTTTTTAAATAAAAATTTAATAAATAATAAAAAAATTAATTAAATTTTCAAAAAAATAAAAAAAATCAGAACATAAAGAAAAATTTATAAAAAAATAATTTGAAATACCAAAAATTAAATAAAATTCTAATTTTGTTTTTGAAGAATGGAAGAAAATTCACAAATTGAACAAACAATAAATAAAAATCAAAAACTAAATTACATTTCCAAAAAATTAAATAAAAAATCAGAACATAAAGAAATTTTTTTAAAATATATATTTAATAAATTACCTATTTTATTTATTAGGTTTTCCGAGAATCAAATATTTAATAAATATTAATATAATAAATAAGCAAAAAAATAAATCAAAATCAATTTAATTTTCAAAAAATTTAAAGAAAATTTCAGAACAGAAATAAAAATTTAGAAAAAGAAAAAGAAATTGAAATATTAAAAATTAAGTTAAATTCAGAAAATTAAAATAAAATTAAAACAAAATTCAAAAATTGAAAACTCAAAAGTTCAAAATAATTTTTAGATGCTTTTAACTATTTGAAACCATGAACTTCAACAGTGCTATGTTTGAATTTTTTATTGTCAACGATGATATGTCAATTTTATTGGAAAATTTTATAAAAAATACAACATTTTATTTTTATAAAAGCTGAAATATTATAGTTGAGAATAATAATTTCAAATATATCACTATTAAGGATGATGGTTTCAAACAGTTTTCAATTTTTTTTTAAATGTTTCTTTATGCTCAGAAATTTTCTTTAATTTTTTGAAAATTTAATTTAGTATTTGATTTTTGTTTATTTTTTGTTCAATTTTTTGAATTTTCTTTAATTTGTTTTTAATTTTTGGAATTTTATTTAATTTTTCCTATTTTAAATTATTTTTTTTATAATTTTTTCTTTATGTTCTGATTTTTTTTTTTCTGATTTTTCCCAGGCAACGGCGCCTAATTTGATATCACTCAAATGTTTAACCCTAAAAAGTGAATTACTCTCTCAAATTAGAGGTTCAGTTGTAGTACTTAGGGATCGAATCCACAAGGAACTAAGGAACACAATAGATGTAATCCTAAATGATTATGCTAGGTTGATTAGGTTTAAAATAGTAAATTGCAGTTTTGTAAGCAATGATAAGTTGCTTAAGAGAATGAGTTTAGGTTTAAAAACAATAAAAGAAAGTAGTTAGATTCAAGGTTGCTATTCAGATAATTAGGATTATATCTATAGATGTTTTAATGAATTGCTTGCAAGATATATGAGAACTTTGATTCTTAGATAAATTTAATAGCAGTCGCTAAACAGACACATCCATTGATCTTATTGCCGGCAATATCGACCGATGGTAAGATCCCCAGATCGCACGATATAGGTTGCCGTCGATCGATGACTCTATAGGAGTATCGATCGATATAGCATAAAATCGAATCAAAATTGTGTTCACCAAGATCATAGACCGGCTGTCGCACAACCCTAGAGGATCTAAGCTCATTCCAAATGACTTGAGGACAATGATTAACAAGTTAAATCACATCCATTATCATACTCTAGGTAGCTACTCTAGAGTAAGAATTAAGGTTCATTTGGATAACATTCCATAGTTGGGGCTAATCCCTCATAACTATTTGAACCCTAAATCTAACAAAGAAATCTACTCAGACATAGCTGAGAGATTCATAACATCTAGGTAATAATAGAAACTCATTGATTAGAGGATTGAACTTTTGGTTCCTGGAACAACAAATCTCTTTGTGTGTTTCCTCTAAATCTAGAATTCTATACCGTTAAGAAATTAAGATGAAAAGAAATACTTGATAGAATAGAACAAAGTAACAAGAAAAGTATGCAAAGCTTTTCAAGTACAAAACTAACTAGAACAATTCAAAAGGTATGAAAAGGCATAAAAAGCATGTCTACCCAAACACAGTGGCAAAAACTATAAATAAGAGTTCCATTAGGCTAAAAACTCGTCAGGGGCATTATTGTAATATTGAGAAGATTTGGGCTTCAAGTCGGCCAAGTTGAAATTGTTCTCCACGCATCATATCGATCGATGGTACATGGTGTACATCGATCGATGGAGTATCTCGACTTCATCTTCAATAGAAGCGCCATCGATCGATTACACAGGGTGTGTATCGATCGATATGTGTCCTTATTGTCTGATCTTCATAGTCATCTCGGAAAACTCTCCTTTAAGCTCCAAAACGGCACCTAAATCATCACTTTACTCCAAAATGGTCTGGAACCTGAAAACATACCTAATAGACTCCAAAACATATATAAAACTTATAAAAACATATCAATACCATGGCTAAAAGCGGGTCAAAATCATGGTATATCAACTTCCCCAGACTTAACCTTTTGCTTGTCCTCAAGCAACCATTAGTCTTGTGGAAGAAGTTTTAAAAATAGTAGGGACTTAATAAAATCTTAGCTCTGAAATCATTACTTCTACTTTGTTGCAAGCCACATCTCATATTACTAACTACATAAGTACATTATACCATATCCTATCTTAGCAACCAAATACATCTAGCCAATCAACTTAAAAAAATCATGTTTGTCTATCCCCTCTACTGATTTCATTTATGCATAAAATAAAGGTGTAGGCTTTACCTTGGGAGTATCGATCAAAGAACACCTGGATTCAACTCATACAAGTTCCAGGCATTCTCATCCTGGTTCTTTTTCTCTCTTTATCCCCCTTCTCTGAATCCCAAACTTTTATTTTCTTTTATATCAATCCCAATGAACAAGTAATGTTCATCTTATTGATCTTTCAACTTTTGTAGTCTCTTTTTGACAAAGTGTAGGCGAATAGTGGGGTTATAGGTAATGTACCTCTCCCTCGCTTCCACAATGTGTGATCATTCCTTTGATTTAGAATAGTGGGGTCATGGGTAATGTACCTCTCCCTATGCCTCTCAGGAAATCATCTCAATCTTTTATTTTCTGGGGATGCCAAAGGAAGGAGAGAAGGAAACCAAATTTTTTGAGACTTTTACCTTCCAGACTTGCATGAGGATTTCGATCCCTTGTATACCAAGCCCCAAGACAAGCAATAGATGTCAGTTTGGGTTGGAAATCAGCTTTGGTTGTTCCAAACAATCATGAAAAGTGTTGTCATAGGATGATCGGTGATCCACTTTAGCATCTATAGTACTTTCTACAATCAATAATTCTTAGAATGGTGCTAAAGAGTAGTAAGATAAAAAGCAAAAGAAAAAAATTTTGAAATATTTTTGTCCCTTTCTTGACTCAATAAAACCAATTTTTGAAAACTTTTTAAGAGAACAAAAAGGTAAAGTAGCATCAGTAATTCACTCCCCCAAGAATTAAATCATACACTTTCCTCAGTGTATAACTAGTCGGAGTTAGACCATAAGAAATAATAAATGTGTAACTGATATCGAAATTGTGAATGATATACCTGACCGATGTTCGTATCGATCGATGGTGAGTCACTTCCATCGATCTTCATGGATAGGGTTATGTCGAGCGATGTAGACAGGGTCTCATCGGTCGATAGAGGTAGTGATCGTGTAACTATTTTCCTAAAAAAAAATAAAAACGAAAGTAATAAGTAAAAACAAAATAAAACTAAGTAAGAAAATACCTGACAGTGGGTTGCCTCCCACTCAGCGCTTATTTAAAGTCATTTAGCTTGACTATGGAGGTATGGTGGCTAGTGAGGTGGGTTGCAGGTACTTGTTGGGAAACAAGTATCCTTCTTGTCTTCTGATTCTGCAAACCCGGAAGTTAAAAAGCTTCTTGTGGCTTTCTCGCTTCTGGTCATACTAGCTTTTAAACCATGCACTTCAGTTTGGATCCTTTATAACCACTCCTCTAGGCTGGCAATGCTGTACTGATGATTCCCAAGCATGTTGTAGATGTGTTCTGCATTCAGCTCTGTAGTGTCGTGGTGTGGGGTTTCGTTGATCGATTCTGGAGGTTTCATATCGGTCGATGTGTTGTGGGCTTCGTCGATCGATGGGGATGGGTCAGGTCGGCTGGCGAGCTGTCTTTGAATATCTTCTACCTCCTTCTGAATATCCTCCACTGTGCACTTTAATCCTTGAACGTCACTCTGTACTGGGAACCAATACTCGTCTAGTAATCTGTAATCTTCGTTTACACAAAATTCAATTGATCTGTAGATATCTCTTGTGGCTTCTTCAAGTTCTTCTCTGGTACAGTAGTCTGGTGCGCGTGTATCGATCGATGTGCTGGGTGCGTCATCGATCGATAGCCTCTGTAAGTGACTCTCGATAGGTGCGTCAAAGGTCGTGTCGATCGATGTTGTTGGTGCTGCATCAGTCGATGGTCGCTCTGAGATTCAAGTTGTGCGCGCAATATGGTGACTTCTTCTTGTAGGTCTGCTCTTTCTTTTCGTGCTAAGTCATTGCTAGACATATTCCATAGTAGTTCACCTTGAAGTCTCGAGATGACTTTCTCCTGTTCTAAACTCAATCCTGCTTTCTCCCAGTTGTGTTCACTGGTTCTTTCATTCAGCATGTGTGTGACCTATGCTTCTGTGTAGAGCTTGCAATCTGGAACTCCTTTAGCATATTGTTCAGCATGCTCCGGTAAGCAGAAACAAGAGCTCCCAAATAGTGAGGCTCTTTTCAGCAGCTTCTCAATGTCTTCTTTGTAGACATGGATGATATCTCCGTTGACCTCTCTTGCATAACCAGCTTCATCTCTGTAGACACCAAATTCGTCTTTCTTTTCCAAGGAGAAACGACGAACTCCGTGTTTGAAATCTCTCTTCCCAAACTCGCATTGTATATCGGTCGATGCTCGCTGAAATTGGTGCTGATCGTTAGGGTAGCGGGGTGGTTGGGTGGAAGGGTTGACTGCTCCATTAGCCATCTGAAGGATGTCTGCAACGTCTTCTTGGAATATTGGAATGATTCTTCCATCTAGTGCTTGTGCATGACCTTCTGGATCCCTGAAAATACCATATGCATCCGGAATTAGTGAAGTAAAATCGAAAGTATGTGTTTGTACCTCGGATGGTGTTGATGCTGTATCGATCGATGGTGGGGCTGGTGCATCGGTCGATCTATTGAGGAACATGTCGGTCGATGGCTGGTGCTCATTGTCGGTCGATACGGGTGCTTCAGGCCGGATCGCGGATGGTAGTGGTGCTGTATCTACTGCAAAACTCTCATGATAACTGCTCGCCCAGCTTCCAATCGAGTAATCTCTGTCTCGTGGTTCGTGTGGGACATAGACTTGGGCGCAGAAAGGTGCGTCGCTCGTTGATTCAAAACGTCGTTTGAGCGATCTGGGTTGGGGCATAACTTTCGATGGAGAAGGGTCTCCATTGGTCAATGGTCGGAAGATGAAAGATGGGAGAGGAAGTCTGACTTCGTCTTCTCGAAGAAATCTATACTCTGTGGCTCGTTCCTCTTCATAATCTGCATCGTACTCCTCCTGGTAGTGATGCTAGCTAACTTGGGCATGTAATGATCGTTCTCCCAATCATTGGTGCCAAACTCGCCGTTTGGAAACTCTTCCTCGATCTTCCGGAATAGCGTATCGATCGATGACCATGTGTATTCATCGGTCGATTCGTGTCGGATGGTATCAGTCGATGGTTTAAGACTGTCATCGGTCAATGGATCTGGATCGGTTTCATACTCGGCCATGGAATCATACTCGTGGGCACAGAAACATGTTGCTACGAGTGCTGGGTTCTTCATCCTTGGAAACTTGATGACTGGAACAGGATTGTAGTGGATGGTAGGGTTGATGAGGGTTAGACATAGCTTGTTGGATTTGAGATCACAAACGGCTCCAACTGTGGCTAAGAAGGCTCTTCCAAGTAGTAGAGAAGTCTTGAAGTTGAGCTTGTTGGCTAGGACATGGAAGTCTGTAAGAATTAGGGAATCTCCAATTTGTACCTCAAGGTTTTTAACTATTCCTCCAGAGCTCTGCTGAGAACAATCCTCAAAGATGAAGGATTCTTCAGTAGGCTCGATCTTCAGACCTAGCTGGTCTGCCATAAGCTTGGGTAAGATGCTGACTCCAGATCCTGTATCACATAGGGCACGAGGGAACTCAACACCTCTGATGGAACAGGGTATTGTGAACTTCCCTAGATTGCTCTTCTTCTCCAGTGTGGTTTTCTTCTTTAGACTCTCTCTAACTTGATGAAACATCCTATTTATGTCTTCTTCTGTCTCTCTTGTTTCTCTGAAAAACATCCACAATCTGTGTGAAAAGTAGGCTTCTTCAAAAGGTTTCTCTTTAGGTATTCTGAGAACTCTTTTTCAGAAGCTTGACAATTCCTTCTCATTAGCTTCCCTTTTATAAGGCTTCACTATCTTCTCTTTCCTTTTTCTGAGAACTCTTCCATTAGTTTCCTTTTCTATCTCCATGGACTCAAAGATATCTGTGGGTCTCTCCAAGATGGCTTTCTGAGGGCTTCTAGTAGTGTAATACTGCTCCCGGAATGCGTCAATACGTGCACCATCTATCTTGGGGAGTTGCACTCGGTGTTGGGGTACCGTGTATCGGGCGACACTGACTGGAGTGCGTCAGTCGATATCATGGTCTGCATGTCGATCGATAGGTGGGTGATCATGTTGGTCGATGATATGCGGATCGATCTTAACAGGGACAGGCGGATGCGGGTCATGTGCTGCGAAGTCTTCGTGAGGCATAGTTTGGACGGTACTACACTCGTACTGGTACTCGTCTGAGTCCATTGATCGACACTCATCAAATTCTATTGATCGATGTATGTTGGATCGTATCTGTCGATGATCACGGGGTGATATCGATCGATAGTAGTCGCGAACGAAGTCTCTCTCATCATCAGATTGCTGAATCTCTTCTACTACCTCTTGCCAAAAATCTTCATCCAAGATGGCATTGATGTTATGGTTGTTGGCAAGCTCCTGCTTCCTTTGGGCTTCTACTGTCTGAAACACCTGAGTCTCCAGCTTCTTCATATGGGTATTTAAACCGTCTAGCTCTTTTTGGAGTGTGTTGTAGACGGAGTTGATCTTCCCGTTGAAGTCTTTCTGGAGTTTCTGCTGACTCTCAAGGACCTTGTCAAGCATCTCTTCCAGTTTAGTATCTTGGGTGGGTGGGTATGAGTTGGAGTAGAATGAGTTTCCATAGCTCATGTTGTTGTTGGGGTTGCTGCTGCTGGAGGTGTTGGGCTTCTGTGAATTCTGGTTGAAGTTGCTTCTCTCGCCTATGTAGTTTCTGTATCCTCCTTGGTTACCAGACCTCTGAAAACCAGCTCCACTGACCCAGTTCACATCTTCTTCTATATAATCTTCACTTGCACTTTCTGCATCCTCCACTGAATAGATCTGCTTGTTTATCAACTTCTGAATGGTATCCAGCTGTGCTTGTACTTCATTGATGTATTCCTTCTCAAGGAATGATGTAGCTTTTGTCTTCATGAAGTTCTTCGTGCTGTTGCTGGAGGCTAAGTTATCAATTAGCTTCATAGCCTCTTGTGGATTCTTGGTGTTGAAGTTGCCATCACTAGCTGTATTAAGAGCTCTTTGATAATCCAATGTGATGCCTCTGTAGAAAGTGCAAAGAAGTTGCACTTTGTTGAAACCGTGGTGTGGGCAATCTCTTTGGTAGGACTTGAATCTGTTCCATGCATCTTTGAATGACTCTTCAGGATTCTGAGTGAATGTAGCAATATTTTTCCTTCATTCTTCAGTGCGTGACTCATCAAAGAATTTACGCAGGCATGCGTTCTCGATGTCACTCTAGGTTGTGAGAGAACCTGGTGGTAATTGTCTAAGCCACTGCAAAGCTTCTCCGGATAGAGAGTACTTGAAAAGCTTGCAGAGAAGATAGTCTTGAGGGACTCCATTGGATTTTATGATAGTTATGAGATCCTCGAACCTCTCCAGATGGTCCATAGGATGCTCATTGGACAACCCACAGAAGGGTATTTGTCCTACAAGGGAGTAGTACTATGGCTTAAGCTCCGAATCTCCTCTCTTAATAACAAGGGGGCGGATGGCTGATCAGTTGGAATAGAACTGATCTGTACAGTTGTAGTCAGCCAAAGATCTAGCTTGGTTAACCTCTTCTATAGGTTGAATGATGTCTGTAGGTGCAGTCTCTTGCTCAGGTATGATCTCCTTCTGAGCGTTCAGCTTCTGACCTGCTGCATTACGCAGGTTACCATCTCGATCACGCAGGTCTCCATTCTCATTGGTAGTGAGAATAATAGGCGCTACCATGTCTCGCCGGTTAGTATCGATCGATGTAAGATGAGGTATATCGATCGATGTCGGGTGAAAGAATCGGTCGACGAACGGTTGTTGATGTCGAGCAATGTGATGGTGAGCGTGTCGGTCGACGTTGAAGGTGTCTTGGTCGACTGTGGTAGGCAAGTATCTGTCGACAGGGATGTGTTGATGTCGATCGTTGAGGAGCGTAGGTCTTTGTGGATGCTACGTTCCAAGCTGTGAGGATCTTCTTGTTGCTTCTAGTACTGCTGGGCATGTACCTGAAAAAGACATAAAAAATTTTGGTGTCAGAAGATAGTTTAAACAATAAAAGAAAAATAACCTAGACCTAATCAGATTAAATCTAATGTTTATCAAAGTTCCCAGGAAACGGCGCCTAATTTGATATCACTCAAATGTTTACTAAAAAGTGAATTACTCTCTCAAATTAGAGGTTCAGTTGTAGTACTTAGGGATCGAATCCACAAGGAACTAAGGAACACAATAGATGTAATCCTAAATGATTATGCTAGGTTGATTAGGTTTAAAATAGTAAATTGCAGTTTTGTAAGCAATGATAAGTTGCTTAAGAGAATGGGTTTAGGTTTAAAAACAATAAAAGAAAGTAGTTAGATTCAAGGTTGCTATTCAGATAATTAGGATTATAATGCTATAGATGTTTTAATGAATTGCTTGCAAGATATATGAGAACTTTGATTCTTAGATAGATCTAATAGCAGTCGCTAAATAGACACATCCATTGATCTTATTGCCGGCAATATCGACCGATGGTAAGATCCCCAGATCGGACGATATAGGTTGCCGTCGAACGATGACTCTATAGGAGTATCGATCGATATAACATAAAATCGAATCAAAACTGTGTTCACCAAGATCATAGACCGGCTCTCGCACAACCCTAGAGGATCTAAGCTCATGCCAAATGATTTCAGGACAATGATTAACAAGTTAAATCACATCTATGATCATACTCTAGGTAGCTACTCTAGAGTAAGCATTAGGGTTCATTTGGATAATGATTATCAACAATTCAACATTCCATAGTTGGGACTAATCCCTCATAACTATTTGAACCCTAAATCTAACAAAGAAATCTACTCAGACAGATTCATAACAGCTAGGTAATAATAGAAACTCATAGATTAGAGGACTGAACTTTTGGTTCTTGGAACAAAAAATCTCTTTGTGTGTTTCCTCTAAATCTAGAATTCGATAATCTTTAAGAAATTAAGATGAAAAGAAATACTTTATAGAATAGAACAAAGTAACAAGAAAAGTATGCAAAGCTTTTCAAGTACAAAAGTAGCTAGAACAATTCAAAAGGTATGAAAAGCATAAAAAGCATGAAAAGCATGTCTAGCCAAACACAATGGAAAAACTATAAATAAGAGTTCCATTAGGTTAAAAACTCGTCAAGCGCATTATTGTAATATTGGGAAGACTTGGGCTTCAAGTCGGCCAAGTTGAACTTGTTCTCCACGCATCATATCGATCGATGGTACATGGTGTACATCAATCGATGGAGTATCTCGACTTCATCTTCAAAAGAAGCGTCATCGATCGATTACACAGGGTGTGTATCGATCGATATGTGTCCTTATTGTCTGATCTTCATAGTCATCTCGGAAAACTCTTCTTTGAGCTCCAAAACGGCACCTAAATCATCACTTTACTCCAAAATGCTCCTGAACCTGAAAACATACCTAATAGACTCCAAAACATATATAAAAATTATAAAAACATATCAATAGCATGGCTAAAAGCGTGTCAAAATCATGGTATATCAATCCTCTAACTTCGTTGGCACATCAGCCTTTGTGATAATTGCACTACACTTCTGAGTGAGGATTACCATGCCTTCTAACTTCTTTTGTTTTTCCTTGACTGCAACCTTCAGAAATTTGCTGTATTGAGGCACCAGCATAAATGAGTCAAGGATTGGCATACTGATTTGGACTTCATTCATCTATTTCTCAAAGAGAGCTTTGTACTTTTCAACCAGCTGCTTCTTGAATCTTCCAGGAAATGTGAGCTTGGGTTCATATGGAGGAGGCACAAATGTGGTGTCCTTTGAAGTAGAAGCTTCTCTTTTCTCAGGCATGTCTTTCTTTTCTTCCGCTGCTTTCCCTTTTCCTTTTGAATTCACAATTTTCTGAAGGATCTCCTCATCCTTCTTCTCATCCAAAATCACCACGTCATCTTCCATATCGATGATCACCTCCCCTTCCTGTTTCTCTTTGTCCCAAATGAGAACTGTTGAAGGTAATTCTTTCCCACTCCGCAGTGTGATTGCTCCAATGTATTCTTTCGAGTTTTGCTCAGATTTTCCATGAAGTGATCCAGCTGGTCGCTTAGAGTTGGAGCTCATGGAGGCGACTTGATTTTCTAAGGCTTTGAAGCTAGATGATATGTGAGAGAACTTGCTGTTGAGATCATCATAGCTTCCATTAACCCGATTATGAAGATCTCTCAAGTCAGACCCAAGGTTTGATTGGGCTTTTGCGAAGTCTGCATTAGTCTTGGCCTGTACAGCACTAGATTCTATGAGTTGCTTGAACATTGACTCTATGCTGCTGTGATCAGGTTGAGGTTGTGAAGAGCTTGGTTGACCTTGGGATGGCTGGTTACTCATGTTGTAAAAACCTGGAGGGTATCTCTGTTTAGGTTGGTAATCACTTTGCTGGTTATTGTAGGAGGGTTTCTGCTGATAGATTTTTTGGTACTGGGGTCGACTCTGAAAGTTTCCTTGAATATTGTTGTCTCTCTTGTACCAAGTACCATTCTCACTGACAAAATAAGCTTTCTCCTGACCTTCGAGACCGTCAACTTCATTAGACTCAGATGGTGGTTGGTGATCGGTAACAGCATTGACTTGTTGTGATCGGTCTGAAAGAAGTAGGTCAATCTTTTCTTTTAAGGTTTTCATTTCCTTCTTGGTGTGTGTACTCTCACTTGCATTTCCTCGGTTGCCTCTTTCATACATGTCACTGTGGGAAGAGGCACTTTGCGGTAAGTTTTCTACCAGTTGCATCCCTTCATGGTCAGATCTGCCCAAGAAGTTCCCATTGCTTGCAGAGTCAAGCATATTTCTGACTGTGGACAAGACTCCTCAGTAGAGTGTGCTTAACAGACTTTCTTTACTGAAACTATGATGAGGGCACTGTGTTGTGTAGCCTTTGAACCTTTCCCAAGCTTCACTGAAAGTCTCAAGATTGTTTTGCTGGAAGCTAGAGATCTCGTTTCTGAGTTTTGCTGTACGAGATGCCGAGAAAAACTTATTGAGAAACACGCACTCTTACACTCGTCCCAAGTAGTATCTGAGTCAGACGGTACAGTCTTCTCCCATGAATGGGCTTTGTATCCTAGAGAGAAAGGAAACAGTGTCAGCTTGAATACGTCTTCAGAAACTCCATTGATCCGTACTGTGCGACAGAGCCTTTCGAAGTTGTCCAAATGATCAAATGGATCTTCCATGGGCAAACCATGATACTTATTGCTTTTTACTGTGGTGATCAAGCTAGACTTGATTTCAGAGTTGTTGTTCGCGAAATTAGGTGCGTGAATGCCATTATGTTGTGGTGCAAGGTTTGCAGCTCCTTGACCATTGTGTTCTTGAGCAGCAGCTCCAAGAACATCTTCATGTTGAGGTTGGTGGTGTTGTTGTTGTTCCATCTCTAACCCTAAACGATCTAAGTGATCCTGTCACTCTTCTTCTTTTCTCTTTCTTGCAAGTTCTCTTTCCAGCGCTTTGATGTCGTCTACGCGTTGAGTTAGATCGATAGATCCTCTGCTACGCAGGTGCATTCATATGTTGTTGACAAAGAGGAAAGAGTAGAGAAAGTAAGTAACAAAATAAAAACAAAGCTTAGTCGTAAACAACAACCAAATCTCTATGTTTAAAGCTAGTCTTCGGATGGAAACGGCGCCAAAACTTGATGTGGATAAAGTTTAATTCTTTACCACTCTGCTGCAAGCACAACAGTGTCGATGTAGTAGTAAAGATGTCAATCCAACCTAAGATTTTCTAAAGCATTGAGAATACATGAAGTCATTTACTCTAAGAAAATAAAGTTGGTTTTAGAATGATGAACTAAGTTTCGAACAACAAACTCAAGCAAGACCAGATTATAATCAAGATTAAAGGTTAAACTTATGGGATAAGGCATCGATTTCGGGTGATAGACTTTAGACTTAAGATGCTCAATACAATCAACTAATAAGCTTCTTTAACCTAGGAATACGATAATAAACTAATCCACTCTCGTGACAAAAGCTCATGTGCTAGTCATGCATCAATACATCAACTCTCGTTGGTCAACTACACTCAAGCATGCATTCAAACGAGTTGTAATAATTGAAGTTCCCTTGATGCAATGACTCTCTTCGGTCAAGCAGAAAAACACAAAATGAGACATTCAGAAATTTCATCGAACACTTCTCGGGGATGAAATAATCCAAGATCTAGAAATAGAGAAACCAAGTCTACTCTAGCATTAAGTACATCTCATCTGTAAGAAACATCATTAATCTAGCCCTAAGCATCTTAAAGCATCCATATTTCACCATAATCTACCTAATCCATGAATTTATAAGGGGACTACTCACTAATAGTCATGAAACCTCAGAACTATGGTTTAGTTTAAGGTTAAACATGATTAGACGAAGAGATAATCAAGATAACGCAAGATTAAAAGCTTAAAGATCCAAACTTTTACAAAGTTCTTAAGAGAGAAAAGTAGATCGGAAACAAAGATAAGATTAGGGTTTTTCTTAAGAGAGATATATATAGGTCACTAAAATAAAGGTCAATCGTTGTTTTGTCAAAACTCTGCATTTCGGGACAAGTGCGTTTGTGTCTTTGAGCAAAATCGTGTTTTGGTCAAAACGCATTTGCGTTTGGTCATCTTCTTCTTCTTCTCTCGCGTGTCTCGAGTTCGGGCTCGCCGTCTTCGTAGCTTCTCACCAGCGTATCTTCTCTTCATCTTGTTCACTAATAGGAACCGGGACTTGAGTTTTTCTCCGCAACACTGAGCTGTATCATCCATTGAAGTCATTTTCATCGTTCATCGGTTGTTTTGTTCCCCGTCTCGTGTAGGAGCTTGTGTCGAAAAAATCATGCCTTCACGTATCGATTACTTCATGGTCTGCAGAGAAGAAACCTTAAGCTCGGGCCGAGAGGGACGAATGTGGGAACCGAATTTCACATCGTCCATTTCCGTAAAATAAGGAAACTTTAGAAAATCCTAATTCTCCAGAGGACCCGGATCTCTGCGAGAGCCAACGACAAGTAACAAAATAAATGCGGAAAATATGAAAAACATGATAAAACGATTTAATAAAGAAAGTTGATCTTATTTTGAATTTGTGTAAGAGCGTTGCAATCTTTACAAGAGATTACAAAGATTTTAGCCGCAGGGGCCGTCACCGAGTTTCTAGTTCTAACAACATAAAACCCTAAACCTAGTTGAGTCGCACCTCGATAACAAAAGACGAAAAAGATAAGAAAAAGAGAGTTTGATTGATTTCGGACTGAACCTTATGAAAGGCTGCCAACGTACCCTGTTCGAGGATCAAGTCAAACGTAGTTCAATTGGTAGAGCTGGACAGGAGATCGAAATGCATAGGCGAGTTCGTCTAGTGATTGAGTGCCAGTCATAGAAACCGAACTTGTCGAGAAATAAGCCTAAGTTTCTAAGTGCAGAGAGTTATGAGTCTAAAAGAGTTGTGAAAATCGTCCTGTTCTTCTATCCTTGGCCTTCTGCTTAAATACTCCCCCCTTAGGCGGTTTAGTCCTTCCTTTTCGCCCAGATTCAAGTTTATCGGGAATCTTACATTTATCTCGATCTTTCCATTTCCCTTGCGGAAATCTTCTATTTACCTTCAAACTTGACATTTATCTTCACATTTGACATTTATCTTCTTTCTGCGAGTAAATCGTCAAACCGTCATTGTATCTTTGGGCTGGACTTTGTTTAAAATCACGAGTGGGCTTTTATCGCGTTTTAGGACTGTCTGAGCCGTTTTGCGATAAAAAGCGTTTTACGATTTTAGACGAGATCGTTTCTTGATACGATGCCGTTTCTATAAGATTTCTCGAGTTAATAGTATACTTTGTCAATGTAATATTTTCCGTCTAATCGTTGCCGTTTTATACGATCTTCCCGAATTCTTACGAGAAAAGAAGACTTTTACGATTTTTATCGTAAAACTCGAGTGGTGAGACGGATCGAGATGAAACGAGAGACATTTTGACCATGGTTCAGAGCATGATCGAATTGAAGGACGTAAGCCTTATGTCAAGGATGCAGGGGAGCAAGGCTCAGGACGGTCAGCTCGACGTACGACGAGCGGGTTTGGCCGAACCAGTTCGCCGTACGACGAGCTGAACTGGCTGGTCCGGCTCGTCGTACGTTGAACTGGTTGGAACCTGCTCGCGATTTACGGCGGATGCGGTCTTTTACGGTTTTTTGCTTAACTTGGGAAATTGTGTAATTGGCGATTGTTTCGTTCGTTTTTTCGAGATGACAATTTCCAAGTTTTCCGTGGATTTCCTTTGTTCGGAAAGTCCTTAAAATTTTATAAAACAACTTCTTGTGTTTTATAAAACGTTTTTTTATTTTTGCGGAGACTTTTTAGACATTGATTCCGCCGTGACCGATTTTGACACCAACAGTTAGCCCCCCAGCTCGCTAGAACCTTGAGCCTCTAGCGTGAGGTTCTTTCGAGTGGTTAGCCAGTTTTAGGTAAGTTAGGCAGAATTAATGGTTGGAAAGTTACGTTGAAACTGATCTTTCCACTCTCCAGGGAGCTGAAAGCGTTTAAGATTCGTGTTGGGCCTTGTGAAGGCTGCCTACGTACCCTATTGAAGGGATCAAGCCTTTCGTAGTTCTTCTTGGAGTTAAGGTTCGTATGACATGTTTCCTAGTGATACCTTTACAATCTAGTTATGTGTTGTGTAGAAATTATCGAGCATATTAATGTCGATGGCATCTTGTATTGGACCATTGCAGGCCTTGAGACTAGCCTCGTACGCTGTTTGCTCTGGCCGAGTGTGGCCGTTATAGTTTTCGTACTGGCCGTGTGTGGCTCTGAGTCCCTGCCGCTTTGCGGCTTTATTATAAATCAGTTTGCGTTTTTAAGAGTGTGTTTTTATTCGTATGAATTAGAGGGAAGAATATGAATTTTTGTCTCATAGTCTAACTTTTTTTGTAGATCGCCCTATTCGTTTTCCCATTCCAGAATTTTTTGAAATTCGGTTAGCGTTTAGATTTGAACGAAGAGACATGCCTTGAGGATCTCGAATCATGCCTTGAGACGTTAGAGACCAGTGTGATGGGTTTAGGGCAAGACCTAGGTTTACTTTCGGATTGAGGCTATGCGATGACTAGTCGGCTTTCGCTTTGCCTGTTGCGTTTTTAACCTGATTCCATACCGATTTAGAGTCCGCGATAGGTTCTCGGCTTATACGACTCGTCTGGTTGGAATCGAGCATCTCACGGGGACAATTTTTAAGTCTCCCGGAAGTGCTGACCAAAAGTTTGGATTTCTTTTATAGCGCTATTACCCTTGTGTCGGGTGTATGAGAGCTAACTCTGCGAGATAACTTAAGTTTGTTTAGGGCTGTTCTGAGTTTGTTGTGATCAGCAACAAACTTGGTGGTAGATGCTACCGTTGTTTGGGCCTTCGCGAAGGATAAGTATCTTAAGAAGTTTTGTATGTTTATAGTCGCGGATGGACTGTTGGGTCTTCCAAGAAAGTGATTTTATCGAGGAAGCTATTTGTGTCGAAAACTATTCTTCGGGCGTCTGCGACATCTTGCAGTGCCGAAGATTGGTTTTTATTTTATATGTTGCATTTCGTGTTAGAAATGTTTGCGGGCTCGAAGATGTTGCGCGGTGTTGCGAGGGTTTTGTCTTAAGCCTGCTTTGGAAAGAGTGAATCGAGAGAATGTAAAACTTAGTCGGTTTTTGATAAGGTTACAGCATCCGTTGAATGTTTTGGCTTGGCGTCAAGGTTGTATTCAGCCGCATAGCCAAGTATATCTATGGTCGTAAAAAATGTTTTTTCGTTTTTAGGTTTCATTTATACGGTGAATGTTTCGTATAATCTTTCCTTTGTTTGTATGAAAGTTGTTTTCTTTTTTGCCCGAGGGAGACGTAGCTTAAGAAGCTCGGTGCCGAGCCCATGCAAAGTCAGTTGCAGGATGGTTTTGTTCCGGATGTAATCGAGAGGAATGAGAGCAGATGCTTGTGGGAACCGAAATCCACACCGTCAATTTTCCGTCAAATATGTAAACTTAGGATGAAACCCTAATTTTCCCGAGGTCCTGGATCTCTGCGAAAATCACTAAAACAAACGAATTTAAAAGAATATGGATGAACAATGAAGAATAGAGAGTAAGAACTTGTATGAAAGCTTTTATTGAATTAGAATCGACAACTGTTACAAGAAGAATTGAAGAACTTAGACGTCGAAACGTTCTAAGGATCTGAATTGCTAGTCTAAACGCTAAGTCCTAAACTCCTAAGCTAACAGCCGTCTTTTTTTAGGTCTGATTTTCGTCCCCCTCTTCTGCCCTACGCCTCTGGTTTATATACTCCTTTCCTTGACGGTTCGATCTTTCCATTTTGCCGGATTTGAGTATTTCGGGAATCTTCCATTTTTCTCGATCCTTCATTTTCTTCTGCGGAAATCTTCTATTTATCTTCAAACTTGCCTTTATTTTCCTTCTGCAAATAAACCGTCAAAACGTTATCAAATCTGCGGGTTAGATTCCATTGAAATCGCGAGATGGGTTTTTATCGCGTTTTAGATCCTTCCGGGCCGTTTTGCGATAAAAACCGTTTTCCGACTTTTTACGGGATCGTTTCCTGATCTGACGTCGTTTTTAATAAATTAGTCGAGTTAATCGCAAGATTTTACGATTTACTCGACTTTTTATTAAAAACGCGTTTTTTACGACTTACTCGGCGTTTTTTATTAAAAACGCGTTTTTATGATTTTAACGAGAAATCTCGAATAAATCGTATAGTTTAGGCAATGTTCGGTGTTTCGTTTAACCGCTGCCGTTTTATACGATTTCCTCGAGTTCTTTCCGAGAAAGCGAAGTTTTACGGTTTTTATCGTAAAACTCGAACGGTAAGTCGGATCGAGATGGAACGGGAGATGTTTTAGCCGTAGTTTAGAATGTGATCGTGTCGAAAGACGTAAGTTTTGAATCGGGAATGCGGGAGATCGAGGTGCGGGATATCTGAGAAGTCTTTAGTTCGCCCATGGGCGAACTAGTCGTGACTAGTTCGCGTTTTACGGCTATTTCGGTTTTTTGCGGTTTCGTAAAACGTTTCTTCGAGTTTTATAAAACGATTCTCGAGTTTTATAAAACGATTCTTCAAGTTTTATAAAACGATTCTTCGAGTTTTATAAAACGATTCTCGAGTTTTATAAAACGATTCTCGAGTTTTATAAAACGATTCTCGAGTTTTATAAAACGATTCTCGAGTTTTATAAAATGATTCTCGAGTTTTATAAAATGATTCTCGAGTTTTATAAAACGATTCTCGAGTTTTATAAAACGATTCTCGAGTTTTATAAAACAATTCTCGAGTTTTATAAAACGATTCTCGAGTTTTATAAAACGATTCTTCAAGTTTTATAAAACGATTCTTCGAGTTTTATAAAACGTTTCTTCGAGTTTTATAAAACGATTCTCGAGTTTTATAAAACGATTCTTCAAGTTTTATAAAACGATTCTTCGAGTTTTATAAAACGATTCTCGAGTTTTATAAAACGATTCTCGAGTTTTATAAAACGATTCTCGAGTTTTATAAAACGATTCTCGAGTTTTATAAAACGATTCTCGAGTTTTATAAAACGATTCTCGAGTTTTATGAAACGATTCTCGAGTTTTATGAAACGATTCTCGAGTTTTATAAAACGATTCTCGAGATTTATAAAACGATTCTCGAGTTTTATAAAACGATTCTCGAGTTTTATAAAACTATTCTCGAGTTTTATAAAACGATTCTCGAGTTTTATAAAACGATCCTCGAATTTTATAAAACGATTCTTCGAGTTTTATAAAATGATTCTCGAGTTTTATAAAACGATTCTCGAGTTTTATAAAACGATTCTCGAGTTTTATAAAAAGATTCTCGAGTTTTATAAAACGATTCTTGAGTTTTATAAAACGATCCTTGAGTTTTATAAAACGATTCTCGAGTTTTATAAAACGATTCTCGAGTTTTATAAAACGATTCTCGAGTTTATAAAACGATCCTCGAGTTTTATAAAACGATTTTTCGAGTTTTATAAAACGATTCTCGAGTTTTATAAAACGATTCTTCGAGTTTTATAAAACGATTCTGAGTTTTATAAAATGACTTTTGCGGAAAGTAATGATCTCCCTTTTACAGAAGCTATCGCAGACGTTGATTTCGAGAGTACGGTTTTCGACACCAACAATGCTTGTGAACTGCAGGGCTAAGGAATTGGATTTTTCGGATCGTGATGCGAGGAAACAAAGTTCAGATTGGTAGTCCAGTGTCGGATCGTATAGCTTGGTTTTTCCTATAAGGAAAGTATTTTTCGCAAAACCTGTTACGTTTATTATCGAAAGTTGCTTCGTTATGACATGATCCTGAATATACGAAGGATTTTTTGCATAAGTAACGGGTGATGAACGACACGACGCGTGGAGATAACAATGTTTCCGCAGATTTTCGAGAAGACTTTTCCGCTTAGTCGGTGATGGTTTCTTGGAACCATTCACGGAGTTTTACCAAAGGTTATTTCATCGAGATCCGTCGTGAAACCTTTTAGCGGGTTTCTTGAGCGGAACGAATCACTTGACCAGTGATAGGATCAGTGTTCTCTATTGCTGCTACTTGTGTTCTTGATTTTTCTTTTGCCGCAAATATTCTTGATATTATTCTGTGATTCAGTTGGTTCGACGGAAAATGAGAGCAATGATTTGATGCCTAAAGATTTCTCGTATAATTTTTTGCTTCTTATACGAAACTCTTTTTATCAAGTTGGAAAATATCTTTAGGACTTCGGCAAATCTTCGAGTTTCACTCTGAAGTTTGGCAGAGATTTCTAACCACATGATTGCGACGAGAGATGCTGTAGAGTCCTCGAGATTATATCCAAACTTTTTGGATCAGTCTTTAGCATTTAGACGGATCTTAGATTGTCGTTTGCTTTTAGGATGATTTTGAAGAGGCATCGCATTGTCCGAATATTTCTGATTGGTCGATTAAAGACCATGGTGGATTGATGATGACTTGGAGTATGTTTGATTTACGAAAATTTCTATGAATGCGTCGGTTTTAAGACGAGGTCAGTGTCTCTAGTTCCTTCTTTCTTTAGGAAATGAGATGAGTACGCTCGAGTGCGTGGCGATCGTTTCTCGGTTGTACAAGAGATTGGATCGGTTTGCGAGTTATGCCTGAACAGTTAGAGAACAATAGATCAAGATAGACAAAAATTGCTTACGACTTAGCAGGCTAGACTATCCCCCTAAATTCTAAGTTCCCTAGATTTTACGGCAGTTTATAAGACGTTTTCATTCTTTGCCTATGAGAAATTAGAAGTCTAATAAAATTTTCAAATCAGACATACCTTAGTTTTATCGATGATTTGGGACTGCCTATTCCTCGTTCTTCGTCTTTTAACTTATTTTCGTATGAATCGGTCTTCGACGAAATACCAACAAGAATATCGGAGTGGGAAAGGGATTTCAACATTGGAATTTATGTTCTTGTTTCTTCGTACTGCCGGTTTTACATAACTGACTAGGTGTGCTTCATATATTGTTGAAAAATCCATCACACGTTTATGATTAGATTTTTTCGACTTAACGTGGCAGAATTTTGTAAAACCGGATTGCGTTTAGAGAGTTCAAATATCTCGTCTAGTTTAGGCAATTTTTGGTGTTAAGTCGACCGTTGCCGTTTTAGACGATTGATTCGAACTTATACGAAAAAACAAGTCTTTGCGGTTTTTATCGTAAAATCTCAATGAAAATTCCGATTGAGACGAAACGAAAATTAGCGTGGTCGAGACTCGAGAGACAAACTTGAGGAGTGGTTCAGCTCGCCATAGGGCGAGCTGGATGAGGCCTCTCAGCTCGCCACACAGAGAGCTGGTGCGGACAGTCTCGATTGGTCGAGTTGACTTGTTTTCGTCGTAAAATCTCAACGGAAAGTCCGATTCAGACGAAGCGAAAAGATGTACGATCGAGAATGGATAGAGAAGCTCTAGTGGTGTTTCAGCTTGCCATAGGGCGAGCTGGATGAGTCCTCTCAGCTCGCCATACAGCGAGCTGGTGCGGACAGTCTCCATTCGTCGAGTTGACTTGTTTTCGCCGTAAAATCTCAACGAAAGTCCGATTGAGACGAAACAAAAAGCTGTACGATCGAGACTGGAGAGAGAATCTTGAGTAGTGTTTCAGCTTGCCATAGGGCGAGCTAGATGAACCCTCTCAACTCGCCATACGGCGAGCTGGTGCGGACAGTCTCGATTCGTCGAGTTGACTTGTTTTCGTCGTAAAATCTCAACGGAAAGTCCGATTGAGACGAAACGAAAAACTGTACGATCGAGACTGGAGAGGGAAGCTCTGGTAGTGTTTCAGCTCGCCATAGGGCGAGGTGGATAAGCCCTTTCAGCTCGCCATACGGCGAGATTGTGCGGACAGTCTCAATTCGTCGAGTTGGCTTGTTTTCGTCGTAAAATTTGAACGGAAAGTCCGATTGAGACGAAACGAAAAGCTGTACGTTCGAGATTGGAGAGAGAATCTTTAGTAGTGTCTCAGCTCGCCATAGGGAGAGTTGGATGAGCCATCTCAGCTCGCCATACGGCTAGCTGGTGCGGACAGTCTCGATTCGTCGAGTTGGCTTTTTTTTGTCTTAAAAATTTCAATGGAAAGTCCGGTTGAGACGAAATGAAAAGCTGTACCATCGAGACTGGAGAGAGAAGCTCGAGTATTGTTTCAGCTCGCCATAGGGCAAGCTGGATGAGCCCTCTCAGCTCACCACACGGCGAGCTGGATGAGCCCTCTCAGCTCACCACACGTCGAGCTGGTGCGGACAGTCTCGATTCGTCGAGTTGACTTGTTTTCGTCGTAAAATCTCAACGGAAACTCTGATTGAGACGAAACGAAAAGCTGTACGATCGAGACTGGAGTAGGATAAGCTTGGGATCCTGAGAGTCGTGTCCAACTCGTCATTGGGCGAGCTGGACGTTCGTTTCTAATTTTCTGTGCCACCTTTTTCCGCGAGTAACCTAGGGTTTTTTCCGCAGTTTCTAGGAGAGCAAGTTTTATTTTTCCGAAGATTTTTTTGGAAAAAATCTTTTGGTCAAACCCTCACACGTTGAGATTTCTCTGATTTGGTTACGGGGTTTGATAGGTTTTATCGTTGCCCTTTTGTTTAGACGGAGAAATCGCGAGCTCGTTTCGTGCTTGGTGAAGAGTCGTGATTAGGTTTTTGATTTTCTTAAGTAATACAGTGTTTGCGTGCACGTTGGCTATAGGAGTAGTCGCTTCTGGATTTTCTTTTACCAGCATTTTTGCGAGTTGTGACTGTCTTTCATATATCCAGACATCGTTTTGATCAAGCGTTTTGCGGCTATGAGTAAGAGTAATCTGACCCCCCCCCCTCCTTCTAGCGCCAAACTGTGGGAACCGAAACTCACACTATCGATTTCCGTAAAAAAGGAAACTTAGGAAAACCCTAATTTTCCAAAGGACCCGGATCTCTGCGAGAGCCAACGACAAGTAACCAAATAATTGCGGAAAATATGAAAAACATGATAAAACGATTTTATAAACAAAGTTGATCTTATTTCGAATTCGCGTAAGAGCGTTGCGATCTTTACAAGAGATTACAAAGGCTTTAGCCGCAGGGGCTGTCAGCGAGTTTCCTAGTTCTAACAACATAAAACCCTAAACCTATTTGAGTCGCAGCTCGATAACAAAAGACGAAAAAGAGAGTTTGATTAATTTCGGACTGAACCTTATGAAAGGCTGCCTACGTAACCCTTTCGAGGATCAAGTCAAACATAGTTCAATTGGTAGAGCTGTAAAAGAGATCGAACTTCCTAGGCGAGTTCATCTAGTGATTGAGTGCCAGTCATAGATCCAAACTTGTCGAGAAATAAGCCTAAGTTTCTAAGTGCAGAGAGTTATGAGTCTAAAAGGGTTGTGAAAATTGTCCTCTTCTTCTATCCTTGGCCTTCTGCTTATATACTCCTCCCTTAGGCGGTTTAGTCCTTCCTTTTCGCCAAGATTCGAGTTTATCGGGAATCTTCCATTTATCTTGATCTTTCCATTTTCCTTGCGGAAATCTTCTATTTATCTTCAAACTTGACATTTATCTTCAAACTTGACACTTATATTCTTTCTGCGAGTAAATCGTCAAACCGTCATTGTATCTTTGGGCTAGACTTCATTTAAAATCGCGAGTGGGCTTTTATCGCGTTTTAGGACTGTTCGAGCCGTTTTGCGATAAAAACCGTTTTACAATTTTAGACGAGATCGTTTCCTGATACGATCCCGATTCTATAAGATTTCTTGAGTTAATTGTATAGTTTGAAAATGTACGATGTTCTGTCTAATTGTTGCCGTTTTATACGATCTTCCCGAATTCTTACGAGAAAAGAAGACTTTTACGATTTTTATCGTAAAACTCGAGTGGTGAGACGGATCGAGATGAAACGAGAGACGTTTCGACCATGGTTCAGAGAATGATCGAATTGAAGGACGTATGCCTTATTTCAAGGATGTGGGGGAGCAAGGCTCAGGACGGTCAGCTCGAACCGGGTTGGTTCAGCTCGCCGTACTGCGAGCTGCTTTGAGGCGACCAGCTCGCCGTACGGCGAGCTGCTTCGTGACCACCAGCTCTCCGTACGGCGAGCTGAACCGGCTGGTTCGGCTCGTCGTACGTTGAACTGGTTTGAACCTGCTCGCGATTTTTGGCGGATGCGGTCTTTTGCGTTTTTTCGCTTAACTTGGGAAATCGTGTAATTGGTGATTGTTTCGTTTGTTTTTCTGAGATGACAATTCCAAGTTTTCTGTGGATTTTCTTTGTTCACAAAGTCCTTAGAATTTTATAAAACAACTTCTCCTGTTTTATAAAACGTCTTTTTATTTTTGCGGAGACTTTTAGCCATTGATTCCGTCGTGACCGATTTTGACACCAACAATGAAGCGAGCAGTGTTGTTTTCCCACATCGATCGATTCATAACTCGCGGAGGAGAAACCTTAAGCTTTGGTCGAGGGGGATGAAGCGACCAAGCTTGGCTTCATGGAGTGGTTGTTTTGGGCTGGTCGGGATGAAGGTTTGGTCTGGCACCGAGAGGAAAGTATCTAGCACTTTGTTTTCTCCATCAATCGCTTCATCAGCTTCGAATGTTGAGAGGAGGCCTGGCGCCAAGAGCAACAGATATAAATTACCCATATAAATACTACACAAGCTAGAATCCATACATTGATACTAGTAATCAGGTAGATTTGGTCCCGAGCATCCAAGATCACCAAAATATTGTCCATACAAATTTGGTGTAGCAGAAGATTGTTGTTACTCTTTCCTTTTATGTATGATTATTGCTTGCTCAGATCGAATGAACTCACGTGTGTGATCATTCTCAATAAAGCTTAAACTTGTTTGAAATATTTTATTTTCTTGATCTATTTCTTTTAGGGCTAATTTTTTGGCTTGATTTTGTATATACATTTGGATGATCTCGTAATTTTTTTCTCTAGATGTTGCACTTTCTTTTAAGAAATTAAGGATTTGCTCATTTGACGAAACCAAAGTAGCAATAGATGAGTTCTTACATTCTTCAAGTTTTATTTTGAGTTTTGCTTTCTTCGATCCGATGGGACGTTGTAATGAATTTGATCCACCATTATCACTGCTTAAATTGATAGAAAATGAAGAAAGCCTTGGAGATTGTGATGTTGGAGAGCTGAGAATTTCATTCTCATTATCTGGAGATTGTGATGCTTTCCCGTCTCGAGCTCTTTGGGTTTCACGAGCTCACACATGGACAACTTTTGATCTTTTGCATCTTTGGTCCTTTAATTCTTGACAAATTACGGTTCGACCCTAAAACTTCTGTTTGGTGCTGATTAACCCCCAATTTCGATCCAAAACTTATTGTGCATTCCAGTCCACTGTTTATGAAATATGTACAAATGCAACATAGAATGACACCTTAATGCAGCTCTTAGACACTAAAATGACTAAAAACAAATGTTAAAAACATGTAAAAATGCTATATATCAACAATCGACGCCCACATCCAGACTCCAACTTTTGCCCATTTATGGGTTTTCTTCACTTTAAACTCCATTTTGCTCTATAGTCTCCAAAATGCTCCAAAATGCACCTAAATCTGAAAATAACCTAAACAGATTAGAAATGCATTTATGTCGGCTCGAACTATTATCAGTGTTATAAAAAAAAAAGATTAGAAATGCATAATAAAGATTCTACAATGACTGATGTCATAGCCTAAAACTGGTAAAAACTAAGGCCTATCATCGACGGGGAACGTTGCCATCTTGTCGATATGCTCTTCGTCCTTGAGTTCCTGTGAAGCTCATGCATAACCTCAGAACTTTTATCATCGCCACTCAAAGCTGAAGGAATTGAAGGACCAAGCTTTCCGCGCTTTAACCCATCAGCGGTCCCGCATGCAGATTTGTCAAGATAGGAACATGCCAAATGAAATCAACCGCCAGCGAAGGGAACAAATATCTCCCACCAAAACTAGTGTATGTCATCTCTGGAGAACGAATCAACAATGAAAGATCTTCTTCAATGGAAAGGGTGCAGAAAGTGATAAACGCACAAGGAAATAAAAGTAAGAGACTGGAGGGGCGCAAGGAAACTATTTCTAAAGGAAATTGAAGGAATGACCTCGGATAAAAAAAGAGAAAAAAAAAAGCAAAAGAACTATGTACAAGAAAGGATACTTTCAAAAGAACATTTAAATTTACACATTTTTAAACACAAATTATACTTTCACTCTTTTGTTATGATTATTTTTATAAAATTTTATTTACATACAAAATAATTAATTTATTAAATGATTTAAAATGATCGATCAACAAATATAAATTAAATAAAAATAACTTTAAAATAAATAAAATAAATTATTTATTTTAAAGTTATTTTTATTTAATTTATATTTGTTGATCGATCATTTTAAATCATTTAATAAATTAATTATTTTGTATGTAAATAAAATTTTATAAAAATAATCATAACAAAAGAGTGAAAGTATAATTTGTGTTTAAAAATGTGTAAATTTAATTGTTATGTATTTAGCATAGCACCCCTTCGGCCCCCGACACGTTCACACCCTTTTGGTCCCGACACGTTCACACCCTTTCAGTCCCGACACGTTCGCACCCTTTCGGTCCCGACACGTTCTCACCCTTTCAGTTCCAACACGTTCGCACCCTTTCGGTCCCGACACATTCGCACATTTTCGGTCCATACACGTTTGCACCCTTTCGGTCCGGGCACGTTCGCACCTTTTCGGTTCTGAACCGTCCGCAGCACCTTTTCGGTCCGGACATGTTGGCAGCCTCTCCGTCCTGATACGTTTTCACCCTTTCGGTCCTGATATGTTCGCATCTTGAAAGAAGAGTTGCCAAATATTTGATGACATCAACAATCCTTCCAAAGAATATTTTTGATCCGTTAGATTATTTAAAATATGACATCAACAATCCTTCCAAAAAGTATTTTTGATCCGTTAGATCTTAAACTCAAATAATTTTTGACAGTTGGATTGAATTTTTTTCCTATAAAAAAATACTGATATCAGAAGTGGTTTACTATTATATATAGATTGATCTCTAAAGTTGATTACCGGTTTTAGACTTCAACACAAAATTCAACTAATTTTATCAATAAGTACCTGCCCCAGATATCACCTTATCAAATGAGATATGCGTGCCGCATATGCTTGTGGTATATACTACAAACATCAGATTCCTCATTATAGTTTGTATTAAGTCGTATAACACTAAAATAATTAATAATATAGTTTTTTTTTTTGTCACTGTAATTAATAATATAGTTTGTTAACTTTAATTTGGCAACAGAGATTCATTTTTTTATTTGGTTAAAAATATCTATATATATGTCAGGTCAATAATATTCCATCTATATTTCAAGACGGGATCAAGACATCCCCCAATCAAAACAGCTTCAAGAGAAAAAGAAAAAAAAAAGCTAAAAATCTGTCTTCAATCAACAAAATGCGTGCATTGCGACCTTTGTTCCCAAAATTTGGGTTGGAGTCGATGGGAGAGTACGAGAGCGACAACCTCGTCGAGGATAACCATAGTAACTGCACGTTTCTTGATTATCAGACCAGTTTAGGGATTTCTGAATCGTCAGAGGGAAATAGAATAAACAACAATTCAGTCGTGATCAAGAAGCTTATTCACAATGCTAATGAGCGTGGCCGTCGCAAGAAAACCAACACTTTGTTCTCGTCTCTTCGTTCATGTCTTCCAGGCCAGGATGAGCCGGTAAGGAGCTACTCTGATATGTCATTTGAATACGTTTCATATCATATCGTATTTGGTACTATTTTGGAGAAAAAATGTCTTATCAACCCTTTCTCTTTTCTCATGGCTTTATTTTATTGGAAAAGAAGCTAAGTATTCCTCAGATTATATCAAGGAGCGTGCAGTACATACCGGAGCTGAAAGAACAAGTGAAGAAGCTAATACAAAAGAAGGAAGACCTCTTGTTGCGAGCACCGGGTCAAAGAGAACGTTACGTTATGCCGCAGCCAAAGGTAGTTTCTAGTCATGTCTCCACCGTTTTTGCGACTGAACTTAGAGACAGCGAAGTGATGGTCCAAATCTCATCATTCAAGATTCATAATTTTTCGATTTATAATGTGTTGAGTGGGCTAGAAGAAGATGGGTTTGTTCTCGTGCATATTTCATCTTCGAGTTCTCGAGGAGAACTACTGTTCTACACTTTGCATCTCCAAGTGGACAAGATTGATAATCACAAGCCAATTTGCGTTGAGCTAAGTCAGAAGATCTTGTACTTGTATGAGGAATGTGGAAACTCGTTTAAATGAGAATTTGTTCTTGTTCCGTTTGAGCTGTGTCGTCCTTATCTTTAAATAATCTGTCATTCTTGACCAATGCGTTGTAGACTTGTAATCGAGTTGTTTCTGTTGTTTAATCGAACTAATGATCGAATACTAAGTGATGTAAAATTTAGTTTCCATCTACACTTTCGTTTAACAATAGCAGTTATAATTGATGTAAATAAATTTTTCGTGCCAAAACCTTAATTTTTCCTTCTGCTTTTGATTAAAGTCACAAAGTTATAACAAAAATGTAGCTACTATTTTGCGACTATGATATTTTAATTACATAAGTAACAAATTTATAACTGTTCATATAAGACTAAATTTTAGTTGAAACTATGTTGCTCTTTTTATTTTAATTTGTGACTACATAATTTAGTTGCAAAGGAGTTACCAATGCATCCCTAAGTAACAACTAAATTATTACGGCTAGTTTTAGTCGCAAAATTGCAACCAAAGTGCAACTCATTAATCACATAATAGTTGCAAATCCGTTAGAAGTTAGAATCACAACTACAAACCGTAGTCGCAATTGTAGTCACTAAATTAATTTTCTTTTGTAGTTAATCAATGCAGACTTCCTGGGGAATTTCGAAATTTTCATAATTAGTAAAGTCAAACAATAATTTTAATCATACGATAAGGAATCAGTTGGTCCATGAATAAAAAATGTCTGTAGAAACATTAAAATTTGGGGTTTTAATAAGGAAACTAGATCATGATCGGTGCATCCGCACAGATTTTATTTTTCGGATATATTCTATATAATTTAGTTTTATATACTTTTGAGGTTGTCTAATTTGATTTTATGTTTAACAACAATATCAAAAGTTTCTTTTGTATTAATAGCGTCAATCAGTGTATTATGTAGATGTAATCGTGCATTGAAAATATTAATTATGTACATTTGTTCGAATACAAAATCAAATTCAAACTTAATTGTTTGCGTTAAAAAATAAATTGAGAGTTTGATTACTTTTGATTTAATATTTTTTTTTGTCAACTGCCTATCTAAACTAGATCAAGTGGTGACCAGTCGAGCCGATTCTCCTAAGAGGATCTCCGTCTGGCCGGGTCTGATCTATATGGGAAAATGTTTATCCTCTATTCCTTGCTTCTTTTGCGAGCACGTCTACTCGACCATTCCTACTTCAGAGATTTTGAGACAGACTCACATCTTCGAAGACTTCCTGTAATCTCTGAAACACTTCTGATGTTAATGATTATACAAATATTTTAAAATAATATAAAAATTTCTAAATTTTTGGCATTAACCTTTATTTTATAGGCTATGTCAAATTTAACTTAACTTCGGTCTTAACTTTAAAAGCGTACAATATTTTATAATGAAAAATTTCATAAATAATTAACAAATATTTTGTTAATTTGAATGAATTTATATATTTAAAATATTTTTACATTTAAATCAGTATTTTTAAACTCAATCCGAACCGGGGTTAAACCGGTGATCCGATAATTTAACTTTGGTTTTTACAAATATCCATATTTTAAAAATCACTAAATCTGAGACTAACCGATTGAACCTATGGATAACTGGTATGTAATATTTAAAGCTGTAAAAAACTAAGTTTATTTTCATTGTTTTATATATTATTTGAATTTATAAATATATCTATATATTTTTCTGAAAAAAACTATAAGATGAGATTTAAAATATCTTAAAACTAAAACTAGACAACAACAATATTACAACATGGTATTTTTTGTAATTTAATATATAATTATATATTTATATTTAATGTAACATTGTAAGGATCAAAATGCAAATAAAAATATGAAACTTCAAATTTGAAGTTTGTGTGGTGACACTCTATATTTGAATTTTGAAGTTTCCCTACTCAAAATTTTAAATTTAAAGTTTTAGAATTCATTTTTGGAGATCAAAAAATTTCATATTTGAAGTTATATAATTTCTTTTGGAGACGTTCTTATACCCTTTTCAGTTATTTGTTTATTCTTAATATCCTAGATTTTCCTATTTTTTATTACTTCATGGTAATATTTAAGTAATATAGGAGGTTAATCTGTGTTTCACACAGAAATTTCCTTGCATTTAGTATTTTATTAAAAAAAATTATATATTAAAAGGTTTGGTTACATATTATGTATGAATCAATATTTCAGTGATTGCTCTTCTTTATTGAAATTCACTTTCATTGCAGTTAACTAAATATTATAATATGATTATTAAGTTTATTTTAGGGAAAATTATAATTTTACCATGTCATTAAATTATTATTTTTATCTTATTATTTTTTTAAAAAAATTGAGCTTTGTGACTAAATATGGTAAAATCTTTTTTTTAACTCGCTCTTTTTATTTTTGTTTGATGAAACTTGAAAAAAATATCATAAATTGATTTTCCTATTTTTAATTTTAATTTTAAATTTTATTTTTGAATTTATGTATTATTTACTAAAATATTATTTTTAATTAATATCAACTTTTTGTTGGACTAACAATAAATTATTTTTTAAAAAAACAAATTATGGATTATTAAATAATTTTATAAAAATATTTGGTCTAGAGAATTAGGTGCTGAAAAATGTAGAGTAACTAATAAAAATAAAAGTGATGGTAAAATTTTTAAATAACTTGTCTTGATGAGATGTAATCAAAACAAAAGATTTAAATTTATTGATATAGATAACATATGACAGAAGATTTGAAAATTTTGCAAAAATGGCTCAAAACTCCAAATCAAATACAAAATTATCTCCTTTTTGGACGTTTCATTTGTCACATTCACCCAGAAATTTTGATTATTTACGAAACTATTATTATTATTTTTTTCAAAAAATTAGTGTTTTACTCTATCTTATTCATCAATTAATCACGAAAATATCATTGTCATCAATTCACCCAACAACCACCAACAACCAATATGAAACTCCAAATGCATTTAAAAACAAAATTTACTCATTCTTTCTCATATCTTATGTACAAAAACTACATCTCTCTCACTTTCTCTCTATATTCATCAAAAAAGCTCAAGCTTTTTGATTCTAAAGTTTTTAAGTTTATATAGCCATTCAAGCTAATGATTCCTGATCATTAACGATTGGTTAGTTGTCGTGGTGAAGTTATGTGTGCTTGGTGAACAAATAAGCAAGTTTTTCACTGGTTGAAGGTAAAAATCAATTTTTTTTTCCCAGATCTGTTCTCAAGAAGACTTACGTGTAAGTCTTCTTGACAGAGATGACGTACACAGAAATCTTCTGCTCAAAGCATATGTTAGTTTTGCAATTGAATTTTTGTATGTTTTTAAGCATACGTTAGTTTTGCAATTGAATTTTTTTATGTTTTTAAGAGGACACTTTCCTAGAAGTTTTCCAACTTTTCTTCTTTGACAACAAAAAATCGAGAAGACTTCCCTGATAAACAAGTTAGTTTTTTAATTGACCGAAATGTGTTGGAAATTTGATTTTCTACCTCAGATTTCCCGGTTAGTCTTCCGGTGGAGGACTTCCACAAAAGTCTTCTCAACTTTTACATTATTCTCACTGTCGTTGGAAGTCTGCATAGGTTACTTTTGCAATTAAAATTTTAACTTAAACATTTAATTTAAACTGGAAGACTTCTAGGTAAATCTTCCGCCGGAAGACTTAGGTGGAAGTCTTCCAGATTTTTTTCTGTGATTCTGGTCAAAACTTAAGGTAATGAAAGAAGACTTTTAGCCGAGAAAGTCTTCTCAACAAAAGCAAATATAGTCAATTGCAAAATTAACCTACAGAGATTTCCATCAACCGTAAGCATACTTAATGTAAAAGTTGAGAAGACTTTCATGGAAGTCTTCCGCTGGAAGACTTACAGGAAATCTTCTATAGAAAGTTAAATTTCTGACATAATTCGGTCAATTGCAAAACTAATATTTTATCTGAGAAGACTTAGTATTTTCAAGAATTTTTTAAATTACAAAAGTAAAACAATATTTACAAAGGAAACTTCCTTAGAAGTCTACTATAGAGGAGACTTTTTTGGAAGTCTTCCTTTTATAAATTTCCAATTGCAAAAATAACCTAAATGGAAGAATTCCACGAAAGTCTTTTACGACAATGTATAACAAACTTTTATTTCTTCAAATTTAAAATTTTTTTTAAAGATTTTATTGTTAATTCATGTGTTTTAGATAATATTTGAGGTCCTGAATAAAATTCATAACTTAATTGATGATAATTTAGAGATTACCAACATTTTTGTTTTTTAATGTTTTTAGCTAATCTGAGAAGACTTATTAAAAAATCTTCTCTCTGAACACGTTACTTTTTGTAAACTTTTATTTTTAAGATTGTTAAGTAATTTTTAAGATAATTCTTTTAACTATTAAACTTCTTAATTCATTTCAAGAAAATTATAATATGTACATGAAATCGATATTGGAAGAGTTAGCCTACTTATTATGTCTTAATTGTTTATAATTACAAAGTTTTCTGGTTTTACTTCTTAAAAGATTTTGTTGGTTTTTCTTCTTAAAAGTTAAAAGTGATAAATAACTATTGTAAGTTAATGAGATATAGTTGTTTATAGTTACACACTTATATTTTTTCCAGAGTATGGGAGATCTAAAGACTAGACAAACTACACAATGAACATCATGTTTTGAATCTAAAGGCTATTGAAGTTTTTAATTTCATTGATTTGTAAAAGTGGAAAACACATTGTTAGCACATATATTATATCTTGAGAAACATCATTACTAATTTTACAAACATAGAACCATACTCTTTTCTACTCTTGTTTACTTTAATAATCAAAACAGAAAAAAATTCAAAAAAACAATGTTATAAAGCTTAAATAATAACTAAAACAATCACATTATGTTGAATCTATAACTTATTAGAATCTAACTTATAAATGACACAAAAATTACATATCCAAAATTTATAAATCTACCTTTAAATTAGTGAAAGATGACAACTATGTAATGAAAAACCTGCAAAAACAAGATACAATAGTGAGAAACACATAAAAATGAGAAGTTGATATAAGGTTTGTTGTTATCAAATTCAAATAGTTTAGAAAGAGGTTGGAGAATTTCGGAGTGATAAATATTACATTTTTGTTGTCTTCATTTGAGAGGAAGATAGAGAATATGTAATTTTCTTTATATAGGAAGTCACATATTCCAATTAGGTTAAATATTTTTGATACAAAAGACTTTCGTTTAAGTCATCTATTAGAATCTATTAGAAGACTTATATAAAAGTCTTCCAAGAAGTCTTCTAGAACATTAAATTTATTATTCGCCCAGAAGACTTACATTGAAGTTTTCTAGTGCATTATTTGTTAGAAAATTTTTCAATAAGTCATCCAAACTTTACAATCAGGTAACTAACTAAATCTCAAAAAATAATTTCATTAAACCTAAAATCAACTTATAAAATGCTTAATATACACAAAATTAAACTCATAATGTCATATTTAAATATTTTTTAAAAATATTAAGATTCCAAAATCTAACAATTAATTCAATCTGTTGAAAACAATTCAATTTTATTAAATCTAAATGTATATCACTTACAAATGTCTATAACTACATTATGATTTTTTCCTATCAAAATATTTTTTTATGAAATTTATAAATTATCTTAAGAACTAATACACTAAAGGAATTTCTCTGGAAGACTTATTGGAAGACTTAGTTTAGGTGGGATACCTAAATTCTTATAAACATCTAAGCGGAAAATTATTGTTAAGTCATCCATTAAGTACTCTAGTGCATTATATCTTCGAAAATTTAAGGTTTCAAAAATCCAAAAATCAATTATATATATAACTAAATCACATACAAAAAAAATATTAAACTTAAAATATACTTATAACATATTTGATATACAAAAAACTAAACACATATATGTAAAATTTAGTTTAAAAAAATTAAGATTCTAACCTTAAAATCACAAACAATACTATAACATAGTTACCAAACCCTAAACAAAAAATATCATTACTTACTTACATTCACTCATCTATGTTGAAAACAACTCAATTTAATTAAATCAAAATTTATATTACTTATAAATGTCTATAATTAGATGATTTTTATTTTTCCCCTATCAATATAGTTATGAAATTTATAAATTATTTTAAGAACTAATACACTAGAAAACTTTCCGTGAAAGACTTATGGAAGACTTATTGGAAGACTTAATTTTAGGCGGAAAACCTAAATTCTTTTAAACTTTTACACGGGAAACTGATGTTAAGTCATCTAGTAAGTCTTTTAATGCATTATATCTTCGAAAATTTAAGTTTTCGAAACCCCAAAATCAAATATATAACTAAATCACATATAAAAACATTATTAAACTTAAAATAAACTTATAAAGTGTTTAATATACAAAAAAACTAAACACATTTAGGTCAAATTTAGTTTTTTTTTTTAAAATAAAAAGTCCACAATACTATAAAAACATATACAATACTATAACATAGTTATCAAACCCTAAACTAAAGAATATCATGACTAACTTACATTCACTCGTCTATGCTAAAAATTATTCAAATTTAGTAAATTTAAATTTACATTATTTATAAATATCTATAGTTACATGATTAGGATTTTTTACTAACAAAAATATTTTTTTATAAAATATATAAATAATTTTTAAAATCTACATTACAAAAAGTCTTTTAGAGAAGTCCCTGAAAAGTTTTTCATTCGTAGGGTTATAATGGGAAACTACAATACTATTTTTTGGTTTAATCATGAAGAGATGTTTATAATTTCATTAGCCTTTTGAGTTAATTTTGTATTTGAAGTTAGAATATACCTTTGAATCTAAAATTAAGTTCCCATATTTGGCAAATCCCCGATTAATTTCTTAGGAGTTTGCCTTTTGAATCTTAATCTCCCTGACTCGGAGGCAGCATTACCATTTACAGCATAAAATATTTTGTCCACTAGATTTCGAACCAAGAACATATATGACAGCATCAATGCAGGCGTATAAACCAACTAATCTGCGTAAGGACTCATTACCGGAAAAGGTTAGAATTGAAGGCATTTTATTTTCTCATGTAGACGACACATGGCTGGATTGATGTTTTTTTCTGGGACAACTTCTCGTCCGACCAGATAGCCTAACAATATGGATAGCTGAAACTAACAAAAAAGAACTAAAAAGATCACATTATTGTCATAAGATACTTTTGAAAAAGTAAACACAATAATATATTAGTTGTTATAATTTATAAACAGAACATTATTCTGTATTTCTTACCGCCTCTTCACTATTATAAAGTGTTGCAGCAAATAGATTATCAATTTTTTAATAAATAGATTTTTTTAAGTTTCTTTACAAGAAAAAAGATGCTTTTTTTTATCAAAGAAAAAAGATGCTTAAGGGTGGTACCTTCGTTACTAAATGGGTATCACGGCGAATAAACAATGAAACGTGATTCAGTGTAGGAAAATCACACCTACTAACCTACAAAAAAATTCTAAATTTACCAACTAACCAATTTCACCTTTTCTCTCCTCTTCTCTCTTATCTGAAGTAAATAATTTCGTCGTAACTTACTCATGAACTTACGACTACTGACATTAGTTGTAAACAGCTGTAAAGTTCCATTGGCAATATTGTTTGAACAATCGTGGGTAGTCCGTTGTCCGACCGATATAAATAAACCAAAGAACTAAAACTCCTTGTGTCGTAATCTTTACGACTCTGGAACAACGATATTATTCGTTATCAATGTTATGAATAATTAACGATTCGAGACTAGTTAATTCGTCGTAATATTAACAACAAATTTACAACATTTCCTTTAATTTTTATAAATAATTATATAATTTTAAGAACTTTAAATAAATTTAAATAATTTTGAAAATAAAAGAGAAAATTCAAAAGAGAAAATATTTTAAAATACATTACCAAAAACAAAATAATAATGGCATACTAACAAATTTATTGGTTCAAATAAAGAAAGAGTTCCGAGCAGACCGAGCCGCTGACGTCGGCTCTTAACTCCCTTTCAGCCTCCTATTCCGCTGTTCGATTAGGTGGATCTGGAATCCCGAGCTCGCGGTGCCTACGCTCCAACAGCCATTTCATGTCTTAGTTCCCAATGGCGACGATATATAATAAGTCCTCCATGGATGCTAAGCACGCCTTTGTTGCTTCCAATCTGCACGGAGAGCTGAATGATCCTCCAACCTGGAATAAGACGATGTCACCCTCGGGACATTGTTCACCAAAGCCACCCGATGGTTCGTCCTTTTTTCTTTGGAGAAACCTTGAAAATGAAAACAAAATTGATTTATATTAAGAAACAAATAAGCAAAAAAATAATATACTAAACTAAAATTTTATATATAACCTCGTCAAAAAAAAATCACCTCTTTTTTGGATAACTTGACTGGTATACCATAAGGAGACTGTTGCATTAGCTGGGTCTCACGCTTTTCGATCGGAGCGGCTACCTCATTGTGGATCCTTTTTGACCTAGGATCTACAGACTCTCGTGTCTTCGTCCAATTGGTAGACCCTCAAACAGTTTGGAAAGAGAATGTAGCTCACCATTTCTTTTGGTCTTAAAAACTAATCAGAAATTAGATTTAAATAAGTAAGATGTATGTAATTTATTAAAGCGACTTACAATCTGAAGGTGGATACTGCCGTATGGAGTCTGTACCACTGTGTGAGACATTGGCAAATGTCTGTATGGACTTGTCATACGAGAAGCGGAGTACTGAGAGGCCACTTGGATAGAACGAGGCATTTTCCAATATCGAACGAGACCATCATACATGTCCTTAATGATAAAAATGGGTTTTGCATCATTGCCATATATCTCACAGAGCTCCTTCCAGTTAGATACGGTGTTTGCTAAACGTATTTTCTCCTTGGGGTTAAACGTCACCTTAACATGCTTGTTGATGCCGACAGACTAATTTTATTTTTCTGAAAAAAATTAAGATACAATTACTTATTATTAGATAAAAGATAAAAAAATATAATTGTTTTAAACATACCTTAAAAAATTTAAACCATGTTGTGTGGATAAGTTTGGGCGTGAGAATCTATTTGGGGTGTGCCTCGACGAAGTATCCCTTAATGATTTAGGAAATGCTTGCCCAACTTTACCGTCAAGTCCAAACCTCCAAAATACTATAAATAAAAATAACAGAAATTATATTTTTTATAAAATTAAAATATACCAATAAGTGTTTGGCAGTCGATCGGGGTCCAATACACATAAACATTCATCTGACTGAGCAAGAAGGTCCTCAGTGGTTTACCAAGTATATGGAGCTTCGGGTGGCACCATCAGATTGGGATGAAGCCCCAGAGAAATGTGAGGCGCAGTAGGAGCAATCGGGGTGAGGAGGAGGATGTGGTGGGGTAGTGGTGGAGCTATTTGAGACGACTGGTTTTCTAGAACTGAATCCAGAGCGGAGGAACTAGAACCTGCTAATGTGGACACTTCTTTCATGCTCTATCTCTGGGAGTCATCCGCAGACATTTTACCAAAATTATAAATTAAATTCGTCATATTAACTAATTATGTTAACTGATCATTTTCCTTATGTAACTTAATCTAACTCTGCTACCTAAGCTAATTTGGTTACCCTATATAACTGCAACTTAAAATTACTAAGAGAAAAAAAAAAGAAAAAACTTACCTTTGTTTTTCGCAGTGAGGAGAATGGTTAGAGAAATGGCCGACAATTTGGGGAGGAAATGGTTGAGTTTATACATAAATCACATTTTAAATTAACGAAAATTTTACTACAAACCGCGTTTTAGCTTTATTAAAAAATTAACTATGACACACGTTTTCTATTTACTATGAATTCAAGAGTAACCTTATTATGAGAAAAATTAACTAGTTCCATGCATTTTACTTTACGAAGAATGCATGAGTAAGAAGGTTTACGACAAATGAACGACGTCCTGTGTTTTCCAGTTTACAATGAGTTCACTAGCATACGATGTATCCCTAAACCCTATATCATAGTGCTAAATTTAACCACGTAGTTACAACGATTCCTTGTCAATAGCTCGTTAGTTGACAATGAATTGAGTCATTGACAATAAAATATTCATAATTCAGTTATAACTTATAAACATACTTGTAAAAACATACAATCCATTTTTTAGCATAAATAATGTATTGTAAAACATAAGCACATAATGCATAAAAAAGTTTCAAATTCTTTATTACATAATCTCTTAAACATAAAACAAAAGATCCATCAGTCTGATTCTCCATCCGTGTAATCACTTGACACATGATCACTTTTATCAAATTCGTCTTCATTTGCATCATATGTCATATCTTCAGGAAGATCTTCATACTCGTGGTTATGTGGATCAATGAGAAGGATGTCATCAGCTAGTTGTTTAGGTACTTCAACTTCATTTATTCACTACGTTTGTTGCAAATGTGTTTGTTCTCCACCAACTTTTTGACACAATTCTAGATTCTCTGATTCAAGGTTATGGAATGAAGCTAACTTGCTATTCATGAGATGTTAATATGAAATACTCGAGTCTGTTGTACCTTCGTCCAACATTGACATCACTTCCAGTATTGACATCAATAACTCCAAAATTGTTATATCAAAAATCTCGGTTGATGGCAAGGTTGTACCAATAACTGTTGAAGAGGACTCATTTCATCCATACTAACCCGGGAAATTATACTTACTCTTGTAAAATCTCATAAAAATCTGTTTCCCCTTTCATGCATACTCCATAGTTAGTTGTTGTTCGGCGACTCTCAAATCATAAGCATTACACGTAAAATCCACAAGAAATACATAGGTGTGATGGTGATCTTTGCAATTGGACCTTGAACCAAGTGCTATAACCCTTGGGGATAAAATGCAGTCATAATCAACTTGCAGAAATAAGCTCGTTTATGTAAATTCATATAACAAATTTTGGTAAAGTAGGTAAGGGGTATAATATTTACTAAATTACTTGGGTTCAAATATTTTTGTTTGTTAATCTCAACAAGCCATATACTTTAGATAGCTTCTTGAACTTGGGTAACAAATGAGAGCATACTAAAACAATATAAATTAATTTGCTGTTTAAATATAAGCATAGAGTACTTCTACAAATCAATATTTTATCTTTCAAACAAAAGAATATCCTCGCACTTTATTAAAATATATGTGTGGGGGTTGTGAAAATGTTCCAGACTCGACCACCAAACTTAATTTTCTCCATCCAAACGGCTCATTTGACAAAAGATGTTGAGAACACCATCAACTGCATATGTTAGTGGATACCACCATTATCATATCTTCATGAAGCTATTTTTCATGCACGTGCAAGATATTACGATGTAAAATGAGATTTTTCTTCTACCAAACTCCTAGAAATGATGGAACATTCCACCTTTGTAAGATTTTTAGCTTTTCTTTTCAATTTTTCAAGAATCGCTCATATGGATACATCAATCAAAACTGAAACTGTTTGCCAAATAATTCTCGTGCAGAAGGTGAACTGCAAGATGTTTATACTAAAATATTGATAGGAGAAAAAACTTTCCCAAATTACACAATATAATCGGAATGTTGTTATTAAGTTGTTGGATGATATCTTTAGCAAAAGTACATGTGCTAAAATATATTCTCCTATAGCTTGTATATAGAAAATGTTAAACATATTAGTAGTTATTACGTTAAGATAATGTAGTTACCGATATTTATATATACAAAAATATTTAAATCCAAGTGGTTCATGGACATTCGTTGGAAGCAACTCAACAAATAGAAAATGAAAGTAATCGTTGCATGAACATATGACACTCATGGCTCTTCATTTCCAAATTTTGGCCTTGTTCTAAACTCCTTAAGAGATTTAAAATATGCTCATGTGAAAACTTTACTTCAGATGCCATCCAGTTGAACAACATCGCTTTTTCGTCTGATAACAATCTGAAAATGAGAACTGAGATTTGCCACTGCTTTAATATGTAACTCACTCCTTGAATTAATAGTTGGTCAGTCCAAATTTTACTTTTTTGCTATTTTTTATCTTCCCTGGGAAATTTAATATTATATGTATGATGTTGTCAAAAGAATTATTCTCTATATGTATACCATCCAAATTGTGTCGAAAAAGCAGATCCTTCCAATTTAGAAGTTCCAAAAATATGTTATTCTTGTGCCAACTGTGATGCTTCCCACAACCATCACGCATCTTCTAGGGAATATCTCAATTTCCCCATCGCAAACTGTTTTTTACTCATCATAGCAATCAATTTTCTCTTCTATTTTTTTCTCCAGTTAAATATGCAAGAGGATTGTCTTATAAAATTGCTTCATATTTAAACAATGTCTTGTTTTTGTACGGATGGTGTAGATCCTAAAAATCTACACTCAGTATTTTGTAGCGATTAAGGGTTAAATCTAGGGAAGACAAATGATGTGGTAGTGATTCTCTTAGAACACAGCAATACAATCAGAATTCAGTCGACAAAATGGACTTTATTGATATAGGATTTGATACAAAGAAGTAATCGAGATCGGATGTAACAAGATGAGATCAAAACTAAAACCAGTAAGAGACTAAGAAACGAGGTCGATGAGAGTAAATGGTGAGCTCTAGGGTTTTTCATGTGTCTTTGCTCTTTGCTCTTCTCCTCTTTTTATAGCCCTCTTCTAGCTGATTCTTTGCAACTAGCTCTGCGATCTTCGAGGTATCAACTCGATCTCGTCGGGCTCGACGCAGACCGAGTTCCCGCTGATGATGATGCATGAGCCTGGGCCCATTTGGTACCTTTCCGAAATTGGGTCCAACAGATGGTTAAGGAGAAGAAATTTGTGATGAAAATCAAACCAGCATATCTTCTTACCATACATCAGGTGAAATGCATATGTTCCAAGACATCATGGACAAGATAATCTCCCATGTCGTAGCATCTCGTATCCATGAAAGTTACTTATGGTCCACATAAGAACTTCTTGCATCATAAAATTCATTTCGTTGAACAATCAAACATGTGAACCCATGTTGACCATAACTCATTTACCAAATGTTGTAGGAAAACATCAAGTGACCTCTTTAGATGCTTAGGACATGGGACTAATATGCTCAAGAATAAAAATTACTTCCTATGTAAATCGCCAGTGGAAAGTTGTACGACATTAGGATTATTGACCATAATGAATATTACCTCCCCAAAAATCCAAATAGATTAAATTCATATGTGCATAGTCCAAGATAAATATTTTGAATATTTTTATCGAAATCGTAAGGTACTGTATAAAAACAATTCCACACTTTTGGACATGTTCGGCATGCCATCTCATTGCTCCATCTGTACGCTTAAATTGATATAGCATTTTTCAAGATGTCTGTAATTGGTAGGTACCACATATTTTAGTATTGTACCTTGTTCCACCCACTTTTTCGTTTGTATTGTGGTTTCTTACAAAAATGAGATTCCAATAGCTTATCATCGTCTTTCCAGTATGTTATACAATTGTCGATACACACATCCATCATCTTCGAAGGCAACCTAAGACTATAAATAAATTTATGAGTCTTATAATAAGAATCAAAAGATAAATTAACTTGTGGAAAATACTCTATAAATAACTCAGTTCATGCAATTCTCATGTAAATTATGACCAGATTTACTATAGAAAAGTTAGAAAAAATTTATCAACAACCGACATAGATTGGTTGATTCGCAAACATATCATCAAATATCTTTGCATCCAAGTTAGGTTCTTGAACATTACCAATTTCATCAGCTATTAAGTTCTTTCTAAGAATGCATTCGTAACCATGTCATGAACCCTATCATAAACTACCATCTGATAATCTTGATGGTAACTAGTTTTACTATGCATATGAACGGTTCTTCAATATTTTTGACCAATCACCTCAAAATTAATATTCCTGCTACTAGTTTCATTCCCACCATAACCCTCTCCATTTTGACATCAAATGTATTATTTTGGTGTAAATCCTCTATTTATAAAATGTTTCCATACATTTTTATTATGAGCAAATTTTGTATTCATGTACTTCTGAAAAAGACATAACACCTTACTGGTTTCATGTGTAATCACTGTAGTAACCATTTGGTACATGAATACCTTTGTTTCATTGATAAATTCCTTTGTTACCCTTCCGTCAGAATCTTTGTGCACATACATCTAACTTCGTAACTCGTAGATATTGCCATCTGATGCCATTTTCTATGAATTTTTAGTGTTTTTTTTTCTTTTTTTTTGGTGTGTTTCAACCTTATGAAAATGATATATATATATATATATATATATATATAGAAAATTTCCGTCTTTGGTAGGTGGAATATTAATAAAAAAAAACATTTTA
Organism: Eruca vesicaria subsp. sativa; assembly: GCA_932364175.1. Taxonomy (NCBI): domain Eukaryota; kingdom Viridiplantae; phylum Streptophyta; class Magnoliopsida; order Brassicales; family Brassicaceae; genus Eruca; species Eruca vesicaria. The sequence goes on from CAKOAT010347376.1 coordinate 119,114, forward strand.
CAGCACATTTACGACAAATATTGGTTGTATATAGCACATATAAAACACGATGTAATATACCATCTCACATATACTCACTCGTTCGTCGTTAATTACTTGTATTAAAATTCATCCTAAAGTTCTTCTACAATTACAACCATGTTTTATGATTTGTAAATTTAATCATTCATTCAACCCAAAATTTACAATCATATATTTATTTCGACTTTACGATGAACTTTATTTTCGATGTAAGTTCATCGTAAATTTTTGTCTCTTATTTTATGATGACTCATATTCGTCGTAACTGATTGTCGTTAGCTGCATGGGTTTCTTGTAATGTTTTGTCACAAAAATAAACACTACAAATATTTATTAATCAATAAAAATTAAAGAGATGTATTCAAACGAGAATTTGATATTAAAATATTCAAAATTTATTCAACCAGAAAATTTAAAACTTATTTAAAATTTATTGTTATTGAATTTTTCATGTCATGAAACATTGATATTTACTGTTACTAGAAATATTTTAAGATGTAAGTTTTATGATTACTCTAGTGATTTCATAGTGTTCGTGGAGTTTTTTATTTTATTTTTTTAAATCAAAATTTTTGTTTAAGATGAGATTTTAAAGCAGTTTAACAAAAATCATATTAAATTTAGTTCACCTAAATTATCTAGAAAGTCAAAATAAAATTTTCATTTCTCTGCACATTCTAAATTGGATATACTCCCCCTAATATACCATAAATCCTAAATCATAACCCTAATTTCACCTCTGAAATACTAAACTTTAAACTTTAATCATTAAAATTTAAATTTAAAAAAAATTTATCATTTAATGAAAGATTTTTTTTGTGCTATATTTTTTTTTTCTTCTTATTGTGTTGTTCTTTTTGCATTGTATCATACAGATGAAGATATGGACTTGGTGGTGGGGGAAGAGAAAGAGGTCGCTTTCTGGTTGCCATGAAAAAGTAGGAAAAATGGGGTCACTTTAGAAAATGTTTTTTGTGGTCTAAACACTTTGAAAAATATTGAGAACTTTTTGATTCATATAAAAATTTTTGGAAAAATTTGGACTTGATATTTTCCTAATGTCTCAATCAAGGCAATATATATATATATATATATATATATATATATATATATATATGCGAAAATATAGATTAATCATCAAGCAGATAATAACGGGCTAGGACTTTTGGAGATGGAGAAGGAGATTTTCAGATCCAGCTCTTCCGGATCTTGGTCCATGATCACGACGACCACAGCTTCAGCACCATCATCACAAGGGAGACTAACCTACACTCCTTGTGACCAAAGCACTCTCTCTCATTCTCGGAAGTTCTTGTGTTCGCGTATACCTCACTTTTCAACAGCTTCATACACCGGAGCCACTCTTGCCTTTCTCTGTGATCTGTGATCCGTATCATACACTCTTCCTTTGAAGTGTGGGTCCTCTGATTAATACATTCTTTAGTGTATTGATCAATGTATCATTGTTGGGTTTTGTCTGCAACTATCTTATTTTCAGAACCGGAGATCGCAGTATTGGTGGTGCTTTCTGGAACAGTGAACCCGATATAGTATCTCAGTATGGGGTCCATGGCTCAATATCGATCTGCTCCCATGGAAGATGTAAAGGGAAAAAAATACTATATGAAGACGACGACAATCCAATCAAGCTGACTGACCAAGATGATGCTTTTGTGATAAAAGAATTTTGAATATCACTGATTGGTAAGATTCTTAACCTCAAAAAACAAAATGTGGAGAAGCTGCTACTGATAATACCAACTCAATGGGGTGTTCAAGATAGAATCACAGCAAACGATTTGGTGAATGGTAGATTTTTAATAAAGTTTACCTCTGAAGAAGACCTCAATTATATGCTTAGGAAAGGACCATTTCACTACAGCTTTTGTATTTTTGTGGTGGTAAGATCGGAGCCTAGACTACCTTTGGATCATCCCATTTTGGGTAACGTTTTTTGGGATGCCTTTGCACCTATGGACAGATAGAAATTTGCGGAATATAGGAGGTCGAATTGGTCATGTCGATACCGTCGATCTCTTTGAAAGTCGCCTGCTAATTGAAATTGATTCAAGAAAAGCTCTAAAGTCCAAGAGGAAAGTACAGAGTCCTGAGGGAGAAGAGGTAACGATTGAGATCAAATATGACATGATTTTCAAGCATTTTACTGTTTGTGGGATGATTACTCACAAAAAAGGCTACTATCCAAACATGGAGATTGCTTCTCAAGTGAAGTAAGAGCGGGGGTGATGTATTTGCTCGTGTACAACCTCTCCCACGCCAGTCTGGTCACCAGCCTTTGCTGAATGATCACCATGGTCACAAGTGGGATTACAGAGGCTATATCCACGGTTCTGGACGTTATGAATCATTGGAGACGTCTAGACATGTTCCACGACAAGTTAACAGAAGCACAGACCTGCAATCTCATCTTTCTAACCCACGTAAGGGACAAGGTGGAAACACGGAACCGTCAACCTACCATTCACGTTACGGAGGAGATGTCAATCGCTTTCCCAAACACTCGGATCATGTCATCAGACGTTATGATGAGAAGACAAAACACAGCCGCTTCAATGGAGCTCGTAATGGATGGACCTTATGATCGAAGTGAAAAACAAACTTGGCGTGAGAAGAATAAGGACAAGAACCAGGAGCATATGAATGTTGGTTATCATGCTTTGCAAGAGGCAGTACAATCTCGTCAAATTGTTCCTTTGAACAAGCTGAGGATAAGATAAATAAGTTACCTTTATGTGATCTTTGTCACCCAACTGATGAGGAACTAAAAAGTACTTGGGATCCACAGAGAAAGAGACTAGCCAGTACGATTGTTTCTCCAGCTATTCAGCCTCCAATAATGCAAGAGAATGTGACTTTTCGTGCAAGAAGTGTGGTGTGTTCCTTAACGTTTTATACACATTTCTCTGGAGATGGAGTAGAATACGAACAGGTCACTGAGGCTTTGACAGATACGGGACTACAACAAGCTGATGAAGACGATTTGATGATTGATGAGGACGATCACTTAGACGAAAAGCTTATGGACTTGGATATTGCTTCAGAGTCCTCGACGACATTTCGTAATTCACGTCCAAAACAAAGCACTAGAAGTTCAAAAAGCACAAGGAGTAGTAACAGGAGGAGTAATAATATGGGTATAAAAAAAAAACAAGATTTCCTCCATCGGGGTTCTCCATGTCGCGATCGATAAATTCTTCTGAACAAAAACAAATACGCAAGAAAGGCAAATCTAGACACTCTAACCATACTTCTAGAGATGAACGAGTAAACTCAAGTAAGTATCGTGGTTTGATGGGGTCCAAAAGACCATCCAAATATCATCCATGAGGACAATTAGTTGGAGCTGTCGAGAGATTGAGAATAACCTCACTGTTCGACGCCTTACGGAGATGTGTCAGAAGCATCGTCAAGGACTTGTGTTCCTTTCTGAAACGAAGAATAGGAGGCTGCTGTTGCAAAACTTCCAGGCCGACTTAGGATTTGATCGATTATTTACTGTTGAGAAACTTGGTCTCAACGGAGGTTTAGCTCTTTTTTAGAATGATGAATTTCAAGTTAATGTTTTATTTTCAAATAACAGAATGATTGACATCGAGGCAGTCATTGAAGGAATAAAAGTATTTATGATGTTTGTTTATGGGGATCATGTATTAGAAAAAAGAGATCAAGTTTGGGAACGTCTTATGCGTTTCTCAACTATACGAACTGGACCTTGGTTTATGATAGGATATTTTAATGAAATAACATGTCACAATGAGAAAGAAGGTGGAAGACAACGCTCTGACAGCTCATTTCTACATTTTAAGCAGATGCTTACTGATTGTGGGATGTTAGAGTTCCCATTCACTGGGGACATGCTTTCCTAGGTGGGGAAAAGAGCTGGACAGACAACTGTTCGCTGCTGCCTTGATAAAGCTGTAAGAAATGCGGATTACCATGAGAAGTTTCCTCACACAGCCGTTAAAAATATGAGATTATGGGCATCGAATCATCGTCCGATTCTTGCAGACATACTAAAAAAACCAGCGAGGAAATCAAAAACCATGATGGAAATCTCCTGATCTTCCTCCTAATGCTAATATCATGAAACATATTATAATCTGTCGAAAAGCTATGAGGGAGTGGAGGAAACAACACAATGTGAACTCAGCAAAATTAGTGGAGGAGCTGAAAGAAAAAGTAGAGAATCTGTAAGCGAATGATAATGCCACAACTGAGGAAATTGCAGAAGCGTTGAAGAAATTATCTGATGCTCTTAAGGTAAAAGAAATGTTCTGGAAACAAAAAAAAAAAACCGAGTTTTCTGGCTAAGAAAAGGTAATAGAAATACAAAAAAAAAATTCATGCCCTAACAAAGCAAAAGAGAGCAAGGAATAAAATTACACAGCTTTTGGATGCAAATGGGAATATTGTCGAGGATGAAGAAGGGCTGGTGGCCATTGCTACTAGCTATTTCAAATAAATCTTTGAATCCTCTAATCCAGAAGATGTAGAGGAGGCGTTGTCGGAAGTATCTACGATAATTACCCGGCCAATGAATGATAATCTAACAACTCTGGTAACCGAATGGGAGGTAAAAATTGGCATTGTTAGCTATGCATCCAGAAAAAGCTCTGGAACCAGATGGGATGACTGTGCTTTTCTATCAGAAATTTTGGGACATTGTTAAGTAAGATTTAACTCTTATGGTTAGTAAATTCCTCTTTGAGGGGACGATGGTCAACAGATTGAATGACACAAATATATGCCTCATTCCAAAGACAACAAAGCCTAACGAAATGTATCAATTCAGTCCTATTAGCGTGTGTAATGTCAACTATAAGATAATCTCTAAGGTCTTATGCCAGAGACTAAAGAAAGTTCTACCAAATAGGATTTTGGAAACCAGTCAGCCTTTGTTGCTGGAAGACAGATTTCAGACAATATTATGATTGCCCAATAAATGTTTCACGCTCTGAGAACTAAACCAAGTGGAAGCAATAAAAAGATGGCAATTAAAAACAATATTAGTAAAGCATACGACAGGATAGAGTGGTCGTTTATTGAAGCAGTCATGCGTAAGATGGGTTTTGTAGAGGTCTACATTACTTGGATAATGTGATGTGTTACGTCGGTGAAATACAAAGTGCATATGGATGGGCAACCAAGGGGAAATATTGTCGCAGAAAGAGGCCTACGTCAAGGAGATCCTTTGTTTCTTTTCATTTTTATTCTATGCACAGAAGCGCTCATTAGCATTCTCAATCATGCAGAGAACTAAGGGGAGATAATAGGGATGCGAGTTACACGTGCGTGTCCTCTCACCTTCTCTTTGCTGATGATAGCATTTTATTTTGTAAGGCGGAGTCCCGTGAGTGTGAAGAAATAATGAAAGTAGTCAGGAAATATGGTAACGCATCTGGCCAATGTATTAATTTTGAGAAGTCCTCTCTACTCTTTTTTAAGAGGATTAATGCAACTGTTAGACAAGAGATTAAAGATACACTGCATACAAAATGAAGGAGGAATGAGAACTTACTTGGGTATCTCAGAAGATATCAGCGGATCCAAATGTAAGCTTTTTACATTT
>CAKOAT010347376.1:124824-165965 GCA_932364175.1 Eruca vesicaria subsp. sativa
GCTAAAGACAACTATCGTGGAGTTCAACCCACCCCCCTAAAGAGAGGAATTCATTGGGCGAAATGGAAAAAAAAATTGTTTACCAAGAGAGAACAGTGGAATTGGTTTCCGTATGATCCATGAGTTCAATCTGGCTTTGTTAGCAAAACAACTATGGAGGCTAATTCAATATCATGATTCGTTAGTAGCCAGAGTTTTGAAGGGGAGGTACTACAGAATGAGTACGCCTTTAAGGGTAAACTCGGTGAGCAACCCATCATATAAGTGAATAGCATCTCCGCGGCACGAAAGTTACTGCTATTGAAAATCAGACAAAAAGTTCATTCTAAATATGAAGTCAAGGTGTGAGAGGATCCATGGATTCCGACAACACTTGCTAGACCGGTTATCCCTCTAGCCCCAGTTTTACACCCGAACATGAGAGTCAGCGATCTTATCAACCAGACATGAAAGAAGTGGAATGTAGGTCTACTAGAGAATTATGTCAGCCCTGATGATATACGATTGATTAGAAGTATGGCAATAAGCTCTCCTCATCGTCATGATTCATTCTGCTGGAACTATACTAGAAATGGTCAATACACAGTTAAGTTTGGATATTGGGCTGCTTAGAATCTATTAAAGATTGCGGAAGAAAAAGAGGTGCTAGAGTCAAGTATCACAAAGCTTCAAGCCTTTGCTTGGAAGGTTAAAGCGCCAAAGAAGATATGCATCTTTTATGGCAACTGATAACAGGTCATATGGCGGTAATGAAAAACTTAGTACGCCGTAATATGAGATGTGACAACTATTGCCCCAGATGTGGAGAACTGGAAGAATCTATAAATCATGCCATATTTGTTTGCCCTCCGGCCCTATAAGTGTGGTCTCTTGCAGCGACTCCAACAAGTCCAGATATTTTCCCAACTCCGAGTATTTACACAAACATGGATTAGCTCTTCTGGAGAAAGAACAGCATCAAAAAATCAGAACTAGACAGGGATCCTTATCCCTGGATGATGTGGTATATATGAAAGGCACAGAATGACAAACTCTTTAGGGGGATTACCAGATATCTTTTGGAGCTAGTTTGTTATGCATAGAGTGACTGCCAATCTTGGTTCAATGCGAATGATATGGTGCCACCAATGATTCAAGATCACAATATTGAGGAACCCAAAGCCATACGCTTGGACAATATATGTATGATTGATGGATCAAGGACATTAACAGAAAAGTTTAGTGGAAGTCGATGGGTTTGGATGGATAGTTCTGGAAAGCTTCAACTAATGGGTACACGAAATTGCATTAAACGGGAATCAGCATTGCATTAAGAAGCAGAGGCAGAGCTATGTAGAATATGCTTCAACATTCAACTTGTTAGAGTTTTGGGACAGATTGTAAGGAGTTGATCGCTATGATCAAATAACCTCATGTCTGACCAAGCTTTGCAACAGAATTAGAAAGGATATAGTCTCTCCAGATATGCTTCCCAGACTTCAGGATCACTCATGTTCTAAGAGCGCATAACCAGATTTTCGATTTTTAGCTAAAACTGCTAAATGTTTCCATAGGAAATTTTGTTTTATTGGTTGTTCTTTTTCGGTTTGGTTATCCAGACTAACTCAAGTTTGAATAATAGAATAACCTTTCGTTGTTAAAAAAAAAAATCAAGAAGCAGATGTGTAATCGATAAATGGATTAGTTTTGGATATTCAAAAGGATCATAAACAATAAATCCATATATATCCACGTGATCTCATGATGTAGTGTACCGGAGTACTTTCGAATGCGGGTTGATTAAGCAGCATAATTTGCTTACTTAGATGACATAAAGTTGACTCTAGATCGATAGTGCCCGTACATGATAGATCACCAACAGTTCTCAATTGAATAAAACCTAATGTGCCTAACATTTGTTTAAATATTATTCCAGTGAGATGCTTCTCTTTATTGTTTTGAGGTCAACTAAAAAATAAAGCTAGAAGTCATCATGTTCATATTGTATCGATTATCGAAAGCCCAGCATTTATTTAAATTTATCCCAACTGATTATAAACTAAATTATAGATAATTAATTATTAGGATATTTATGAGGATATATTATAGAGATTTGGTCATAGCTATTATTATGTATAGTTTCCTAATTGCTAAAGCATATGATGGTTTGTATCATGTATATATATTACGGCTAAGTTGGCCTAAAGGAATAAGATAAACAGATTGAAACCTAATTTGTCATGGTATCAGAGTTTGAAACCATATTTTCTCTTTGAATTTCGATCTTTGAAACCCTAAATGTGACTCTTCTTGCCATCGCAAGGGAGCCCTCTCTCTGACATCAACAGAAGTGCACGATGGCGCTTACGACGAAAGATCCGAAATATAAAACCATATCTCCGTATGATTTGAGCTCGAATGATAATCCTGGAGCTGTGATATCTCAGCCACTACTCAATGACGGGAACTATGACGAGTGGGCTATCAATCTACTAATGTCCCTTAGCTCTCGGAAAAATTTTGGCTTCTTGGACGGAAGCATACTGAAACATGCTTCAGACTCAGCTTACCTTGAAGATTGGACTGCAAACAACCATCTACTGGTGGGATGGATCAAGCTGACAATTGATCCAAAGATCAGGTCTTCTATTTCTACAAGAGAAGTCGCCAAAGATCTTTGGGATATAATCAAAAAGAGGTTCTCTCTCAAAAGTGGAGCTCGACTGCAGCAGCTCCGGAACACTCTTGCGACCTGTAAGCATAATGGCTCAACGGTGGATGATTACTTTGGACGTTTGACGAAGCTTTGGGATGGAATAGCAGAGTGTATGAACACCAAAGTTTGCACCTGCAATAAGTGTGAGTGTGATCTTAATACTGCACACGAAAAGGAAAAAGAAGTCTTACGAGTTCATGATTTTCTGTTTGGCTTAGACGACTCGACTCACGGCGTCATCAGATCACATATTTGTGAAATTACTCCACTCCCGGGTTTGGATAGTGTATACCAAACGATTACACAGAACGAAACCTTGCGTCTAAACACAACAACGGATGCCTCGGTAATGAGCTTCGCAGCTCAGACTAATTCAAATAACAGACAAGGTAATGAGCACACACGGGATGTGACAAAACCAAGTATAGGTGAACCTTTTGGCTATCGAAGTGGACAAGGAACTCGCGATATGTCGAAGAAGTGCTCGGTGTGTGGGCGTATGGGACATGAAGCTTCTGCGTGCTACAAATTTATTGGTTTCCCGGAATGGTGGGGAGATAGATCACGAAACATATCTGAGAACCGAGGAAGTTCGTTTTCCTCTGCTGGTCGTGGTCGTAGATATCCTCCAAAAGCGAATGTAACCCAGATCAACTCTGCTGCGATTGGACAAAGCACAGACCTGACAGACATTGATCGTTAAGGACTGAGCGGGCTCTCGGATGTGCAATGGGCAACGATTCAGAAATTGATTAATGCAGGAAAAACAACAAGTCATCTAAGTGGTAAGAGTCATGATGCAATTTGGATTATGGATACTGGAGCAACTCACCATATGACAGGGAGACTCGATTTACTGGAAAATATTCGAGATATTGATCATATATCTGTGATGTTGGCGGCTGGAACAGATGGTATATCCCTTAAACAGGGGACAGCTCGGCTTACATCTACACTATTTCTGCAGAATGTTTTTTATGTTGATGGATTTCATATGAACTTGATATCATTTGGACAACTTGTTACTGATAATCATTTGGTGGGACAAGTCACTGAAAGACTCATGATTTTGCAGGACCGAGCTACGAGGATGCTGATTGGAGCGGGTGAAAGAAAGGGAGAGGGGTTGTACCAGTTTCGAGGACTTGAGATCGTTACTTCTCTGCAAACTGGGATTCGAAATGAGTTGGTTCCTTGTCATAACCGTATGGGTTATCCGTCTCTACAAGTTACGGAATGCATTCCTGGAGTTCGTGTTTCTTCTAATAGTAATAGTAATGAGTTTTTTTATTACGAGTTGTGAAGTTTGTTTTCGCGCAAAGCAAACTAGACAATGTTTTCCAGACAGTTTAGATAATACGAATGAAGTTTTTGATTTAATACATTGTGACTTATGGGGACCATATCGAACCACTGCATTTTGCGAAACTAGATACTTTCTGACTATAGTAGATGATCATTCCAGGGCTGTGTGGTTGTATCTACTATCTGACAAAACTATGGCACCACTACAGCTCCGCAACTTTGTCGCTATGATAGAGAGGCAGTTCTCTAAGAAAGTGAAACGGATTCGTAGAGATAATGGAACTGAATTTATGTGTCTCACACGATATTTTCAAGAAAAGGGAATTGTTCATGAGACCTCATGTGTGCATACACCGCAACAAAACGGTTGGGTTGAACGCAAGCATCGACATATTCTAAATATTGAGGTTTCAGGCAAGTCTTCCTATTGAATATTGGGGTGAGTGTGTGCTCACAGCGGCATACTTAATTAATCGTACTCCTTCACTGGTTTTGAAGAATAAAACGCCATTTGAGGTTCTATTTGGTCACGCACCAGGATAACAAGCACCTACGGGTTTTGGGATGCTTAGCTTATGCTCATAACTTGGATCACAAGGGAGATAAATTGGCGTCACGGAGTAGGCGATGTGTTTTCCTAGGATATCCATACGGAAAGAAAGGATGGAAATTATATGACTTGGAAAAGAAAATAATCTTTGTATAATGGGATATAGTGTTCCAGGAAGATACATTCCCATTTGCAGAAACTGAAAGAGTTCAAGAAGTTAACGAACATTTACTGACTCCTCCAACAGATGAGACCTTCGACACTGACAATAATGAGGAAATTATTTCTCCTCCAATCGATCTGGAACCTAAACATGATAGCTCGACTGTTACGACGCCAGCTGATGTTTAACATGGAGTTCAAAACCAGGAAACTGTCACGCTAGGGAGAGGACAGAGACAGAAATTTGTCTCCACACGGCTTAAGGATTATATTGTTCAGACTGTTACAACTACACCAAACCCCTCTCTCGCTACTTCGACACTAGCTCCTCAGCAAACCTCAGGTACAATCTATCCAATTTGTAATTTTGTTTCATGTGATTGTTTTTCACAGAAACACTTGGATTTTGTGGTTGCGTTATCAACTCATATGGAACCAAGATCATTTGCGGAAGCAATGAAAGATGAACGTTGGGGAACAGCAGTAGATACTGAGATAACTTCATTGGAAGGAGCAAACACATGGAGACTCGAGGATTTGCCTCCGGGAAAGAAAGCCCGTGGGTGTAAATGGGTTTTTACAATAAAATATAAGTCAGATGGAACGATTGAACGCTACAAAGCTAGGCTTGTGGTTCTAGGTAATCATCAAAAAGAAGGAATCGATTACACTGAAACCTTTGCACCCGTTTTTCGAATGACCACAGTAAGACTTTTCCTTGATATTTCGTCCAAAGAAAATCATGAAGTTCATCAAATGGATGTTCACAACGCATTTCTTCATGGAGATTTAAATGAAGAAGTGTACATGAAACTACCTCCCGGTTTCAGAAATCCTGGAGAAACACGTGTATGCCGCTTGCAGAAATCGCTATATGGAATCAAACTGGCTCCACGCTGCTGGTTTGGGAAGCTGGCCGAAGCTCTTAGAACTTATGGCTTTCAGCAGACACGGTCAGACTACACCTTATTCATATATTTTAAGCGTGGTATTCGACTGAGAATTCTGGTATATGTAGACGACTTGATAATTTCTGGAAATTCACCTCAAGAGATTCAGAATTTTAAATATTATTTGGCTACATGTTTTTGTATGAAGGACTTGGGTCCTGTCAAATATTTCTTGGGTGGAAGTGGCTCGTAGTCCGGCTGGATTTTATCTGTGTCAAAGGAAGTATGCTACCTATATTGTTACAGAGGTTGGGCTTCTCGGTTGCAGACCAGCTGGATCACTAATAGATCAAAATCATCAACTAAGTCGAGCTGATGGACCGTTTCTTGCAGATCCGGAGACGTATCGACGATTGGTTGGAAGAATTATTTATTTGGCAGCAACTCGCCCGGACCTTACTTATTCGATACATGTTCTAGCGCAATTTATGAATAAACCAAGAGCGGAGCATTGGTTGGCTGCATTGAAGGTTGTTCGCTACTTGAAAGGTACGATAGGACAAGGGATTTTGCTTAGAGCTGATTCTCCGATGCATATTCGAGGCTGGTGTGACTCTGATTGGGGCGCATGCCCAGTGACTCGGAGATCATTGTCTGGTTGGATAATACACTATGGTGATTCACCGATATCCTGGAAAACACAGAAACAAGATACTGTCTCAAGATCTTCTGCGGAGGCTGAATACCGGGCGATGGCGGAGATCACAGCAGAACTCTGGGGGATTAAGTCATTATTGTTTGAGTTTGGTATTACTCATGACGAGCCTATGTCACTGATGTGTGATAGCAAACCGGCTATACATATAAGTTCAAATCCAGTCTTCCATGAGCGGACTAAACATGTGGAACTCGACTGTCATTTTGTACGAGACGAAATCATACGGGGACTTGTTAAACCAATTCACGTCTCGACCAAACAACAGTTAGCTGATATTCTTACAAAGGCTTTGGGGAAAAAGGAGTTTGATTCATTTCTTCTCAAGTAAGGCATTCAAAATTTGTATGCTCCAACTTGAGGGGGGGGGGGTATTAGAATATCTATGAGGATATATTATAGAGATTTGGTCATATCTATTATTATGTATAGTTTCCTAATTGCTAAAGCCTATGACGGTTTGTATCATGTATATATATTACGGCTAAGTTGTCCTAAAGGAATAAGATAAACATATTGAAATCTAATTTGTCATTAATCATTGTTCATGAATTTATACTGACTATGCTAAGTGATTATTTCTAAATATTTATACAACATAGTTTTTTGAAATAGTGGTATGACCCTTAAATCATAATCAAACTATTAAAAAGGTTCATTTTTTTTTAAAGTTGAATTGGTGCTAGATATTACAAACATTTTGGGTTTTAATCTGTTTATATAATACTCTTCCACCTGAAAACAATCTGCAATTTTTTGGAAATCCATGATTGTACAAAAACAAACCAATATAACTATCAGTTGATATGTTTAACATGAAAAAAAAAATTACAAACATATTTAAAATTTCTTAAAACAAAAAAAAATCTGAACATTTTGAGTTGTTTTACTATTTATATTCAAATTTTAAGTTTCAATGAAAAATCGCATGTTAAATCATTATAAGCTACATAAAATTTTATAGCTATATAAAAGTTATGAAGCAATTGTAAGATATACTGAATAATATAAATTGTCATAAAATTGAAAACATTTTTTCGTTTTATATTGATATTTTGAAATTATTATCTAAATCAAACCAACTTTTTTTTGGCTAGACATCACTTAATGACTTTTTTCTAAAGAAGAATATTTGTTTTAGAAAACTGACACAAGTTGTATTTTTTTTATCAGTAATCACCTGCCCCAGATACTAGGCCCACATTATCAAATGAGATATGCGTGTGGTATACCGTATATGCTTGTGGTATATGCTTACGAAATGACATTCCTGATTACAGGTCGTACGGGTTGTACGGCGTCTTATAACACTTAAAAGCTACTTGTAGTATAGTTTGTTACCTTTTGATGTGACAACATAGATGTGTTTGTTTGGTTGGTTAATACTAGCTCTCTATATATACGTCGCAGGTCAATCATGTTCCACTTATAATTCAGGATAATACCTAAGACCAATTGTCTTTAATCAAGCAAAAATGTGTACATTGGGTTCTCCATTGTTCCCAAATTTTGTGTGGGAGTCAACGGGAGAGTACGAGAGCTACAACATTGTCGATCGGCGATAACCACAGCAAAGAGTTTCATGACTTACATGTACAGAAGACGTATGGAATGGTTCATCGTCAGACCAGCTTAGGGGTTACTGTTTCGTCGGAGGTAAATGGAATAGACAACAATTCAGTCGTGATCAAGAAACTTATTCACAATGCTAATGAGCGTGATCGTCGCAAGAAAACCAACTCTGTGTTCTCAGCTCTTCGTTCATGTCTTCCAGGCTCTGATACGTCATCTGAATACGTTTCATATCAATGAAGTGAACGTTACGTTATGCCGCAGCCAAAGGGGCTTTCTAGTTATGCCACAACCATCTTTGCGACTGAGCTTAGAGACAATGAAGTGACGGTCCAAATCTCATCGTCCAAGATTCATAATTTTTCGATATATAATGTGCTGAGCGGACTAGAAAAAGATGGGTTAGTTGTCATGGATGTTTCATCTTCGAGTTCTTGGGGAGAACGACTCTTCTATACTTTGCATCTTCAAGTAGACAAGATTGACAATTACAAGCTAATTTGCGAAGAATTAAATCAAAGAGTTTTGTTCTTGTATGAGAAATGTGGAAACGCGTTTAAATGATAATTTGTTCTTGTTTTTTTTAGATGTGTCATATTTTTCTATAGATAGATAATCTGTCATTTTTTATTAATCTTTCGTATCGCAAGGGACGATGCTATAATGCAGGCCCGTTCCTTACTAAGGCACAAGAAGCATATGCCTTAGGCCACAATTTTATTAACTTGTTTTAAGGCCCACATCATAAGAAGTATATTGACAGTGTAGTATTTTTAATAACTGCTATTAGTAAAGTATTTGAAAGTGCGACACTTCGACTCCAATAATGGTAGGGTTTTTTTTTTTATATTTTCTATGTATTCCCTTACTACATTTTGTCAGATGTCATATATTGTTTATTAACTATATTTTTTTGAAAACAAATTGTTCATTTACAGAAATAGCTATATGTTTTCCTTAAATCCCTTTTCATTCTTAATAACTATTGTGTTATATGTTTTATTTATTTATAACCAGATAGTTAGTCTTGTTTAGTTGTAATTTTTGTAGTTCACATTATTCTGCAGTCAGAATTATAAAACAATATTAATTTTAAGTAAAATATGTTTTTTTATGATTCCCTTGATAGATAGTGGCTAATCTTTGATAAAGATTCAATATTAAAGATGTACATTATTATTAGCATAAAATTAATCTGATGATACAATGTACCTATTTTTTTTATCTAAAAAACAATTTTATCATTTGATTTATCTAAATAATTTAAAGTGTGCTTAGAAGATTCAGTAAGAAATTGACACAGTTATTGCTAATTGGAAGTCTTGTCATTTAGAGACTGAATTATGAATCATAAATAGATGGGGCTCAGATCATAGTACGAATTAAATGGAAAGAGTCGACAGGCCACAGACGCTTCATGTTTGATAGGAGATGGTTTGGAAAAGAAGATTTCTCGGATACATGGAAACACGGATGGGGTAAAGAATACCAGAGGGAACCGGCACCATTATTTGAGAAGATAGGCAACTGCCGCAAAGCTATCGCACGATGGAAGAGAAAATACCCCTCTAATAATTTGAAACTCATTGACAAGCTAAAGATGGAGCTGGAGAGCTCAAAACGATGATAGTATGTCAAGTGAGGAAGAGCTAGAGTTACAATGGAAGCTATGCGAAGCGTACAGAGAGGAAGAACTATTTTGGAAACAAAAAAAAGCATAACTATTTGCCTAAGGGAAGAAGACAGAAACACGAAGTTTTTTCATGCTAAGATGAAACAGCGTCGAGTCCGGAACCGAATAACTAAACTCATGGACTCACTAGGGAATTGGGTGGAAACAAAGGAGGGCATTGAAGGCATGGCAACTGAATATTTCGATACTCTCTTCATGGCATCAGCTCCGAGTGAACGAGAAGAAGCATTCTGGTTTATTACCGCATTGGTCACTCAGGAGATGAATGCATCTCTGACCAGGGAACCATTGGAGACAGAGATAAAGGAAGCAGTGTTTGCGTTAAACCCGAATAAGGCACCAGGACCTGATGGAATGATCAGTCTCTCCTATCAACGGTTCTGGAAAGTAGTTGAGATAGATGTAGTTAAAACAGTACATGCCTTTTTTAACTCCGGAGAGTTGGATGAGCGCATGAACCAGACTAACATCTGCTTAATACTGAAGACAGAGAGACTTAAGACTATGTCGTAGTTTAGACCAATCAGGTTATGCAACGTAAGCTATAAGATCTTATCAAAAGTCCTCTCCTCGCGGTTGAAGAAAGAGTTGCCGCAGCTAATATCGGAAACACAATCGGCCTTTGTGGCGCGTAGACTCATTACTGATAATATCCTAGTGGCGCAAGAGATGTTTCATGCTCTGAGAACGAACCCCAGCTGCCAAGAGTTTTCTCGAGACTGCAATGGAAAACATGGGCTTTGATGCGAACTGGATACAGCTTATCATGTGTTGCATATCGTCAGTCTCTTACCGTGTCCTTATAAATGGGGAAGCAAAAGGATATATCATACAGTCATGTGGTCTGCGACAAGGATTCCGTTATCCCCATTCCTCTTCATCCTATGTATGGAGGTCTTGATCTCGCAGATTCAGAACGCGGAAAGAGAAAAGAAGCTCACGGGTATAAAAATCGCGAGGGAAAGCCCACCAATCCCACACTTAATCTTTGCGGATGACAGTCTCTTCTTTTGTAGAGCTGACCAAAGTGAATGCAGTGAACTGATGAGAATCATTGACGTCTACAGATAAGCCTCAAGACAACAACTGAATAAATCAAAATCTTCAGTTCTGTTTGGTTCTAAGGTCGTAGCATCCTTAAAAACTGACCTTAAACGGTCGCTTGATATCAACCAAGAAGGTGGAATGGGTATGTATCTGGGCTTACCAAAGAAAATATGTGGATCTAAAATGCAAGTGTTCAGCTTCGTGCAAGAAAGACTCCAGGATCGGACTAACTCATGGTCGTGAAAGCTACTATCGAAGGGGAATAAGGAAGTACTAATAAAATCAGTTTCTCAGGCCTATGTCATGTCCTGTTATCTCCTACCGAAAGGAATCACAAAAAACCTCTCTAGTGTAGTCTCTCGTTTCTGGTGATGAACCAAGATTGATAACAGAGGCCTCCATTGGGTGGCTTGGGATAAAAAATTTGTTCCGTTGGATAAGGGAGGATTAGGGTTTAGAGATTTCAATGATTTTAACTTGGCCTTACTAGCCAAGCAGCTTTGGAGACTACTGAAGTACCCGAAATTTCTACTTGCTCGAGTAATGAAAGGTGGATACTATCGACATAGAAACCCAATGAATGTGGAGAGAGCCTCAAACCCTTCATACGGCTGGAAAAGTATTCTCGCTGGGAAACAGGTTCTGCAGCAAGGACTAAGAAAGAGTATAGGAAATGGTTATGACACCAAGGTATGGACAGAAACATGGCTACCAACAAACCCTGCGCGTCCAACGTTAGTTCGCGGTACAAGTAGAGATGATCACCTGAGAGTTCACCCCCTCATGAAAACGAATACATGGAACACAAATTTTTTGGGAACACTGGTGGCAGCTGGAGACATACCTCACATCACATCACATCAATTCGCTTAAGCAGGATAGGAAGAAGAGACTGCTTTAGTTGGGATCTTACAAAATCTGGACAGTATACAGTGAAATTGGGACACTCTGTAGCTCATGATTTGCATACGGAAACTCCCCAGCCCCTGATTGCTGAACCCAGTACTACAGAGCTAAAGAAAGCAGCATGGAAGATTAAAGCTCCAAGGAAACTAAAGAACTTTATTTGGCAAGCTGTCTCTGGATTCGTGGCTACGGCGCAGAGACTACAAGAAAGACATTGTATGAGAGTACATGCATTCGATGTGGCGCGGAATCTGAATCTATAAACCACACTTTATTCGAGTGCCCTCCTGTTCTGTGATGTTGGGCTTTATCTCCAATTCATGCAGCTCTGGGGTTATTCTGAAGCGGTCTCTCTTTGCGAACATAGATTATTTATTATGAAGAGCAAAGGATTATAGAGCGAATGCAGAGATGATGAAGGTGTTTCCATGGATAATGTGGTATGTATGGAAGGCGCGTAACGAGAAGCTGTTTAATAATAAAGACAATACACTATTGGAGACTATTCAACTAGCATTAAGAGAAGCCGAAAGCTGGGCTCTGGCACAAATAGTCACTGTGATGGAGGAAGTGGTGATGGAGAACGAGCATAGAGATGGACCTGAAACACGTGCTACAACATCACCAAGATGGAGATGCCAAGTGGATGCTTCGTGGGTAAGTGCTCGCAAAGATGTAGGCGTGGGCTTTATAATGATGGAGGAAGGAAAGACGAATTTATGCGGAGCAAAAAGGATGACGAGTACTCACTACAAAAAATATGGGTATTAATAGCATCGGATTATAGCGTTTATGACAGTAATGCTATTATATATTAACACTTACTTTTTTATAGCGTTTATCAATTTAAAACACTATAATTGTTATCGCGGGAAAATGAAAAAAAATAGGCGCGTTAATTTGCTAAATGTAAGCACCTTAAGATTGCATATCCAAAATTAAATGCTATTGTATATCTTTAATTTTAATCAAAATACTTTAAGTTATTTTTTCTCTAGGCTTTATACTCAAAATAATTGAGTTTTCTTTTTTTTTTTTCCTTCTCCATAAAAAAAAACCAGAGCAAGTCTCAGATAGGCTTCCTCAAATTCTCAGGTTCTCTCTCCACCGTCGATTGAAGCTTCACCACCACACTCCTTTTGAAACCGACGCTCTTTACCACCACCACCACCAGCTCGTCACCACCATCGCCATCTCTCTTTCTCCGATTCGAGTAAAAACCCTTATTCGTGACTTGATTTGTGATTCATATCTTCTTCAGAGACGATATTAAACAGAAACCTACTTTATCCCCTCTCTCGTCCTCTAAAGTCGTCTCCTTTGTTTCTTCCTCTCAGTCCCTTCTCTCCTTTGTCTCCAGTGGAGAAGAACAAAGCCAACAACGGTTCAAACTCTTCTCCATAACCAAATATAAGTATTGGTTTTGGGTTTAATTCTGTTCTTATTATGTGTTTGCTTGTGTAGAATTTGTGATATATGTTTTTTCTTTGGGTTTGAGAAGATTGATTAATCTGTATCTGTTTATGATTTGATCTTATTTCAATTGATGAGAAAGTTGTTACCTTTTTACAGTAAGTTGTACAAAGATTGAATCTTTATCTGTGTGAATGTGTTACTCTCCGCCTACTTGAATGAAGTATTAGTCTCTGATTCTTCTATTCTTACAATTTGAATTTTTATTTTATGACTAAAGTGGATTCTATTAGCTATAGGTGCTTCCTGCAACTTTGTTTGTGAAGGATAATAACGCCGAGGTTTCTGAGACTGAGGTTCCAGAGATTTGCTAGTGCTGATCTATCCAAACGTTTTAAGAAGAAGAGATTGAGTTCGATTATCCCTCAGATCGTTCAAGTTATATTTCTCGGATCTTTGTCCGTGTTCTCAGTTGGAGCTGTGATACTTGCAGGCTCTTATTTAAGCTCAGGTGCGATTGTGTCCTTGACATCATTGGCTTTCTTGATTGAGCCTTTCCAGGTATGCTTATACAAATCTACTTTTGCTTAGTTCAGTATACTTTTGAATCTAAAAAAGGTTTATACATAACTATATCTCTCTCTTTTGCTTTCACTTGTATGCTACTAACTCTATGGTATATAACCCCAAAAATAGTAAGGAAAAGAAAGATCTTCACTTTAGTTTTGTTTAAGAATGTAAAGTGTTTTGTGGACTATAACAGATTGGCATTTACTTGACAGAAAACAATGGAGGCGGCAGTGTACGTGAGCAGAGGAGGCGACGGCGGTAACTAGCAAAAATTGTTTCTCAACACTTGATTGCAGAGGTTCTAGCGATCTTAGGAATTGTTTTCCAACCTCAAAGAACATGCTTGTGATTGTGTTGTTGTGTGGAACATAACAATGGTGTAAATGTATATAACATACCAGACTTCATCACCAAGTTTGTTGTTGTATTTT
Organism: Eruca vesicaria subsp. sativa; assembly: GCA_932364175.1. NCBI lineage: Eukaryota > Viridiplantae > Streptophyta > Magnoliopsida > Brassicales > Brassicaceae > Eruca > Eruca vesicaria. The sequence goes on from CAKOAT010347376.1 coordinate 138,774, forward strand.
GCTTTGAGTTCATGTGTTTCAGAATTTATTTTGTACGTTTTGAATCGGTATGGAAAAGAATATTGTTTTTTATGATTTACTTATGTTTTATTAGAATAAATTATTTTTATTAATCTTATTGCAAAATATTTATAAAGTCTTTAGCATTTCTATTAATAAATTTAAGTATATATAATTTTAACAAAGTGACTAGCTAGACTTAATTTTAACCCCTAAACCTAAATATATTTTTATCCCCTCAACCATAAATATAATCATACAGTCTAAATTTTAATTTTTTTTTTAAAATGAAAAATTTTAAAATTTTAAAATTTATATGAAAAGACAGTTTTATATAAATATAATAATGCAACCTGAATCTATCTAATACCCTAAATTATAAATTATTTAATATATCACCAAGTATTTTATATAATTGATTAGATGTAAAAATAATAATTTATTGCAAAATAATAATATTTTTCAATATTTTTGAATGTAAAATTAAAAGATAAAAGTTTATATTTATTAGTGATTTACTTGTGTTTTATTAGAGTGAATTGTATTCATTAATGATATTAAAATGAATAATTAATAAATACAATTTAAGTAAGCTCTAAATTTTTAATATCTCATCATAAAATCTAAAAGATAACGCTTGAGATTTGATAGGTTTTGATGATTGTGTAAATAAAGAAATGAATGATTTTATTAGAATATTAATTTGAATAAATTTTTATTTGACAATTTTTTGATTTTGTATTATTTCAAAATCAAAATTTTAAATTAAATTTGTCATAAATAAAATGAAACATTTACATATAAAAATGCAATGAAATATTCAAATATTGCTATTAATAGAAGATTACAATAGTAATTAAAAATTGTTATAGTAAAATTTAAAAACTGCTATGGTTAAAATGTTATAATAATATTTTAGAGACGCTATTAAAAAAAATTACAATTGCATAAACGAAAACGCTATTACTAAAATAATATCAATAGCGGATAACAAAACCGCTATCTAATGGACCAGACCTATTGTCGCGGACGATATTGGAGCGTTTTCTACAACGCTATAGTATCGTATAATAGCGCTTTGCGGATGCTATTAAAACCCTTATTTCTTGTAGTGACTGAATCTCCTCTACATGCAGAGGCTGAAAGACAGATCTGGACTATGCAAGAAGCATTGAAAATAGACTTAAAGATAATGCATTTCGAAATAGATTGTCAACAACTTGGGAATCTTCTCAAGAAAGACGATGAGAAGTGGCCGGCTATGGCTGAAGAATTGGATGAAATCAAAGCTCTCACAAGTAATTTAACCACCTTCTCTATATCTTACCTTCCAAGGTCTTTGAATATCCGTGCGGATGGCCTAGTGAAGGGAGTCTGTTCACGCGATCTCCGGTTCCCCTATGTGAATTGCAGTGCTCCAAGATGGTTAGTCTACATTGCTAGCCAAATGGATGCAAGCTAAGTTTATTTTGGTTTTCTTTTGATGCAAAAAAAAAAATACATGACTAATGAGAAGCCGTTTGGCTGGTTAATATTTTGTTTTCCATTGATCTTGGATATATATTAGTAAAGAAGTATCTATTAGGCAGATTGCAAAACTAACCAAAAAATATAGTTGGTTCTGTATTTATTACCGTAATGAGGAAAGGAATTTCGATAGCTAGATGATGATGTGCTATAAAAAAGGAAAGAAAAAGGAAAAAAAAAGTTTCGAGAGGTTTGGTTTCTTTGGCTTGGTTTAAAACGTGTATGACATCAAATAAGAATAATTTACAGGACCTTTCAGAGTATCATACGATTAGTTGGGGGATGACTATATGAATTTATGAAACCTCATTGGTTCACATTTACAATTGGGGAATATTTTCACCAGTTCTTGGAAAATAATTAAATTACAGAATATATTTTAATGTAGACATAGATGGGATCAAGTTGACCATAATATAGTAATGGCTTTATTGTGTTTAATAATGAGGCTGTATTTATTTACTTTTTACTTAATAAGGCTGTATTTTGAAATATATTAAATTTTAAAATGCTTATATATAGATTTTTAATGCTGATTTATGATTTATAGTGATATTATAATTATGAGAAATATTACATAGATGATTCTTGACAATACTACTTGCCTCATGAAGATCTACGCTTAACTGCATCATCTGAGCCGTCCTATCAAGATCCATTCTTAAGCAAATTTTACTTGTACTATGTTGAAGATTTCTTGTAAGTTTTTTTCTATAATTTGTATTAATAAATTGTTTTTTCTGGAACTTGAAACCTGAATTTTCTGTAATCTACAAGAAATTGTATAGTTTGGAATTTGAATCCTAGATCTTGATGTGGAAACTTTTAAACTTTAACTAGTAGGCTACGGTGTTTTTACTATGCATAAGCTTACACTATCTTTTCTTTTTTTTAGGTTTACGCTATCGAAAATGTCTGGGACAAGGAAGACGCCCAAACATATTCTTCACCTAATTTCCAAAAGCCGCCATCAATTTCTGTAAGCTGAGTCTTGTTTACATATTTAAGTAGTAATATTCTCATAGTTTGAGGATACATGTAATATTATTCGTGTTTGGTTTTGTTGGGTTCCTTCTAGATGGAGGAAACCCATTGGGTTTTGTTGGTGATAACCAAACTTAGATGTTGGGCCAATGATATTTATCCATGAGATTAGTATTGGGCCTTTGGGGTTAGTGAGACACTATATAAAGTCTCTTAACCTAATTTTGTGTTTAGACTTTTGAAGATACACAAGAAGAAAGAAAGGAGGCAAAAGAGAGAAAAGAGGGAAGAGGAAGATTTTCGTCTGGGTTTGTCAAGGCCGATTTGGAGGGACAAACGGACTCTGTTTAGGCTGATATTTTGTGAGAAGCTTCTTCAGTCAGTGGGTTAAAGATTCACCGGAGGGATTTGGATTTTAACGGTTGGAGCTTCTGTTGTCTGGGTTTTAGTGAAGCTGGTCATCATAGTTTTTCAGCAGTGCTGTCTTGCGTGTTTGAGAAATCCGACGGTGAGATCTTCTGAGTTTGAGCTGAAATTTGGCAGATGTATTGTTGACTTGTTTATCTTGGATTTGTACGGTGGGATTAGTCTCTGGTTGCGGGAATCCTTGTGAGCGGAGGTCGTTTGGTTACTGCCGGTTTTGAAGCTTTGTTGTTGCTCTCTTGTTGTTGTTGTTCTTGTGTTGGAGATAGCTATTTGTAGCTGAGTCTCTGTTCTGTTCAGGTTGTTGAACTGGGAGGACGTGGTTGTACTCACATACATTTATATAGTGGATTGTTAAGTGGACTACGGTCCCCTGTTTTTTTCTTCTCACATCGAGGAGGTTTTCCACGTAAAAAGTGTTTGTCTCATTTAGTTTCTGTTTATATTATATCCTGATATTTTCGATGTATTTTCCTCATAGATTCACACAAGGTCAGGGGAACTTGAACACATATTCCGCTGCGCCGTGTCCTGTTTTCCCCAACAAAGTGGTATCAGAGCTTCTGGTTTTCTTAGAGCTTTGGGTTTGATAACCACAAAGAAGATGGAGGATCTTCTCTTTGTTAAAGAATTCCATCTTCCAGTGTTTCAAGAGAAGAAACATGATAACAAAACGGATGATGAATGGAAGCTGCTGCATCGCCAAGTGTGTGGGTTGATAACGCAGTGGGTAGATGATAATGTGTTGCATCATATTGAGACTGAGATTGATGCTCGTTCTTTGTCGTTGAAGCTGGAGCAGTTATATGCTAGGAAGACCGGAAATAACAAGATGTACATGATCAAGAAGTTGATTGAGCTGAGGTATCAGGAGGGAACTCCAATAACGGATCATCTGAATGAGTTTCAGGGATTGCTCAACAAGTTGTCTGATATGGGCATTAGGTTTGATGATGAGATTCACGGTATGTGGCTTCTAGGTACTTTACCAGACTCTTGGGAGGTTTTCAGGATGTCTCTTTGTAACTCCGCGTCGGAAAGTGTTATTTCGATGGATTCAGTGAAAAACAGTGTTCTTAATGAGGAAGCAAGAAGATAGTCGAATGCTAGTACTTCGCGTTCAGATGTCTTGGTTACTGAGTCAAGGGGAGAAGTTCACATAGAAATTCCAAGAGGGAAAAGAACGGGAGCAGGAGCAAGTCTAATAGATTTTCAAATTTGGAGTGCTATTTCTGTCATAAAAAAAGGCACATGAAGGATTGCTGGATGTTGAAAAACAAATAGCAAGGTAATCAAGAAGAGAAGGTGGATCGGGTGACCGTCACCGAAGATCAGTTTCTCATTCTTCTTGAGGGTGACGCCATTAATGTCGCATGCCAAGACATCAGTTAGGTGATTGATAGTGGAGCTACTACTCATGCTACATCACAACGGGATTTGTTTTCTACCTATACTACGGGTAATTATGGTTCCGTGAAGATGGGGAATGATGGTTATGCTCAGGTTGTTGGTATTGGTAATATTTGCTTGGAGACTAGTCTTGGGACTAGGCTGGTGCTTAAGGATGTTAAGCATGTTCCTGATATTAGGATGAATCTGATATCAACGGAAATACTTGATGATGAGGGTTTCTACAGTTTGCACGGTGGTGGTAAATGGAAGCTCTCTCGTGGTTCTTTGATTGTGGCTCGAAGTGAGAAGTCTTCATCTTTCTATTGGATGCAGGCTAAGGTCTCCAAAGATGCTATTAATGCGGTGGAGAATGATAATGCCATGGAGTTATGGCATAAGAGACTCGGTCACATGAGTGAGAAGGGAATGGCTGTGTTGTCTAAGAATGAGGTGATTCCAGGAATCTCTGGTCTGCATCTGCAGAAGTGTTCGCATTGTTTTGCGGGAAAACAACACAGAGTATCTTTCAAGTCTTATGCGCCTTCTAAGAAACCCGAGGTACTGGATTTGGTACACTCAGATGTGTGTGGTCCAATGTAGACAAGATCTCTTGGTGGCGCATCATACTTTGTGACTTTCATTGATGATCATTCAAGAAAGTTGTAGGTATTTCTTATGAGGACGAAAGATCAGGTTCTTGGATATTTCAAGCATTTTGTGGCGTTAGTTGAGAGACAAACGGGAAAGAAGCTGAAGTGTATCCGCAGTGATAATGGTGGAGAGTATTATGGACCATTTGATGCTTATTGTAAAGAGCATGGTATAAGGCATCAGTTTACGCCGCATAAGACTCCACAGTTGAATGGGTTGGCTGAAAGGATGAATAGAACGATTGTCGAGAGGATGAGATGTTTGATCTCATAGTCAGGCTTATCAATGACTTTCTGGGGAGAAGCTTTGAACACGGTAGTTCATGTGCTAAATTTATCACCGAGTGCTCCATTGGAGGGTGATATTCCAGAGAGGGTTTGGACTGGTAATGATGTTTCTTACAGTCACTTAAGGTTCTTTGGGTGTAAGGCGTTTGTTCATATTCCCAAGGATGAGAGATCGAAGCTTGAGATGAAGTCACGGCAGTGTGTGTTCATCGATTATGGCCAGGAAGAGTTCGGGTACATATTTTATTATGCCGTTGAGAAGAAGCTCGTAAGGAGAAGAGATGTTGTGTTCATGGAAGATCAAACGATAAAGGACATTGACAAGTCCAGAAATCCAACTCAGGTTTTGAGGGTTTGATCGATACAGAGGCTACTCCTTCTACATCGGTCCACGGTGAGGTTGAGGTTGAGGTTCAGGATGATACACCAAGTGCAAATGCTCCCGCACATGAAGATGGTAGTGGTGATCATGGTGACGATCATGGTGAGACACCAGCTGCTGAGAACCAACCTACTGTTGTTAGAAGATCCGAGAGAGGTCTTAAACCGTTGATAAGGTATGATCCTAGTGAGTATGTTTTACTTACTGATGGGGGAGAGTCTGAAAGCTATGATGAAGCTTTGGAGGATGAACACAAGGATATGTGGTTTGGAGCCATGGATGAGGAGATGGATTCTTTTAAAGAGAATCATACATTTGAGTTGGTGAAATTGCCTAAGGGCAAGAAATCTCTGCTTAATAAATGGGTGTTCAGAATTAAGCATGAGGATACAGGTTTGCCACCTAGATTCAAGGATAGATTGGTTGTGAAAGGCTACAACCAAAAGAAGGGGATTGATTATGATGAAATCTTTTCTCATGTTGTCAAGATGTCATCCATTCGGGTTGTTCTTGGATTGGCAGCGAACCTTGATCTAGAGGTTGAGCAAATGGATGTGAAGACTGCCTTTCCTTCATGATGATTTGGAGGAAGAGATCTACATGGAAGAAGGCTATGTGAAAAAGGGAAAGGAAAATTTAATTTGCCGTTTGAAGAAAAGCCTTTATGGATTAAAGCAAGCACTGAGGCAGTGGTACATGAAGTTTAAGTCAGTTATGGGGGAGCATGGCTATGCAGAGACTGATTCAGACTAGTGCGTATTTGTGAAGGTGTTTGGTGATGATGATTTTATCATCTTGTTGTTGTATGTCGATTATATGTTGATTGTGGGCAGGAACATGGAGAGAATTAAGGAGCTGAAAGAGCAGCTAAAGCATGTCCTTTGCTATGAAAGATATGGGTCCAGCGAAACAGATTCTTGGTATGAGAATTGCTCGAGACAGAAGTGAGAAGATGATTCACTTGTCTCAGGAGAATTACATTGAGAAGGGTTTCACATGGACAAGTCTAAATGTTGAGTACTCCTCTTGCTGCACACTTAAGACTAAGCAGTCAACAAAGTCCGAAGACATATGCTGAGAAGGAAGATATGGCAAAGGTTCTATATGCTTCTGCAGTGGGTAGTTTGATGTATGCCATGGTCTGTACAAGACCGGATTTAGCCTATGTCGTTGGAGTTGTCAAGAGGTTTATCTCCAATCCAGGAAGAGAACATTGGAATGCTATGAAGTGAATCTTGAGATACCTCAGAGGGACTTCTGATCTAAAGATTACTTTCGGGGGTAAGAAGCTTTCGCTTGTCAGTTTCACTGATTCTGACATGTCTGGAGATGTTGATTCGAGCAAGTCTACTTCGAGATATTTGGTAACATTTGCGGGTGGAGCTGTGGCATGGCAGTCAAGGCTGCAAAAGTGCTTTGCACTATCTCCCACTGAGGCAGAGTTCATTGCTGCAACTGAAGCTTGTAAAGAGTTGTTGTGGATGAAGAACTATTGTGAAGAGATCGGTTTCAAGCAAGAAAAGTATGCGCTTCTTTGTGATAGTCAAAGTGCAATTTGTCTCGGTAAGAATTCTACATTTCATTCAAAGTCAAAACACATTCAGAAGAGGTATCATTGGATACGAGATGTGGTTGCTTCTAAGAAAGTGGAGATTGAGAAAGTTCATACGGATGACAATGGGGCTGATATGATGACAAAGTATTCACCGAGGAGGAAGCTTGAAGTATGCCGAGGGATAGCCGGAATGGTTGTTTCCTCCACCTAGTCGGAGGGGGAGTTTGTTGGGTTCCTTCTAGATAGAGGAAACCCATTGGGTTTGGTTGGTGATAACCAAACTTAGATGTTGGGCCAATGATATTTATCCATGAGATTAGTATTGAGCCTTTTGGGGTTAGTGAGACACTATATAAAGTCTCTTAACCTAATTTTGTGGTTAGACTTTTGGAGATACACAAGAAGAAAAAAAGGAGGCAAAAGAGAGAAAAGAGAGAAGAGCCAGATTTTCGTCTGGGTTTGTCAAGGCAGATTTGGAGGGTCAAATGGACTCTGTTTAGGCTGATATTTTGTGGGAAGCTTCTTAAGTCAGTGGGTTAAATTTTAACAGGAGGGATGTGGATTTCAACGGTTAGATCTTTTGTTGTCTGGGTTTTAGTGAAGCTGGTCGTCACAGTTTTTCAGCAGTGTTGTCTTGAGTGTTTGGAAAATCCGACAGTGAGATCTTCTCGGTTTGAGATGAAATTTGACAGATGTATTTTTGACTTGTTTATCTTGGATTTGTACGGTGGGATTAGTATCTGGTTGCCGGAATCCTTGTGAGCTGAGGTCGTTTGGTTGCTGCCGGTTTTGAAGCTTTGTTGTTGCTCTCTTGTTGTGTTGTTCTTGTGTTGGAGATAGCTATTTGTAGCTGGGTCTATGTTCTGTTCAGGTTGTTGAACAAGGAGGACGTGGTTGTACTCACATACATTTATATAGTGGATTATTGAATGGACTACGGTCCCGTGGTTTTTCCTTCTCACATCGATGAGGTTTCCCACGTAAAAATCTTGTATCATTTAGTTTCTGCTTATATTATATCCTGCTATTTTCAAAGTATTTTTCTCATAGATTCACACAAGGTCAGAGAAAGTTGAACACATATTCTACTGCGTCATTTCCCGTTTTCCCCAACAGGTTTCTTATACAATAGTGACTGGAACTGGTTCATGCGTGGAACATAGGCTTTGGCTCGTGTCAACCTATACCCTCTTTAATTAGAGAACCAATTATTTCTTTGTATGGTATAGTAAGCCGTATTACACTTATTATTGATTATATAGTCATAACGATTAATATATATAATATATTTTTTTGATTAATAATCAACAACATATATCTCTAATTGTTTTTAAAATCAGTTTCTGTAGCCTTAAATCGATCTTATTTGAAACGATTTCTTAAAATATGATTTATACCATTCTAAAATAGGTTAAAACTGATTTAAATCATTTAAATTAAACAAAATCTTTTATATATTAAAGCACACGTCACATAACCAACAAAATTTTGACATGTGCCATTGCATTATAAAATTATAAAACAACTTTTAGTTTCAAATATTTATATATCTGTAAAAAAATCCAAAGTTACAAACAAAAACAATCTTATCTTCCCTCAAACAACGACTTTGGCAGTATCTTCTCTCCAATCGTGTAGTGTTACTAAGAGACGACAAAGATGACGGCTAGGGTTTTGGGAGGCGATTTTAGGGTTTCGAGTGAGGAAAGTTCAGACGCTATGATGGAGGACATGGCAGAGAAGGGAAGGCCACCGGGAGATCCTCCTGATGCTCCAAGCTCTTGGGTGAGAAAGGTAATAGGAAGTAATGAAGGAGGAATGCCCGTCCCTGAAGAAGTAGTTGACGAAGAGTTTGTGGAGTTGAGATTGAGATTAGAGTTTTAGAATGGAGAGGATGGAGAGCCAGTGATAACGATAGGAGAAGAGGTGCTGACGGCTATGAACAGTTTGTGGAAGAGATGTATGATCGTTAGGGTTTTGGGGAGGAACGTCCCTTTGGTGCACCTGACCCGAAAGTTGAAGGAGTTGTGGAAACCTAATGGACCGATGTTTGTCATGGATCTTCCTAGGAATTTCTTTATGGTGTGTTTTGAATCCGAGGAAGAATACATGAATGCTTTGTCAGGTGGTCCATGGAGGGCGTTTGGTCGCTACCTTATGGTACAAGCATGGACGCCGGCTTTCGACCCGTTGAGAGATGAGATAGTTACGACGCCGGTTTGGGTCCGACTATCACACATCCCAGTGAACTTTTACCACAAGACGATATTGATGGGTATAGCTAAGGGTTTAGGGAGACCAATAAAGGTGGACTAGACGACGCTGAAAGTTGAAAGAGCTAGATTTGCGAGAATATGTGTGGAGATAAATCTTAATAAGCCGTTAAAAGGGACAGTGATGGTGAATGGTGAGAGGTATTGTGTCTCTTATGAAGGTATCTCAACTATATGTTCAACATGTGGTATGTATGGCCATTTGGCTCATGCATGTCCACGTAAAGTCGTAGAGAAAGTTGTAGCTACTGCGTCAAACCCAAAAACTTCGTCACACGTGATCGCGGGAGATACGAGGATGGAAACAGAATTCACCACAGTGAGACATGGGAGAAAGAACTCTGCGCATGCTAGTTCCAGAGGATTTTCCATGAGAAGCAATGAGAATATGGTGGAGAAAATAAAGGTTGCAAACCGATTTGGAGGATTAGGTGAAGAAAGGGCGATGGAGGAGCCAGCAGAGGACGTTGGAGGAGGAGAGGAGAATAAGGAGAACGAGAATCCTGTCAACCTGAACTCAGTAACTTTGAGTACAGTGCTTGGGAAGGCAGTAGCTTTTACAGCAAGGGGGAAGAATGAGAACCAGTTGCTACCACGATTTGGGCCGAAAGATAAGAAGGCCGAGAATCTGCGAGGCCCAACTTTATTAAAGCCTAAAGCTAAGAATGCTGGACCTACTCGCGGTCTGATTTTTGGCCCAACTAAAGGCGAAATGAATTTTCCAGCGAGTGGAAAGAGACTGAGGATCAAGAAGGAGTATGTTGGCCGGCCGAGTGGTGCTTTCGTTGGAGAGAGGGGAATTGAGAGAATTGAGAAGAATGTTGAACGTATCAGGGAGCTTAGTAAGGTACAGGCAGATACTTCAACAAAAGAGAATCCGATACTTGATGATTTGGAATCTCATTTGGGGGAAGATGGAGAAGGCTCTAGGAGAGTGGAGGCATAACGATTTGCCCCGGTAATTTTATTCAGTGATTACGAAGATCCGATGAAGTGCATTTTATGGAATTGCCGGGGGGCAAATAAACCTCAATTTCGTAGATCGATTCGATATTTGGTGAAGAAATTCAGAACTGATATTCTTGCTGTGTTTGAAACTCATGCGGGTGGAGAAGCTGCGAGTCGAATTTGTCGGGGTTTAGGCTTTGGTAACTCTTTTAGAGTGGATGCGTGTGGCCAGAGTGGAGGTTTGTGGCTGTTATGGAGGGACGAGGTAGGTGACCTTGAAGTGATTAAGTCTTCGGATCAGTTTATCCATGCTAAAATAGGAAGCGGGATGGATGTTGTTAATTTGATTGTGGTGTATGCGGCTCCTTCACCGAGCCGTCGGAGTAGTTTATGGGATGCTTTAAGTGAAGTGATCAGTAGTGCTGTTGGCCCGATGTTTGTGGGTGGAGATTTCAATACAATTGTGAGGCTAGATGAAAGGAGTGGTGGGAATGGGAGATTGTCTGAAGATTCATTGACGTTTGGTGATTGGATTAATAGTATGTCACTAGTGGATATGGGATTCAGTGGTAACCAATTCACTTGGAAAAGGGGGAAGACGGAGAGTACTTTCATAGCTAAGAGGTTAGACAGAGTGTTGTGTTGCGCCCACTCTAGACTCAAGTGGCAGGAGGCAAAAGTTTCTCATCTCCCGTTCTTGGCTTCGGATCATGCCCCACTTTATTTGCAGCTCACGCCAGATGTAAGAGGGAATGCGTGTCGTCGCCCTTTTCGCTTTGAAGCAGCTTGGCTACAACATAGTGAGTTCCAAGAGTTATTAGCAGCTTCCTAGAACCGTGAGATTGATACCAGAGAGGCCTTGGCAAGGTTGGGAGTGACCCTTCGGAAATGGAATAAGGAAGTTTTTGGGAATGTGCAAAAACGAAAAGATGAATTGGCGTCGGATCTAAAAGAGGTGCAGGAGAAGATTGAACAGCAGTTTTCTGATGAGTTGTTGATTAAAGAGGGCGAGCTGCTAAAGGAGTTTGAGATAGTACTTGAGCAGGAAGAAGTTATTTGGTTTCAAAAATCGAGGGAAAAATGGGTCGTACATGGTGATAGGAACACAAAGTTCTTCCATATGTCGACAATTATTAGGAGAAGGAGAAACCGAGTTGAGATGTTAAAAAACAATGAGAACCAATGGATCTCAGATGTTCAAGAGCTTAGAGAAGCTAGCGGTGAACTACTTTAAGGAGTTATACTCTTTAGAGAACGTGGATACTGATATACAAGGACTGTCAGAAAGGAGGTTTGTGAGTCTTACGAGTCAGGATTATGAAGTTCTCAATAAAACTTTCTCGGCGGAGGAAGTGGAGAAAGCTGTGAGAGACATGGGTGGGTTTAAAGCACCGGGACCTGATGGTTTTCAGCCGGTTTTCTATCAGAGGTGTTGGGAGACAATAGGTGCCTCGGTGGTTAGGTTTGTTACTCAGTTCTTTGATTCTGGGAAGCTTCCTAAAGATACTAATGACGCTCTTGTAGTGTTAATCCCAAAAGTGACCAAACCGGAGAGTATTACTCAGTTCCGACCGATAAGTCTCTGCAATGTATTGTTCAAGATCATTACGAAGGCTATGGTAGGGAGGCTGAAGGGAATTATGAAGAAGTTAATTGGTCCTGCTCAGGCTAGCTTTATACCGGGTAGATTGAGTGCTGATAACATTGTGGTAGTGTAGGAGGCTGTACACTCGATGAGGAGAAAGAAAGGCCGCAAGGGATGGATGTTATTGAAACTGGATTTAGAGAAAGCTTATGACAGACTAAGATGGGACTTTTTGGAGGATACGATAAGGGCGGCTGGTTTGCCAGAGGTTTGGGTTGGAAGGATTATGGAATGTGTAGCTGGTCCCTCGATGTCTATATTGTGGAATGGAGAAAAGACTGAATTTTTTAATCCTTCACGAGGACTTAGGCAAGGAGACCCACTGTCACCATATTTGTTTGTTCTCTGTATGGAGAGGCTCTGCCAATTAATTGATGAAGCAGTGAACACGAAAAGATGGAAGCCAATACAACTCTCGAGAGGAGGTCCACAACTTTCGCATATCTGTTTTGCAGATGACCTTATTCTCTTTGCTGAAGCTTCAGTGACGCAAGTACGGGTGATAAGAAAGGTTTTGGAGAAGTTTTGCAAAGCGTCGGGGCAGAAAGTAAGCCTCCCAAAATCAAAAATATTCTTTTCTAGTAATGTTACTAGAGAAAGAGGGGAAAGGATCAGCCGAGCAAGTGGTATTGCAGTAACAAGGGAGTTGGGAAAGTATTTAGGAATGCCTATTTTACAGAAGAGAATAAATAAAGATACGTTTGGGGAGGTTCTAGAGAAATTTGCTTCAAGGTTATCGGGTTGGAAGAAGCAAACGTTAAGTCTTGCAGGAAGAGTAACGATGACGAAAGCAGTCCTCTCATCAATACCGGTGCATTCGATGAGTACGATAAACTTGCCAGTGAGTATACTGGAGAAGCTTGATAGCCTTTCAAGAGATTTCGTGTGGGGCAGCGGACAACACTTGGTCTCGTGGCAGAAGATCTGTAGACCGAAAGATGAGGGAGGCCTTGGAATTAGAGTGTCGAGAGACATGAATAAATCTCTCATAGCGAAGGTAGGTTGGCGCTTGTTGAGTGATACTGAAAGCTTATGGGCTCGTGTGTTACGCAGTAAATACAGAGTGAGCAACATTCATGACTTGAGTTGGATGGTAGGAAAGAAGAATGGTTCTTCTACTTTGAGAAGTGTGGTTATGGGGATAAGGGAGGTGGTATGTAAAGGAAATAGCTGGGTCATTGGAAATGGGAGAGAAGTTAAGTTCTGGACGGATAGATGGTTGTCAAACGAACCGCTTCAGAGAGTTACAATTGCAGAGCTCCCGGCGGGTTATGAAGAAGTCACTGCTAGAGACATGTGGTTGGTTGATGGAGGTTGGGATTTGGATCGAATTGATCCCTTTGTCACTAATGAAACACGATTAGAGCTTGCGGCTGTTGTGGTGGACGCGATTGATGAGGATGTTGATCGTTTAGCTTGGGGATATACCAAGAATGGGCAGTTCACAGTGAAGTCTGCTTATAATCTGATCACGCGAGATGACACCCCAAGACCAAATATGGGAAAAAATTTCAGAAGCATGTGGCGTGTGATTGCTCCTGAGAGAGTGAGAGTTTTCCTTTGGTTACTTGGTAATCAAGCAATTATGAAAAATGCTGAAAGGTATAGACGGCATCTCAGTGGGACTGATGTGTGCCAAGTTTGTAAAGGAGGAATCGAGACGGTCATACATGTCATAAGAGATTGTCCTGCGATAAGAGGAATATGGGATCGACTGGTTCCAGCAGCGAAGAGGCATGCTTTCTTCTCAATGACTCTGCTTGAATGGCTCCATAAGAACTTAAATGACGATGGAACAGGGAATGAGACCACATGGTCTACGATGTTTGCGTTGACGGTATGGTGGGGATGGAAGTGGAGATGTGGAAATGTGTTTGGTGAGAGTCGACTTTGGAGAGACAGGGTAGGCTTTTTGAGAAATTTGGCTAAGGAAGTGACGCTAGCCAATATAGTGGAGAAAGGGCATGTAAATGCAGGTACTAAAACCGATATAATGGTAGGATGGACTCCTCCTCAAGTGAGGTGGTTGAAGCTTAATACAGATGGGTCATCTCACAGAGATCCGGAACCGGCAACGGCGGGAGGGGTGTTGTGTAATGGTGAAGGTGATTGGTGTGGTGGGTTTGCTTTAAATATAGGACGGTGTGGAGCTCCGTTGGCAGAACTTTGGGGAGCTTATTATGGTCTTGTGGTAGCTTGGGAGAAAGGGATCAGGAGGTTGGAATTAGAGGTGGATTCTAAGGTGGTGGTGGAGTATCTTACGAGAGGGATTGCGGAGACGCATCCTCTGTCTTTCCTGGTATGAAAGTGCCATGGCTTTCTAAAGAGGGACTGGTTAGTCCATATTGTTCACGTGTATAGTGAAGCAAACCGCTTAGCTGACGGGTTGGCTAACCTTGCATTTTCTTTACCTTTTGGTTTTCATAGTTTAGATGATGTTCCGAATGAAGTTGTTGTTTTATTGCAAGAGGATGTTGCTGGCTCTGTGTGGCCACGACAAACTCATTTGTAAGCTGGTAGTTTGAGTTTTTAAATAAAGGTTGGGAGCTTTCTCCCAGTTTCATACCAAAAAAAAAACAACGACTTCGGCAGTTCCACACGTTCAAAAATATAAATTTTTAACTCCCTAGGTTAACTGCTCCATCTCCTGTCATGTATGTTTTATTTTCTTTATTTATTATTTCTCTTTTTTTCTCGATAGTTTCAGCTTCTTTGTTGTTTTAGTTTAGTTTGAGTGTGGCAAGGATCTCTTTCAAAGTTAATTCTTCTTTTTCTGAAATAAGTTCTCCATGATTCTTTCTACATGATTCAAGTTGAAGATTTTATCAAAATACACTTCTTCTTTTACTTAAAATTTTCACATCTAGGTGAAAGATCAGAGCTTTGTTTCACCAAGTATTACTACCAAAAGCATAAAGCTATTCTAACTGTCGAAAACTGTGGAAAAAGGTAAACATATTTACATTTTAAAATTATGATATCTATAATCTGTTTAAATAGATGAAACTCAACTTTGTCCAGATTTTTTATATATAAAACATATAGAATTCAAGCTTCAATGGTAAAAAGGAAATTAGGGACAGAAGAGTGTGATTAGTTTCTATTTGGTCATAATCAAATTTTCATTGATTCTGTAATTGTTATATTGGATTTAATATTTATTTTGGATTTCGGTATCAAAATAATTTCAATTAAATTTAAATTTATCATAATTTCATTGTTGTTTTTCTTTTGTCTTCGCCAGTAAATTCACTTTTTATGTTTCTTTTATTAATAATGAAGAGATTTATATTTTTAAGAAGTATTATTTACAAAAAATAAATGTATCCAATAGATATTTATTTAGCATATTTTATGTTTATCTTATATTTATAAAAAAAAAAAAAAAAGCTTTCTAGCATGTATGAGATTTTCATTTCTCAAACACAAAGTCACTTTAACTGTTTAGTGCTCTCTGCCACTTTATTTGAATTACTTTAAAATCAATTTACTAATGTATTATCTAGATTTAGAAAATATGTGACTGGTACAAGAGTTTGTTATCATTATATATGATAGCCATTAAAATTTTATGATCAAATAGTTTTAAAGATAATGAAATTGAACCGTGCTAATGTAATACTAGTTCTACTATAATCCACAAGTTTGTCTAATTTCTTTGGTTTTTTAATTTCTTTTTTTGTCAGAGGTTGTGTAAATTTAAAATTTATAATTCATCTAAACAATTTTATGATAAAATTCAAAAACTAAAATATCTTATATAAATATAAAAATATATAAAAAATCAATAATTTGAATCATTTAAATTTAAAAAACAAATATATGACAAATCCCCAAGTTTGTCTAATTTCTTCTCTTTGGCATATATATCTTTAATTCATCAAAATAGTTTTTAATTAAATTTAAAAACTAAAATATTTTATATAAATCTAAATATATAAAATCATTCAATAATTTGTTAACGTCTAAATTCCGCTTAATCCCCAAATATCTATTCAGTAGTTAATTAGTTATATAGCTCCTAGTTATCGCATAACGGTTTCTTAAACATCTAATCTATTAAAATAGAGATATTCTTTTTATCTAGTGATACAAGTTGTCATTTAAATTTGGACCCGTTTTAGAGTGTTACAAATAATATAAGTCTTATAATTGATTGAACCGCATTACTTAAATTAAACCAACACAATTAATGTAACATGGCGACCTTAATGTAAAGTATCTTCAAAATACGGCAGATATCTATGTGTCTACCAAAAACACATATTTTCTCCTACAAATATATAATGATCTAAAAGAATATATATTATCAAAATATGGAATATGGAAATCTACTAATTATATTAATGTGGAAATCGTAATATACCATTTAGCATCTTAAAAATTCCTTACAAAAATGGAAATTTAATAATTATATGAAACCAATGGAAATCTACTCTATTAAAATAGAGTCTTTCTTTTTATCTATTAATACAAATTGTCATTTAAATTTTGACTCTTTCTAGAGTGTTACAACAAGCCATATAGTTAATTGAACCGCATTACTTAAATTAAATTGATGGTTATTTATGGAATATAGTCTTGGGCTTACTTTTGTTTTTAGGACAAATTATATGGTTTAATTTTTAGGCTTACTATTAAGGAAAAACTCCAAAAAACATTGAATAAAATTTATATCTTAATTGATCAAAAAATCAATTATTATTTTCAGGCCAAAATGTATCTAATATTTTTAACAAAACAAAATTGTCTATTATTAATCATTTATTTAAATCATGTACGTTAAAACATGTTATTGTATTTTTTATTTTAAATAACAATCACTTTTTTGATAAATTTCAATGGTAACTTTTAAATAATTTATTATTTTATTTTTCTTAAATAATTTACTGATTTAATAAAAATAAATGTAAAGCAAAACCAAAAACCAATTTTAAAAACTAAAACCCAAAACTAAAAGCTGAAACGCATTTTTCTGGATAACATATTGTTATAGTTTTTGCTTTTGTTTATATACAAAATAAACTATTGCAATTTTTTTTCTTAAAATTTTTTGTCATCTTTTTCAGTTTTAAATTAGATGTTCGATTATTTGAAATTAGTTTGTTGGTAATATCAGTTCAAATTAACTTAGCGGATCTAAAAATTAAAAACCCAAACAAAAGCTGAAAATCAAAAATAGAAACTTAAAAACTAAAAACCAAAATCTAAAAATAGAAAATGAAACTAAAAACTAATGAAAAAAATTGTCACCACAAATTTTGATAAACTGATTTTATACCAAAACATTCTTTAAATTAAGACATAACCCAATTATATAAATTTTAGTTATAAAAAATTTATGCGCTATCAAGCGCGGATCAAAATCTGGTTTTACTTATAATAACATCACTTGTCACTTTATTCAGGGAGTAATATTCCAATGTATAGTTGTTCGAATTTTCTTTTCAGTTGCGCATACAATTTTTGGCGTGGTCTGGATCTCTTTTCTGACTTGATCGATTTACTTTTGTTTTACAAAACAAAAAATACATCAATGGAGTTGATCTTATAAGTCCATTGGACATAATGAAATACAAGGTAATGTTGACAAAAAAATAGATAAGAATGTTTATTGTAATAATTTCAACAATATTTTTTATGAAAAATTAATTATAATAATATCAAGAATTTTTGATAAAATTCTTTTTATAATATCACAGATTAAAAGATAAGATGCAAACTTTAAAAAAAAAAAAGAGGATTAATGTTATAGCAACATTCCTAAGATTAGAAATACGATGACATCTTTCGTGCTGATATCCCTAATCAAAATATAAGGATTAACTAGATTTCGACCCGCACAACTGTGCGGGTAATTTAATACAAAAATATTTAAAAAATTATAATATTCCTTTCGTTTCAAATTTGATGATGTTTTAAAAGATTTATTTTGTTTCAAAATATAAGATGTTTTGAGATTTTAAGGTATATTTTGAAGTTTTAAGGTTACCTTTAATTTTATTGGAAATTGTTCAACCAATAAAATTTGACTGTCTTTTTAATAATTGGTTGAATGATTTTAAAATTATATATTTAAAAATAATTTTCTAAAAGAATGTAAATTTCTTAATCTTTGTGCAATGATGCAAAACATCATATATTAAGAAATGGAGGGAGTAAAAGTTATCAATAAATAAATATACATGTAATTTGATTATGTATACTATCCAGTTTTATAATAATATTTATTTGTCTTATAATATTATTAATTTAAAATTTATAAGTTTTTATTTTTGTAAAAATTTTTAAAAACATGATTATTTAACATTACTAATTTATATTTTTGTATTTCTAAATTTGAAATATATGTAAAAAGTAAATTAAGTTGGACCTACATAATACATAAACAAAATTTTGGGATATTGTTAAAAGTATTTTACATAATTTTAATTTTTTGTTTATAAATTTCAAAATGAATTAAAATTTTAATTATATTTTATGATAATTAAATTTTTATCAAATAATTTTTGAAACTATATCTTGAAAAGATTCTTACAAGATTTTGTTAGAATCTTCTTAAAATTGTTTATTTGTATTTCAAACAAAAATTAAAGATATGAAAAGATATTATAATAATGTTATGTAAAATTTTATAAAATTCTAATAATGCTCCAAACTAAAAAATCACACATGAAATGAGTCATGACTTCTCTTTCAATATAATAGATGTTATGTTTCTTTTAGTGATGATAAATCAAATTTTCTTACAAAAATATCGAAGTAGAATCGACACTCTTCTAAATTTCCATTGTCTCTCCAGTAGATCATGTATTTGTTGATGTAAACATCTATCATCCCGAAGGCAATACAAGAGTATAAACCAATTTCGGAATCTCATAATAAGATCCAACTGATACATTGTCTTCTGGCAAATACTCTTTAAACAACTCAGCTCATACATCCATGCAATTCTCAGATAAATTATGATCTGTTTTAATATTCATCATCCTATATGATAAAGACAATTAAGAGAGACCTTCTCTACAATCAATGTAGATTGGTTGATTTGCAGCATCTAGCATTTTATAAAACCTTTTTGCATCCAAATTATGTTCTTCGACATTTCCAGTTTCATTAGCTATTGATGTAGTAGTTTCTAAAAATGCATCAGTAATCATGTCGTGAACCCTATCATGATCTACCATATGTTCCTCCTGAGGATAACGATTTTCGTTATGCAAATGATTCGGTTCCTGATTACCAGCATTTTGATGATTACTATTATTACTACTAGCTTCATCTCCACCATTCTCCATGTTGAAACCAAATATAGCAATGTGGTGTAAAACCTCTGTGTACTAAATGTTTCCATGTTACCTCTTTTTGCGTGAGCGGTGTACAGCCTGCCTGGTACATGAATGTCTCTAGCCTGACAAGAAATGCATTCGTCACTTTACCGGTAGAATCTTTATGCGTATACATCCAACTCCGTAAGTAAATATTTCCACCATAAGACATTTTTTTATTTTTTTTTCTTTTTTCGTTTGTGTAGATTTGGAAGGAGAATGGTGAGTAATTTTTCTAGTTGGATAGGTGAAAACATTTACAAGTGATTTACAAGGAAACAAGTTTACTAGGATTTTACATCTCGTTAACCTCTTTGTTACAACGAATTTACAAAGACAATTGTGGTAGGTGAAGTACACTTTAAAATGTTTTCACCTACCAAAAAATAAGGTTTCATCGTAACTCACTTATAAATTTACTTGTCTTTTACAACGAAATGAGAATTCAACGTATATACGTTGTAAATTACGACGATCTTACTACGATAATTTAAAAAATTATTTAAAATACTAGGGAATGAGAATTCGACGTATATACATTGTAAATTACGACGATATTATTACAAAAAATTTAAAAAATTATTCAAACACTAAGGAAACAATAAGTTGGGCATTTCCAAATTAAATAATAAAAATTAAAAAAAAATAAAAGGAGTATACAATCACCGGAACAGTTTTTATCAACCCCGCATAGCTTTCCTCAAGGTATATACCTGAGGAAAAACCTCAAGCTATTTCCTTGAGGAAAAACTACGAAGAGTTGATAAGAAACTATTTTGTTGACTGTGCACTCCTTTGAATTATAAATTGAGTGTTTTGAGTTTTTTTTTTCATTCTTTTTTTTTCTATTTGTTTGTGTGTTTGGAGGAGTGGGCAAATGACCTATATATATATAAGAAATTTTCGAGTTTGGTAAGTAAAAGTTTAATAACGAATTTACATGGATATATTTTACTAGTGATTTACAATTCCACCACCCTGATTTTACAATGTCATTACAACGAAAATAATTAGGTTAAACACAATACATATATGTTTTTTCTAGAAGTAACTTATAAGATTCGTCGTAAAAACCACGTAAAATTTATATGTAAATTATGACTAATGCTCTCTCCTGTTCTTTCATCATAAGATTACTTATGTGTTACGACGAATATTTTTCCATGTAATTTTATGGGGAGTTTACAACGAAACCAAGATCGTCGTAAAACACATGTAACATGTAAGTTTAGGAGGAATATCTTTTGTTGTAAACTTTCGTTGTTACGAAAACGTATTTTTGTAGTGATCTTTAGGTTTGGGAGATGGATGAAAAAAAAAGTATAAATTGTGAAATGAGTTTATAAGATATAAGAAATACAATGAGTTTGCAAATTTTAGTTCTGTCTCACAGAATCAGATCAGACACACCCAAACAATGTCTTTTTCCCTATACACATTACAGAAAAAAAAAAACAATTTGTGGAAACGAAACTTAAATGTTGCATCGGTCATACCCCGAGAACCAAGAAGGTTCGGCAAGCTTTGCCAACTCTGCGTCTTTCTCATAGAATGGCTCGAATTCTTCTCTCCATTGCTGATCATTTGCACTTCCTGATGGTTCCACTGGCTCATCATATTTAGCCACAGCATCGCCATTAAAAGAACCTTGCAAAGATTCTATATTTTGTGACTCTTCAATGTGTTGTTGGTTAAGAGTGCTGATTCCGGTTTTTTGTTTCTTCTTCTTCAGTCGATCAATCTGTTTATGTGCTTCTGATGCTTCATACTCTGCATCCCTTGCCCGTTTCTGCGTATCACAAGCCAGCAACATTAGGCTAGAGTCGTATCATATTACTGAAATTAAAATGCTTTAGAAATGTACCTGTGCAATTTTCAATCCTTCTTCAGCTTCCTTAAGTCGAACAAGCAACTCTCCTGCTGCTTCAACAGCTTCAGCTGTATCTCTCAGCTGTGATTGGAGACTCTTGTTCTCATCTCTAAAGTATTGTGCCTCTTTCTCTCTTTGCACTTTCAAAGCTGAGATTTCTGCAGCAAGTGCATTTATGAATCTGGACTCTGCTCCCTTGACTCCTGCTCTCGCTGCAGCTTTTTTAACATCGTCTATTCCTTCACGGATCCTCCTGTGCCTTGCAAGCAACTGTATATGTTTCTCTTCTAGATCTGCGTATTGCTCAATCATCCGTGCATGTCCTTGCATCGCCATCTGCATTGCTTCCGTTAACTCTTCTGCACATCTTTTCTCGGTATCTAGTTCACGTTTCTGCTTTTCCATCAGCTTCCTATTGGTGTCAAGCTCAGTTCTTAATTCCTCAGCTAGAGAGATCCAGTTGCTCTCTGCTTCAGTCCAACAAACTCTTTCCTGTTCTAATGTCTTCTCAGGACTCTCGTCCATTGACTCAGGAATAGCATTAAGTTGTGGAGCTTTATTAGGGTCACAAGTTTGTGTCAGCTTAAGCAGAGAACCTCTTTTCCGAGATGATGTAAGAGAAGTGTCAGTGTAACACTGTAACTGCGCCTTTAAATCATGAATCTCTTCCAATAATACTTCTCTTTCTCCCATTTCACCATAGAAGTTCTTGAAACTTTCGAGCTCTTCTTGCGCTCTTTTCAACTCAATCCTCGTCTCCAATACTTCGGGGTGGTTCTCATACATGTCCTTTAAAAGCTGCAGCATTTATATATAGTAAGGAAACATCTCTTCAATAATTTTTAAAAAGATGAAAACCCCCTATTACCTTATGCTCATGCATGAGAGATGCAAATTCTTCATCCAGGAAATCATCTTTCGATAGCACACCGTCCATGAGGCTTTCAAGACGAACAATTTTGTCCTCTCTTGTATGTCCTATAATAGCATTGCACTCCCTCTCATGTTTGTACTGTTGCACCTGTTCAGTTTTCCAGAGACAGTTAGAAAGGTTCCCCCTTTGATATATAGAAGCCTAGATAAGCTAATATAACCAGAACATAAACAAGGATCATACCAGCCGATTAAGCTGTGATATTTCGGAGGCTTGCTTAGTGCAGAACTCCTCCAGAGCCATTTCTCTTCTTATAGACCCTGCTAGAACCTTTTCCACTGCCTGTCGGGTGCAGAAGATTCTCATTATGTCTTTACACATAAGAAATACAAAACAAAAGAAACTATTGTAAATGAAATCCTTACCTTAGGAACTTGGAAATTGGACTTTTCTGAAACTTCTGAGTTGTTAACAGTTACTAACTGAAGATTTGAAATGTCACTTGTTTCTTGAGCATCACACTCTGCTATGCATTTGCATTTGCTGCACAGTACTTCTTTTGGATTCTCTTCCGCTATTATAAGAGCTTCGGGATAAGTTTGCACACCTACATCAGCCTTACTTAAAACTGTTGAAGGTTTGCATTCTAGAGCTCTGTAAGAAAACCCGAATGCTGATCGTCTCTGAGCAGTACTCTGGCGATAAGAGTCAAGAATTTTCATGCCTCTGTGGAGGCTAGCTGCCAATTGGTTGGTTGGCACAAGAAAAGCTCCACTTTTCTTTGTAGACAAAGCCGAAGAAAGTTCCATAGTTACTTGGTTTGCTCTCTCAATATCTTTTTGTGATGCAGTGGACATTGACGATGTCCTTAAGCTTTTCCTGCTATGTCTAACCCTTGGCGAGACGCTCTCAGTGGGAGTTAATAGTAGAGGAGAAGCACTTACTGGATCTATGCTGAGGCAAGGTGACCCAGGATCACTTACTGGTTCTATGCTGAGGCAAGGTGACCCAAGATTTACTGATAAGGGATCTGTATCATCTGAAGCATCAGCTACTGATGCAGTTCCAGAAACAAGAGCTCCGGGAACCAAATCTTGGCATGATGAAACGTTCTCCGCTTTGCTAGGTGAATTTTCATGGTTTGTGTCACTTCTACAAGAACCAGGGGAACTGGTTATCATAGGAGACTGTACTCTTGAACCATGATCCAGAGTTTGCACGGCTGTTGTGATGCCAGTTTCTGCCACAGTTGACGCATTATCGCCAGGAACTGCCCCGTAGCTCTCAGTTTGGCAACTTGCATCCTCCATCTTAACATCCGCATCCTCGGGAATTTGATTTCCTGTAGATTGGCCATCAGTTGTGTTAAGGTGGGAGTTGTTGATATCTTCATCCTTCAGGGCCACAATTTGTACGGATGATTTGATTTTCTCTACTCTGCCCATCTCCTGATTGTTCTCCTCGGCGAGTGGGGATGACTGCAAGCCTATTTGAGCACAAAGCCTTTCAACAGCCTCCTCATCTATTTCCATTTCAGTATCCCCATCATCATCTCCATGGGGTAATGACTTTGGATGACTCAGGCCAAAGCTTCTTAACAAGCTCATACTTCTACGTGCATTCCAGGAGGTGGTATAAGTTGCATTTGGGTTGTTTCCATTGTTCTTCACCCTTTGCAGTTCCTCCTGCATAGTTTACATTAGAAGTTAATATACATTTGTATATATATTTAATGAGGTGATCAAAAGAATGCATACCCTCAGCTGCCGAATCACTTCCCGCAAGAAGTTTACGTCATCCTGCATTACTTCATTGACAACTGCCTTGTTCTGTATTGCCTTTGCACGCTGAGCAAATCTCAAGGTGCTGAAAGTTTCACTTCTACAACTGCAATGTATAGTGCAATTTTATTTGCAAGAAGTGGACGATAATATAACTTCTGGAAATGAAAATTCAGGTTCTTGATTTACCTTTGCGAGGGAGAAACTGCACAAACCATAGCTAATTTTGCATTTCCACCAAGAGACTCTTGCAGTAGAAACGTCAGCCTAGAATCTCTGTAGGGTATATGCCTTTGCTTCCCTGTTTGTGAAATTTCTGCGAGAATGTTGATCAAATTCCTGCAAGTAAAAACTCGTTTGGTTAACATATATCTACGCTCTCAGTTTCAGACCCACCATTTCCATTTTCTGTTCATTGTTCCTTAGTTTTAGTCCTTGTTATCAAAAGGCAGATTCAAATATACTACAGCATCAAACATAGTCCTAAATCAAATGCATTATTACATGGAACAGAACAGTTCACACGCAGCCATATCAACAATATTATTTTGATCTTACCCAAGTTGAGAAAGTGATCGGTTGATATTCCCAGCTTCCTTCAAACGCTCTCCTGCTGCACCAGTTGATTTTTGCCTTTCAGAACCAGCCAGGTCAACAAGATTTATTCTACTTGTTTTGAAGCTGCTTAGACCATCTGAAGCATTCTGTTACATTAAAATGCTGTTAGATATGAATTCACATAATATTATAACAAACAACGAACAAAATAACTGCTAGACTAGTAAACACATCTCTGCCTCATTGTCTATGCTTAACCTTAAGCTGCCAATAAATATGAACAAACTAATAACGGAGAACAGCAAACCTTGCAGTGGGATTCAACAACACAAGTAAACACACAATGCGACCTTGAACTCTCTGCGTTTACACTTGTTGCCCCAGTCCGTCTATTTGCCAAGCCCTGCACCAGATTGAAACGCAAACATTACTACTGGAATACTCATTACAGAGAAACAAAATAGCTCAGACTTTTTTATGTGCAAGACTTTGGCAGGCTTTGGCGATATAAAGATATATATTGTAGTCATGTTCATTTTGGTATTATATACACATAGCATTGAAACAAAGCTAACCAGTCTTTCATAACAAAGCACCATCTCTTAAAAGTTAACAATGGCATCACACTTCATGAAATGGGAGGATGTAACAAACCTTAATCAGAAGCTGTGACAAATCCTTCAAGTTTTTGACGTATCCCTCAGTCAGATTATCAACATACACACCGGACTTGACATCTTCTCGAATCTGGTACGATTTAGTTAAAAACAATGAACACAGTTTTTTTTCCCTTAAAAATGTAAATCAACTTAAAGTGGCAAGTTTTTTTTACCATCAGGTTTTTTTGGCTCGGATCCAAAAGATCTGTAATTTGCTCGTTGTATATCTGCAATGAAAGATGGAAAAGAGAAACATCAGTATCATGCTTTGAGATCTGTACTCGTTGTATAGTCAGAATGTAGCATTCACTCATTGAACCTCGAGAAAAGAACAACGACACTGGTAACTGAGCTGCCTATCAGCGTGCTTCACTTGCTCCTGCAAACAAAAGAAATCAACTTTTTAACATGCTACCTCTTTCACAAAACGAAAGGGACTGAAAGTAAACAAAAACCAAGCATCACCTCACTAATTCGAGCGAAGAGCAACTCAAACACACGTGGAGTCAAACCTCTTTGGTCACCACTCAAATGCTCTTCAAGCAATCCGTTTGCAGGACCCCACATGGTATACGTCTTCCCACTACCAGTCTGTTGATTGAAGATAAAAGGTTCAATTAAGAAGTTAAAAATCACAACCATCTGGTGAAGAAACTGCAATTCAAACTTAAAGAAACACAGTGGAAAAAAAAAATGATAAGCACCTGTCCATAAGCAAAAACAGAACTGTTAAATCCAGCAAGACAGTTTTCTACAAGAGGAGCTCCAACAAGCTGAAAGATTTCATCCTGAAAAAGAAGACAAAGAATGATAAGGAGTTGTACAAGTTGACCTCCTCAATGATGAGAACTAAATGCTTTTACCTGTGTAGACTCAGGATCAGCAATCGAGTCGAAAGTGAAAGTTTGTTCATTTATAGTAAGTGCATCGCTGGAGATCTTCTTAACTATCATCTCCTCTTCCTCCCCTTTGCTTGGAGGCTTCACTCTCACTATAACCTACAGGTTTCACACACTCACATTCAAAGAAGCCTAATGAAATCTGAAACCTTCTAAATATAGAAAGCTAAACTACCTTTACGCCGGAATCAGAAACTCCGTTTTCAGAGGCAGTTTCGGCGATGAGCTTCCGTTTGAGAGGATTAGAGGACGGCGGACGCGGAGGAAGCGGATACTTCAGTTTCGCAGGAGACGACTTGTAATCAGGCGGCAACGAATTCGGATCTGGAGGCGGAGCGTTCTCTTTGGCGGATCTGGTCTTCCTTTGGGACTTGGGTTTAGACGAGCTAGGGTTTGGCGATTGCGGCTCTCCGATGTCTCGCAAGACGGCGTTTCTTGGCATCATGAAATGTTTCATTCTTTGATTTGGATCCCTAAAGAAGATAAGAGGAAGAAGAGCAAAAGCTACTGTTCGGGCTAAGCAACTAGGAAGAAGGAAAGGAGAGAGAGAGAGAGAGAGCCGTTGGTGGTGAGAATTTGAATTTCTAGATTCGTTTTCTCGGTCACATGTGTATGTAATCTCTCTGTGTTCGCGAGATGAAGTCCAACGGTCTAAGACAAACTTAGGGAGGGGCCCATGTTTCTTTGATTATTTTTCTCTGTGATATATTTCAAACCCTACGTGACCAATGTTTAGTTGGGCTTACAATAGAAAGCCCAGTTAAATGACAACAATTCCGAAGCCCATTGAACATTCTGCATATATATTTGATACCATCCATATACATATAACAACTCAATATTTGTATTTTCCTATACATATTATTCCGCCTATTTGGCTGCAACAATATTTGTATTTTCCTTTTACTAATTAATATATCACAGTTGCAAAAAAAAAAAAAAAAACAACTCAGAGTATGATTGGTGTATGGGCTTTGAGGACTTTGTGGTTGTGTAAAGCCACTAAAGCCAAATATTTGCCAATCACTTTTTTTAGGCTTTAGAGATTTGTAAAGCCACTAAAGCCCACTTTTAAAAAAACTGTTTTTTTGTTCATTTTTTTCTACAGCCACTTTTTGAGACTTTACAACACACTCTTTTTTTGTTGCTATGATAA
>CAKOAT010347376.1:166236-191754 GCA_932364175.1 Eruca vesicaria subsp. sativa
ATAAATAAAAAATAGGTAATACATTTTGAAAAATGAATTATAAACATATATTTATAACAGTCACAGCTTCTAAAGCTTTGAGTACCAATCATGTTTTTAACTTTCTCTAAAGTAACAGTTACAGCCTTTAAAGCCAAAATCTCTACAGCCACAATTCTAAAGTCAAAGCCTAAAGCGAAAGTCATTACCAATCGGACCCTCAATATCGGAGAACATACTTTAACGTATACATGATGATGACTTCAATTATGATTTCATTAACCTAATCTAGCTCAGTGGCGCTCCCATGTGCACAGACACCACAAGTCAAATATGTTATAAACTAAGCTATGTTTGTTAATTGACTCTAGTGCATTTGGTATACTAAAATATTAAGCTTGACACAATCGATAAAATAATAAGATAATATATTTTTAAAAATACTATGTAAATATTTGGTCTCAATAAAGTTTTCAAATACCAGAAATTACCCTATGCGTTATTTTTTGTTTTATTTCACCAAATTTTACTTGGAAGAATTTCAATTATACCACTTTGGTGGTACCAATTTTCATGTTTACCATCAACAAATGAACATTTTCAAACATACACATTTTGTTAAAGGATAAAAGACTCTTATATCTTTATTCTTTATATATATACATAATATAAATATTAAATAAAATATTAACCCTAAACCCTAAAACATCAATTCTAAACTCTAGACCCTAAAAAGTAAACTCTAAACCCTAAAAATCAACTCTAAACCCTAAAATATCAATTCTAAACCTTAAATCATAAACTCTAAACCCTAAAAAGTAAACCCAAAACCCTAAAAAATCAACACTAAACCCTGAACTATTAAACCTAAACCCAAAACCCTAAACTCTAAATTCTAATTGTATTTTGAGTACTAAAATTTTAATGGTAAAGTTGGTTAGTGTAAAGTTGAAAAGTGGTATCTTGAAAGTGTTATTTCTGGCAATTTCTCATTTTACTTTACATTATAACCCCTATAAAAATAATACAGTAAAACCTCTATAAATTAATACTCGATAAATTAATAATTTTTATAAATTAATAATTTTATCGATCCCAACTTGGGCCACTTAAAAACTTGACAAATCGATAAAATAATTAGAGAATTATTTTCAAAAAATCTATGTAAATATGTGGTCTCATTAAAGTTATAAATTAATAATTTATATCTATACATATTTTATATAAGTACCCATCATTATATTATTTTTATATTCCCAGTGGAATTATTTTTATATTTTCCTAACACTTAATATATTTTTTGATGAGATCTAGTAATATTATATCTAAAATACATTTAATCCTATGGAATATATATCATATAGACCAAATAACATAATAATATTGATATAAAAGACAAATTAGAAAACAATAATTAATATCTATTCACTATAATTAAATATTTTCTTATCTTAAAAGAAAAATCTAAATAAAGAAAATTTTGTAAATTAATATCTTTATAAATTATTAAAATTTTAAAATCCCAACATCATTAATTTATAGAAATTTTACTGTATTGAGGTTATCCCTGATCTAGCTTCCTGGCTATCTAGCTTCCAAGCTATCTAATCGGAGATGATTTAGGAAAACTTCCAATACTTCGGAACTCTTCTTCACTTCAGTAATATATGGAAATAAAAGAGGGTCATTTCGACCAAGTAACAATGGTATCATACCTATAGATATTGCTTCAAATCCTTCCAGCCGCGGATTGGATTATTTTTATTTAAAATTTTGATTTGTGTGACATGTAAGAATAAAATATTAAATTTGTATCTACCTCTCTTAAATATTAAGATGTTATTTGTTGTTATTTTATTATTTTATTTATATAAATTTTTTAATATGTTATTATTTATTATTTTATTTAAATAAAAATTTTAAAAGATTTACGGGTTAACAGGTACTCCAATTTAATTTTTACTCGATCTGCATTTTCTCCATATAAAGTTGGTCCAAAAATATTTTTCTTTTTGTTGGATGAAAATGTTAACCTTTTTGAACATGCATGTTTGGGCCACATACATTTTAGTTCATTACAACGTACACAATCTGAGCACATGCACATACACTTCTAAGTTCTCAGTAACTAATGTATATTTGACATCATGTCTATCTGACTTTTATGTAGCACAATAATATACTTCATTCATTTTAATTTAGTTGTCGTTGTATAGTAAATTTTTCTTTTCAAAATAAATGTCATTTATGATTTTAAAGCAAAATATATTAATTTCATATATTATTTTATTTTTTTATTGGTTGGATGTGACAAAATTTATAGGTAATAATTTTTTATTTAAAAAATATGTAATATATAATATTTTTTAATCTGTGTACACCAACTTAAACGATAACTAAAATAAAACAGAGGGATAGTACATAATACCATGAACATCTATCATACAATTGAAAATTATAAAATTAATAAAAACATTAGTAATGATTGATAATTTAGAGATGTAGTAATCTGTTTGAATATTTGAAGACAAGATATGAAACGGACAGTTTGTAGGGATAATTCAACCAATTTGAGCTAATTATCAAAGATAATCAACAGAAAAGCTAGTTGTCTGTTACTATATACTATCACTGTTTAGTGCTCGTTTTTCTTTTGTCTATTTGTCATTATTGGATTGTGACGATTATTTTTGTAATTTTTGACCATATTTTATATACGTGGCTCAATCTATATATCAACTCATGTTTGCAAAATACAACTAATAAGATTGTCAGTATGACAAAAAAAAAAGATTGTCAATAACATAAAGAAATGAAAGTACTGTTCATTCCGGAAGGTTTTTAGTACCTCAATTATTGATAATTTATGTAGTGAATACAATCCTAAAAGTTTTTTTTTATGCTTAAATTTGGTGTACCATCATAAAAATTGGCAAAAAAAAAAAAAAGAATACCATCCTAAAAAGGAATATTAGAACATGAGACGTTCTGCAAAATTAGTTCTGGGTGTTATAAGATAATAGTTAGAAAAGTCGATGATCATCCACTTGATCTTTTACCGACTTAATTAGACCGACTTTTGTATAATTTATATATTTCCTAAGTACTATAAATAAACAGGGTTACTTTGTATCTGATGAAGTAAGTTAAGTCACATTTTCACTACCTCTCTCTCGTTGACAATAATAAAATATAAAAGCTTTATTACTCATCTCTCGCATACGATACACATATACATATAATCAGAAAATTTCTATCATCTTCTCATTTTTACAACACATTATCAGCACGAAGCTCTGATCCTATATCAAACAAAGTTATACCGGTGAGTTATCATGTCGAATCTGACAAAGCTCGAAATAGCTGCCCTTGATATCACGGGAAATAATTATATGACCTGGGCAGTGGGTGCAAAGATGCACCTGAGAGGAAACGGGCTATTGGAAACCATCGATAATACAAAAACAGTGTCGGATGAGAAAAATGCTAAAACCATGATATTTTTACGACACCACATACATGATGGTTTGAAAGATGAATATATTACGAAAGAGGATCCATTGGACCTCTGGCAATCTTTAAAAGAGAGATTCGATCACCAGAAATATGTGATCTTACCGAAAGCTAAACATGAGTGGATCCATCTCCGGTTCCAGGACTATAAAAGTGTTAGTGAGTTTAATTCCGCTATGTTCGGAATTACATCTAGGATGATGTTATGTGGGGAGAAAATAAGTAATTATGATATGATCAAGAAAACTCTCTCCACGTTCCATCTTGGAAATATAGTCATGCAGCAACAATACCGGGCGAGTGGATATACCCGTTACTCGGAGTTGATGCAAGTCCTCCTTATAGCGGAGCAGAATAATCAACTCGTGACTTTAAACCATCAGGCTTGTCCCACTGGAACTGCTCCATTCCCTGAAGCGAATGTTGCATCATCCAGTTATGATAATAAGAGGGAACGAGATCGTGGACGTGGTCGAAATCATGGTCGTGGAAGAGGACGAGGAAGAAGATTCCATCCATATGATAAAAAAAATAAAAAAGATTTCCACAAAAATGAAAAAGGTGAAAGGGGCCGGGATGATAAAAAGCAAACAGGAGTTTGCTACAGATGCGGTATGAAAGGGCATTGGGTACATGTTTTCCGTACGCCAAAACATTTAGCCGATCTGTATAAAGAATCTAAAAAGAGAAAAGAGAAAGAAGGTGAAACAAACTTCATCTCTGATGAACCCAGACCATCCTTTCATGGTTTAAATGATGATACTCATCTCGACGTATTAGACTTTCTGATTGAGCTAGAGAGTATCAATGAGTAATATAAAATCGATCTGATCTAAGTTTACTGTATTATAGTATCTATATCTTTTGTTGTAAGATATATGTTATGTTTCTTGTTTAATAATGCATATTTTATGTTATGTGATATAAGTTTAATAATACATGTTTTCAGAAAGAATGCCAAACTTTGACACTATGGATGGAGATATGTGTTTGGCAGATAGTGCTACGACGCACACGATAATCAAAGATAAAAAATATTTCTCCAGTCTCAAAATAAAAGATTATGCTGGAAGCGTAAGTACAATATCTGGTAGTGCAAAGATCATAATAGGCCCTGGACGAGTGAAATTTTCAATGCCAAAGGGGATGATATTTGAAATAAGTAATGCATTATACTCCCCCGAGTCTAATAGAAACTTGTTAAGTTTCAAGGATATCCGAAGAAATGGATACCAAATTGAGACTATGTGTAAAGATGACATTGAATTTCTTTGCATTAAGTCTGAGAGGAAACATATATTGGAAGAGTTAAAAAATGTTATCCTCTGGACTATATTGTACAAGAATACACATGACTGAGTTCTATGCCGTGGTAAACATGAAGTTTACTGATACATTTAAAATCTGGCATGAGAGGCTAGGACATCCTGGTTCAGTTATGATCAGAAAAATAGTGCAAAATTCAAATGGCTATCCGTTGAAAGGCGGAAGAATTTTGCAAACGGGCGAATTTACATGTAAAGCATGTTCTCAAGGAAAACTTATAACTTGGCCATCACCAGCAAAAGTAGGCAATGAATCACCAATGTTTTTTAGAAAGAATACATGGTGATATATGTAGGCCGATCCACCCACCGTGCGGGCCGTTTAAGTATTTCATAGTATTGATTGACACATCTAGTAGATGGTCAAATGTGTGTCTTTTGACAACTAGAAATACGGCTTTTGCAAAGTTCATTGCCCAAATAATAAGGCTGAGAACGCAGTTCTCAGGATATATCATTAAGAAAGTAAGGCTTGATAATGCTGGTGAATTTACATCGCAAGCCTTTAATGATTATTGTATGTCAGTGGGGATTGATGTGGAACATCCAGTGCCCCATGTTCATACACAGAATGGCATGGCCGAGTCATTAATTAAACGGTTGCATTTGATTGCAAAGCCGTTGATCTTGAGGACAAAGCTCCCAATTTCAGTATGGGGTCATGCTATTTTGCATGCAGATGCACTAATTCGGCTAAAACCGAGTGCATATCATAAGTACTCCCCATTACAATTGGCGTCTGGGCATGAGCCTGATGTATCCCATCTCCGTGTCTTTGGGTGTGCGTTCTATATTCCGATAGCTCCACCACAAAGAACAAAAATTGGCCCACAAAGGAGATTGGGAGTATATGTGGGTTATGTGTCACCAAGTATAATAAGATATCTGGAACCAGTAACTGGTGATACGTTTACGGCACGATTTGTCGATTGCCATTTTAATGAAGAAGAATTTCCAGCGTTAGGGGTAGGAATTAGAGAAATTCCTAAAGAGATTACTTGGTGTACACCATCGTTGTTACACCTTGATCCCCCTACAAATCAAAGAGAGCTGGAAGTTCGGAAAATTGTGCATTTGCATAATTTGGCAAATCAGTTACCAGATGCGTTCACAGATACGAGAAGGGTGACGAAATCATATATACCCGCTGAAAACATTCCATCAAGAGTTGTTGTTCCTGAAGGAAACACTGAAGGAGATACAATGAATGAGTCTAGGGCTCAGTTAAAGAGGGGGAGACCTGTGGGTTCTAAAGATAAAAATCCCCGAAAGAAAAAGAAATTAGTTGAACAAAAAAGGAAGGTTCTAGAAGAACCTGATACTGAAAGATGTCTGAAAGAAGGCATAGATGAAAAGGTTCAAGAAGAACCAAATAAAGATAAGGATCCAGATGACGAGGAGGGAACAAAAAACTATGAGATTTCCATCAACTACGCACAAGATGAAAAGTTATGGATCAGAAATAAAATAAAAGATGTTGATGGAATGTTCTCCTTTCCTGTGTCCAAAGAAATAGATCACGAAAGTGATGGTCCTGATCCAAGGTCCATCTTAGAATGTATGAAAAACATGATTGGGAGGAGTGGAAGAAGGCCATTGAAATTGAATTACTCTCCCTAAATAAAAGAAATGTCTTTGGACCTATAGTCATAACGCCTGAGAATATAAATCTTGTTGGGTATAAGTGGGTATTCGTGAGAAAAGTAAATGAAAAGACTGAAGTAACACGATATAAAGCCCGATTAGTAGCCCAAGGTTTTTCTCAGAAACCAGGAATTGATTTTGAGGAAACTTATTCCCCGGTGATGGATGCAATAACGTTTAGATTTTTGATGAGTCTTACGGCGTCAAAGAATCTTGAAATGCATCTTATGGACGTTGTGACTGCATACTTGTATGGATCATTGGATAATGATATATACATGAGACTCCTTAAAGGATTGAAAATGCCAGAGGCATTGAAGAGAAATCCAAGGAGATTTGTTTGGTCAAGTTACAGCGATCACTTTATGGATTAAAGCAGTCCGGACGCATGTGGTACAATCACTTAAGTGAATATCTCTTGAGAAAAGGATATGTGAATAATGCGATATGTCCATGCGTTTTTATAAAGAAATTGTCATCTGGCTTTGTGATCATTGTTGTATATGTTGATGACCTGAATAAAACGATCTTCGAGTTTTATAAAACGGCTTCTCGAGTTTTATAAAACGGCTTCTCGAGTTTTATAAAACGGCTTCTCGAGTTTTATAAAACGATCTTCGAGTTTTATAAAACGATCTTCGAGTTTTATAAAACGATCTTCGAGTTTTATAAAACGATCTTCGAGTTTTATAAAACGGCTTCTCGAGTTTTATAAAACTATCTTCGAGTTTTATAAAATGATCTTCGAATTTATTAAACGATCTTCGAGTTTTATAAAACGGCTTCTCGAATTTTATAAAACGACCTCCGAGTTTTATAAAACGATCTTCGAGTTTTATAAAACGGCTTCTCGAGTTTTATAAAATGATCTTCGAGCTTTTATAAAACGATCTTCGAGTTTTATAAAACGACCTTTCGAGTTTTATAAAATGATTCTCGAGATTAATAAAACTGTCGCGTTTATGTGTTTGCGGAGAATTTTGGCTATTGATTCCGTCGTACCGATTTTGACCCCAACACCATAGAAGCATCCAGTATGGGACACGAGATTTTGTCAAGAGCAGAGAGCTATAGGCTTAAGTCGATAGCTTAGAAGAAACAGACATTGACTGAACCAGATAAAGTGGATGGAAGTTGTGGTGGTGATACAGTGGTGATGAAATAGAATCTCATGTTGCTTGAAGTAGCAAGTCATGTGTCTACACGAGCTGCTAGTATTGTCTGCTAAAAGTTTTTGGTTTCTTCGAAGAACTCGATATATGTATAGTTTTTTTGGGCCATTGTATTTGAAAGTTTTCAAAATGTTAGAGAGATATAAAAAAATAAGAGTTATTTTCTTATTTTATACACAATTTAAAAGAAATAAAAGAAAAACTATTTTTTATAAAATAATACTAGACGATAAGTTTAAGATGAATCTTCCAGTAATGGTTACATGGCAATTGTGCTGTATATTTGCACTATTACTTTTATCAAGTGACTGTCACATAAAATGTGCCATTTTGATATCCAACAAAACATTTGACATTAGATTTAGTTAAATATGTAATTTATCTAATATTGTATTCAGTATAGTCTATAATATCTCGATTACTATATAAGAAAATCAATGTATTCATATTATATATATGTTAACAAATTTTATATTTGTCATATGTTGAAGAACATATTTAATATATATTGATTTATTTAATTTAGATGTAAAGTTTTAGTAATGTTAAAAAAATAGAACCTATTAAAATGCTTCATTCCAATGACTCAAGTTCTATTCTCATAAAAATTTCAAATTATTCTATGAAAATATTCTAGATTATTTTTTTATCTTTGAGTAATTAATAAACAAGAAATTAGTAGCTTCTCCTTCGCTAAAAA
Source organism: Eruca vesicaria subsp. sativa (assembly GCA_932364175.1). Taxonomy (NCBI): domain Eukaryota; kingdom Viridiplantae; phylum Streptophyta; class Magnoliopsida; order Brassicales; family Brassicaceae; genus Eruca; species Eruca vesicaria. The sequence goes on from CAKOAT010347376.1 coordinate 174,570, forward strand.
TTTATTTTAGCTACATATTGAATGTTTCAACAATACATATATGGATGTGGTTAATTGATATTTTTAGGTGATGATATGTTGAATAAAAAAATGAAATTTCGGAATATATTTTATAAATAAATATTTTGGAATTTAAAAAAAAAAACTTAACTGGTCAACTTACTTTTAGTTTTTTTTTCGGATCATCATACAAATAATTTCAAAAACTTATATGTATGTTTGACATATAAAGCTTTATATATATCACACAATCTAGAAAAACAATTATTTGCAAAGAAGAAGAGCAATGTCAACATCTAAATTTGCTTTGTTTTGTATCGTCTTGGTTTTGTTTGTTAGTTTTCATGAAGGTTTTTCTTCGAATCGTTTATCATCACACCATTAAGAACATAATCATTTTCTCTATCAGTTTTAAATGCTTTTTTAAATTATACAGCTGCTGACTCAAAAGTTGGTGCTCGGGGACCATATTGTTATAGACAAACCGATACTAAATGGTGTAAAGCCATCAAAGGTGTAAAGCCATCAAAGTGGATTGTGACGCGATTTGTAAACGCTAAAAAAGTCTTTGAGTTTTCCAGAAGAACCATTCTATTATTATATATTTCAAAAATTTCCGTACTTCAAGTACTCTATTTAAAATAATGTATAGCTAATCTTGTTCTACAGGAACAAGGGGAACTATTGTTGTCTGCTAAAAGATTTTGATATTTTTCGAAGAGCTTAAATTGGTTTTCTTTTTGTTTCTGACTTTCTACAATTATATTTTATTAACTTATATATGTTTTAGAATAAAATCAAAATTAAGTGTTCACTTTTATCTATAATGTAAAGACTCGGCTGACTGAGTAAAAAAATATACATAACTAGGAACTAGAATAAAAATTCTATAAATTAATATTTAATAGATTAAAAAGCTACAAGGAATTAAAAAAAATACCATCCCGAGTTAGACCTATTAAAAAATGGAATTGGTCACAATCTTTATGATCAACTGTACTAGTGATCGGGATGGTTCTGAACGTGCCTCCATGGGTTTGGAGAGAGCACACTGAAAATTTCTCAGCATCATGGTTTGTAACACTACACACAACTCTTTTCATAGGACTACTGAGGAAGACAGTGTTGACGCCAATGATGGTGATGGTTTTTACCATAGCAGCATCCATTATGGGACACGAGATTTTGTCAAGAGCAGAGAGCTATAGGCTTAAGTCGATTGCTTAGACGATACTGACATTGACAGGACCAGATAAAGTGGATGGAAGGTGCGGTGGTGATACAGTGGTGATCAAATAGAATCTCATGTTCCATGAAGTAGCAATTCATGTGTCTACACAAGCTTCTAGTATTGTCTGCTAAAAGTTTTTGGTTTCTTTGCAAAACTCGATATATATATAGTTTTTTTTGGGCCATTGTATTTGAAAGTTTTCAAAATGTTAGGGAGAGATAAAAAAAATAAGAGTTATTTTCTTCCAGTAATGGTTACATGGCAATTATGCTGTATATTGGCACTTTTACTTTTATCAAGTGACTGTCACATACAATGTGCCGTTTTGATATCCAACAAAACATTTGACATTAGATTTAGTTAAATATGTAATTTATCTAATATTGTATTCAGTATAGTCTATAATATCTCGATTATTATATAAGAAAATCAATGTTTTCATATTATATATGTATTAACGAATTTTATATTTTTCATATGTTGAAGAACATATTTGATATATATTGATTTATTAAATTTAGATGTAAAGTTTTAGTAATGTTAATAAAATAGAACCTATTAAAACGCTTCATTCCAATGACTCAAGTTCTATTCAAATAATAACTTCAAATTATTCTATGAAAATATTCTAGATTATTTTTTTTTATCTATGAGCAATTAATAGATAAGGAATTAGTAGCTTCTCCTTCGCTAAAAATTGATTTTAGCTACATATTGAATATTTCAACAATACATATATGGATGTGGTTAATTGATATTTTTAAGTGATTATATGTTGAATAAAGAAAATGAAATTTTGGAATATATTTTATAATTAAATATTTTAGAATTAAAAAAAAAACTTAACTGGTCAACTTACTTTTACTTTTTTTTTCGGATCATCATACAAATAATTTCAAAAACTTATATATATGTTTGACATATAAAGCTTTATATATCACACAATCTAGAAAAACAATTATTTGCAAAGAAGAAGAACCATGTCAACATCTAAATTTGCTTTATTTTGTATCGTCTTGGTTTTGCTTGTTAGTTTTCATGAAGGTTTTTCTCCGAATCGTTTATCATCACACCATTAAGAACATAATCATTTTAATTGTTTTTTTTTAAATTATACAGCTGCTGACTGAAAAGTTGGTGCTCGAGGACCATATTGTTATAGACAAAGCGATACTAAATGGTGCTGCACGTTAGAATCGAAAGGGTGTAAAGCCATCAAAGTGGATTGTGATGCGATTTGTAAACGCTAAAAAAGTCTTTGAGTTTTCCAGAAGAACAATTCTATTATTATATATTTCAAAAATTTCCGTACTTCAAGTACTCTATTTAAAATAATGTATAGCTCATCTTGTTCTACAGGAACAAGAGGAACTATTGTTGTCTGCTAAAAGATTTTGATATTTTTCGAAGAGCTTAAATTTGTTTTCTTTTTGTTTCTGACTTTCTACAATTATATTTTATAAACTTATATATTTTTTAGAATAAAATAAAAATTAAGTGTTCACTTTTATCTATAATGTAAAGACTCGGCTGACTGAGTAAAATCAAATATACATAACTAGGAAGTACAATATAAATTCTATAAATTAATATTTAATAGATTAAAAAGCTACACAGAATTAAAAAAAAAATTACCATCCCGAGTTAGACCTATTCAAAAATGGAATTGGTTACAATCTTTATCATCCAATGTACTAGTGATCGGGATGGCTCTGATCGTGCCTCCATGGGTTTAAAGAGAGCACACTGAAAATTTCTCAGCGTCTTGGTTTATAACACTACACACAACTCATTTCATTGGACTACTGAGGAAAACAGTGTTGACGCCAATGATTGTGATGGTTTTTACCATAGCAGCATCCGTTATGGGACACGAGATTTTGTCAAGAGCAGAGAGCTGTAGGCTTAAGTCGATAGCTTAGAAGAAACTGACATTGACATGAGCAGATAAAGTGGATGGAAGGTGCGGTGGTGATACAGTGGTGATGAAATAGAATCTCATGTTGCTTGAAGTAGAAAGTCATGTATCTACACGAGCTGCTAGTATTGTCTGCTAAAAGTTTTTTGTTTCTTCGAAGAACTCGATATATGTATAGTTTTTTTTTGGCCATTGTATTTGAAAATTTTCAAAATGTTAGAGAGAGAGAAAAAATAAGTGTTATTTTCTTATTTTATACAAAATTTAAAAGAAATAAAAGAAAAAACTATTTTTATAAAATAATACTAGACAATAAGTTTAAGATGAATCTTTCAGTAATGGTTACATGGCAATTATGCTGTATATTGGCACTATTACTTTTATCAAATGACTGTCACCTAAAATGTGCCATTTTGATATCCAACAAGACATTTGACATTAGATTTAGTTAAATATGTAATTTATCTAATATTGTATTCAGTATAGTCTATAATATCTCGATTATTATATTAGAAAATCAATGTTTTAATATTATATATAGGGAAAATTGCCAAATATGACTCAAAACGTGATTTGAAATGCAAAAGTAAACCCAAACTGGAATCAAATGCAAAAGTAACTTAAAAGGCTGTTGAAATTACAACCAACCCCTTGTGAACAAACGAAAAAAAAGTCTTTTTTTTTTACGTTTCTAGTCCTCGCAAGTCGTCTGGGACAGTTTTTCTTAAAAATAATTTAAAAATTGTGTAATAAATATCTTGATAAATGAAAAATTGGGATTCTGTAATTAACATATGTCTTAAGCGATATAAATTAAGATATAAAAAAAGTCAGTTGTTTTCAGCATAGATGAGTGAAAGTAGTGAGTGATGATATTCTTTAGTTTAGGTTTCACNTGTAATAAATATCTTGATAAATGAAAAATTGGGATTCTGTAATTAACATATGTCTTAAGCGATATAAATTAAGATATAAAAAAAGTCAGTTGTTTTCAGCATAGATGAGTGAAAGTAGTGAGTGATGATATTCTTTAGTTTAGGTTTCACCAACATATGTTGTAGTATTGTATGTGTTTCTTAGGGTTAGAAATTCGAATACATAAATGTTTTTTTGAAAACTTTAAAATTTACCTAAGTGTGTTTATTTCTGTGTATAGTAAACAATATTTAAGTATAATTTGATTTTATAACATGGTTAGTAGTTAATTTAGTCAATTTAGTTTAGGGTTTAGGGTCTGGACGACTTATAATTAAGTCGTCTGGTAAATATATTTAATAAGGCAGACGACTTAGTCGGATGTATACTATCAACAGATGACTTAATAATAAGTCGTCCAAACCGGATTTTACCAAATTACTTTTAAGCCTAACCGGATTTTTGACCGGACATATATAAGAAGATTTTTTTTTTACGCACTTTTCGCGAGATTCAGAAAACCCTAACGCCGTTTCTCTCAAAGGTGATTTCAAGGCGATTTCGATCCGATACAAGACCAAGGTAAATCGAAGGCTTCTCTTGCAGATTTATGGGTTTTTATTAGGATGGATGTTGTTTTCCTTAACTTTTACCGTTTGGTTTTGTGTTTTCAACGATTTGGGGTAATTTTGGTTTCAAATTAGGGTTTCAAAAATTGGGGATTTTAATCGACTTGTTGTTTAGTTAGGTTGGATGTTGTTTTCCTCTCATTTTACGGTCATTTTAGTGTCGTCCACCTGGAAGTTCTACTGGAAGTCTTGGTAGACGACCCAGACGACTTAGATTTAAAATGTTTCCAATTCGTTTCTTGTTTGCAGATGGCGAATCAGCATGAACCTCACTTCTTGAAGCCTCTGCTTCCTGGTTTCTACAGTGGCGTGGTATACACACGCTCTCTATTTCTCCTCTGTTTATTTCCTTTGCTAATCTTTTCCTTTGTTGACTTGTAGACAATACCACTTTCCTTCTATGCAAAACACATAGAAGGCACGCCGAACCAAGGAAAATGGACACTACGATCGGACGCTTCACACCAAACTTGGGAAGTTATACAAGAAGGAAGAAGACTCACCGATGGTTGGGAAGCCTTCGCCCGATGGTCGGTGACATTCTCGTGTTCAAAAAGGAAGGAGACATGGTAATTCATGTGACTCCTTTCGGTCCTAGTTTTACTAAGATTCAGTATACACCTCCTCAAGGGGATGATGCTGCGGATGGTGCCTCAACTTCCTCGTCTCTTCCTAAATGATGGATGTTTGTCTTGCTATCGTCTTATTGTAATCTGCTTCTAATGGACTTGTTATGGATGACTTCTATGTTGATGTTCCCTTGTTTCAAATTGTTTTTAAACCTATGACTTGTAATGGATGATCAACTTTTATAACTACAACTCCTTTTGTCCTCTATGTACAAACCATGGTAACACCAATTTTAATTATTAGTCGCCTAAGAAATCTAACACAAATTCTAACACAAATTCTTAAAACATACTCAAGAAGCCTGGACGACTTTGTAGACGACTAATATTTTAAGTCGTCTGGAAAGTCATCCAGCCGGAAGATTTGTCAGACGACTTAATTATTAGTGGTCTAACCTCGTAAGTATTCTATTCAGACGACTTTAAACTAAGTCGTCCAGACGACTTAGTTGAAAGTCGTCTGGTATAGTTATTCTTAAACATAATTTAAAAAAATTGTAAAAAATATTTAGATAAGTGAAAAATTGAAATCATGTAATTAACACCAGTTTTAAGAGACATAAATTAAGATAGAACAAAATTTAATTACTTTTTAACATAGATGAGTGAAAGTAGTGAGTGATGGTATTCTTTGGTTTTGGGTTTGCCACCATATGTTGTAGTATTGTATGTGTTTCTTAGGGTCAGATTTTCGAAAGCATAAATGTTTTTTTGAAAAACTAAAAATTTAGCAAAGTGTGTTTATTTCTATATATAGTAGACTCTATTTAAGTATAGTTTGATTTTATAACGTGGTTAGTTAGTTAATTTAGTCAATTTAGTCAATTTAGTTTAGGTTTTAGGGTTTAGGGTCTGGACGACTTATATCTAAGTCGTCTGGTAAATATATTTCTGGCAGACGACTTAGTCAGATGTATAGTATCAATAGACGACTTAATTATAAGTCTCCAAATCGTATTTTACCGAATTACTTTTAAACCTAACCGGATTTTTTACCGGATATATATAAGAAGATTTTTTTTTTTTTACGCACTTTTCGTGAAATTTAGAAAACCCTAACTTCGTTTCTCTCAAAGGTGATTTCGAGGCGATTTCGATCCGATACAAGACCAAGGTAAATTGAAGGCTTCTCTTGCCGATTTAATGGGTTTTTATTAGGATGGATGTTGTTTTCCTTTACTTTTACCGTTTGGTTTTGAGTTTTCAATGATTTCGGGAAATTTTCGTTTCAAATTAGGGTTTCAAAAATTGGGGATTTCAATAGACTTGTTGTTTAGATAGGTTGGATGTTGTGGATATTTTCATTTCAAATTAGGGTTTCAAAGATTGGGGATATTTTACGGTTACCATCGTTCTCATCGCCCTTCTTTTTTCACGTCTATTTTTGCAGTTCTATAACCGCTATGTCGAAGGCACTTATCTTCTCCGAATTGTCAGGTCAGCTTTCAAATGTTCTACTGGAAGTCTTGGTAGACTTATATTAAGTCGTCTGGAAAGTCTTCCAGGTGGAAGAATTTCCAGACGACTTAATTATAAGTCTTTCGACTGGAAGACTTGACAGACGACTTAGTTATAAGTCGTCTGGAAAGTCTTCCAGACTTATAATTAAAATGTTATACTGGATGGTTGTGTGTTTGAGATGGTTTTCTTTGATTTTTTTGCAGAATATTCCCGAAATCCCCGGTAGGATACATACACTAGGGCAAGAGCCTTTCGCTCAGCATAGCATTACGTATCATCCGTCTTTGAAGTTGTATACTGCTCTAAGGGATGCTCTTAATGATGAAGAATATGAAGAGCTGAAGGAGTCTAAGTTGGGAGTTTTCATCAAGTTCCAAGAGCTGGATTTTGAATGGGCTTCAAGGCTGGTTCACTACATACTCTGTTTCCAGCTCGACATAAAGAAGAAGCATGAGCTGTGGAGTCTTGCTGGTCCACAACCTTTGAGGTTTTCACTGCTCGAGTTTGAATACCTCACTGGTCTAAAATGCGAGTACATTCAGGACATTGAGAGACCAAACTGTCCTGTTACAAAGGAGTTGGTTGCTTTCTGGGAGTTGTTGGGAGTTAATGTCGAAGCTGGGCCAACTACTGATCAGATAATAGATGCATTTCAGAGATGCGAAGACTGGTCTCCGGATGATCGCAAGCGGCTCAGGTACCTTGCCATCTTGGCTGGATACATTGAAGGGAGGAAGTATTCAACCCATACACGGGCTTCTCTGGCTAGGCTAGTGATGGATCTAGAACGGTTTGAGAATTATCCATGGGGGAGAGACGCGTTTAAGGTATTGATGGACTCTGTGAAGGGCAAAGATATAACTGGTTGTTACACCATCGATGGGTTTGTACATGCTCTCCAGGTCTGGGTGTACACAGCTTTGCCGGAATTGGGTGCTAATTATGATCAGCCCATACCAAACAGCTCTCCACCGATACTAGCTTACAAGGGTGCCAAAGGACGGCATTTTAAAGATGCCATTGAAAGACAGATATTTACTTTACTCCAGAAGTAGACGACTTATGATTAAGTCATCTGGAAAGTCTTCCAGCAGGACGACTTAGCAGATGTGGGAACCGAAATCCACACTGTCGATTTTCCGTCAAATATGGAAACTTAGGGCGAAACCCTAATTTTCCCGAGGTCCTGGATCTCTGCGGAAATCACTAAAACAAACGGATTTAAAGGAATATGGATTGACAACAAAGAATAAAGAGATAAGAAATTGTAAGAAAGCTTTTATTGAATAAGAATCGACAACTGTTACAAGTAGAATTGAAGAACTTAGACGTTAAAACGTTCTAAGGATCTGAATTGCTAGTCTAAACGCTAAGTCCTAAATTCTAAGCTAGCAGCCGTCTCTTCTAGGTCTGATTTTCGTCCCCCTCTTCTGCCCTANACTTAGACGTTAAAACGTTCTAAGGATCTGAATTGCTAGTCTAAACGCTAAGTCCTAAATTCTAAGCTAGCAGCCGTCTCTTCTAGGTCTGATTTTCGTCCCCCTCTTCTGCCCTACGCCTCTGGTTTATATACTCCTTGCCTTGACGGTTCGATCTTTCCATTTTGCCGGATTTGAGCATTTCGGGAATCTTCCATTTCTCTCGATCCTTCCTTTTCTTCCGCGGAAATCTTCTATTTATCTTCAAACTTGCCTTTATTCTCCTTCTGCGAGTAAACCGTCAAAACGTTATCAAATCTGCGGGTTAGATTCCATTGAAATCACGAGATGGGATTTTATCACGTTTTAGGTCCTTCCGGGCCGTTTTGCGATAAAAACCGTTTTCCGACTTTTTACGGGATCGTTTCCTGATCTGACGTCGTTTTTAATAAATTACTCGAGTTAATCGCGAAGTTTTACGATTTACTCGACTTTTTATTAAAAACACGTTTTTTTACGACTTACTCGGCGTTTTTTATTAAAAAGCGCGTTTTTATGATTTTAACGAGAAATCTCGAATAAATCGTATAGTTTAGGCAATGTTCGGTGTTTCGTTTAACCGTTGTTGTTTTATACGATTTCCTCGAGTTCTTTCCGAGAAAACGAAGTTTTACGATTTTTATCGTAAAACTCGAACGGTAAGTCGGATCGAGACGGAACGAGAGACGTTTTAGCCGTAGTTTAAAATGCGATCGTGTCGAAAGACGTAAGTTTTGAATCGGGGATGTGGGAAATCGAGGCGCGGGATGTCCAGAGAGTTTTTTTTTAGTTCGCCCATCGGCGAACTAAGCCGGGACCGGCTTAGTTCGCCGATGGGCGAACTAGTGGGATGATTTTTAGTTCGCCCATCGGCGAACTAAGCCGAGACCGGCTTAGTTCGCCGATGGGCGAACTAGAGGAGTGTCCTTAGTTCGCCGATGGGGGAACTAGAGGAGTGTCCCTAGTTCGCCCTTCGGCGAACTAAGCCGGGACCGGCTTAGTTCGCCGATGGGCGAACTAGTGGAGTGTCCTTAGTTCGCCCATCGGCGAACTAAGCCGGGCCCGGCTTAGTTCGCCGATGGGCGAACTAGTCGTGACTAGTTCGCATTTACGGCTTTTTCGGTTTTTTTCGATTTTGTAAAACGATTCTCGAGTTTTATAAAACGATTCTCGAGTTTTATAAAACGATTTCTCGAGTTTTATAAAACGATTCTCGAGTTTTATAAAACGATTCTCGAGTTTTATAAAACGGTTCTCGAGTTTTATAAAACGATTCTCGAGTTTTATAAAACGATTCTCGAGTTTTATAAAACGATTCTCGAGTTTTATAAAACGATTCTCGAGTTTTATAAAACGATTCTCGACTTTTATAAAACGATTCTCGAGTTTTATAAAACGATTCTCGAGTTTTATAAAACGATTCTCGAGTTTTACAAAACGATTCTCGTGTTTTGCAAAACGATTCTCGAGTTTTACAAAACGATTCTCGAGTTTTATAAAACGATTTTCGAGTTTTATAAAACGATTCTCGAATTTTATAAAACGATTCTGAGTTTTACAAAATCACTTTTGCGGAAAGTAATGATCTCCCTTTTACAGAAGCTATCGCAGACGTCGATTTCGAGAGTACGGTTTTTGACACCAACAGTTAGCCCCCCAGTCTGCAATTTCTTGAAGAAATTTTTCGGTCGGATGAAGTTAGGTCTTAATCGGAATCTACGGATGAGATTCATCTTATTGCGAGGGAGAGCTCTCTTTTTTCTATAAGTATTGGATCATTACTTCTCATATCTTCCATCTTTCAAGTTTCTCTCCAACTTCTCTCTAGGAAAATTCTTAAGATGTCTTCTTCCCAAGGTGATCAGCAAAACCATGAAGTCCCATCCGGTGACAATCCTCCGGCATATCCGCGGGATTCTCGGCTTTCCGAGTTTCTCTTGTTTCAAGATGAGATGGATCATAGTGACGCTGAGGAAGATGCCCTGTCGAGCGACGTACCTCCAGTGGATTCGTCCGTTCTTGCAAGAGAAGTCAAGGCTATTTTAGACGAAACGGCGGATGCGGAAGTGGGCTCCTCGGCGGGCATTGCCACTGAACCGTCGAGTGCGCCTCTTCTTGTAGCCAAAAACGACACTGTTGCCGCTGAGGTCGGACTAGCCGTAGCCCTTGCCATGATAGAGTCAGTTGTGTCTCCAGCCGTGGTCGAACCGGTCGTGGCTCCTTCCGCCGTCGGATCAGTTACGACTCCTGCTGCGGTTGATCCAGTTACGATCTTGGGACCTCCTGCTCCGGTTAAGAGGGTGATTGTCTTAGGGCTTCCAGCGCTTAGCGCGGCGCCGCCTGCTTCAGCGAAAAGCCGCAAGAGAACTCGTCTGAACCCAGACGCTCCTGCGAGAAAGAGAGCCGTGAAGGGTTCCGAGACCGGGGCTTTGTCTAGCAAGACACCGAGCACGATGTCGATGTCGCAGCAACGCACCAAGGTACGGGTTCGCAATCATACGTTTTTAAAGATTATGTTCGCAGCTGACCATCTTTCTTAGTTTTTTTTTTTTAGTTTGTTTCGTTGATCGATGGGATGATCAAGGAGTGCGGATCCGAAGTTGAGCGTTTAGCCAAAGAGTTAGCCGAATCGCGGGCGAGGTCGGCTCAGCTCGAAGGGAAACTGAAATCGATAGAAGAAGTGCATTCCGCGGAAGTGTCTCGACTCGAAGCTCGGATTAGCGACTTGGATCGTGACCTTGGAAGGACCGCGGTTTCCCTGATCAAAGCGAAGGATGAGAAGAAGTCCAAGGCTTCGGAGCTGCGCAGACTTCAGCGCAAGGTGAAGAGTTTCGAGGAATCAGCTGCCCGTGTGACGGAAAGGTCTATTCCTGTCGAGGGGAGCGATTCCGATCCGATTCTCGCTGCTGAAGACGTGTCTCAGCCTGACGCAGATAAGGGTGACGACCCAGAGGTTGCTATCGAGGGTGAAGGTAATGCGATGGATGAAGATGAGGCTCCGTATGCGGAGAATGTTTGAAGTTGTAGTCTCTTGCGAGACTTTTTAAAAAAAAAAAAAAAATTAGATTTTTATGTGTTTGGACGAGTGCGGCTTTTGTACGTGTTTGGGACTGGCCTTCTATGGCTTCGAATCCCCTGTTGCTTCGGCAACTTTTTATTTTTGTAATGGATAATCAGTTTTATTTGAATTTTCTGTTTTGAGTTGACGTTGTGGGAGGTCCGCGAGTTGTCATCTCGCATTCCGTTCCCTTTGTAGATCGCCTTGTTCGTTTGCTCGTTTCAGGATTCTTAGTAAATCGAGTGTGCGTTTAGATATAGACGAAGAGACATGCCTTTAGGATCTCGATTCATGCCTTGAGACGTTAGCGACCAGTGTGCTGGGTTTAGGGCAAGACCTAGGTTTACTTTCGGATTAAGGCTGTGCGATGAATAGTCGGCTTTCATTTTGCCTGTTGCGATTTTAACCTGATTCCATACCGATTTAGAATCCTCGATAGGTTCTCGGCTTATACGATTCGTCTGGTTGGAATCGAGCATCTCTCCGGAAAAAATCCCGGAAGTGCTGACCAAAAGTTTGGATTTCTTTTATAGCGCTATTACCCTTGTGCCGGGTGTTCGAGAGCTATCTCTGCGAGATAACTAAAGTTTGTTTAAGACTGTTGCGAGTTCGTTGTGATCAGCAACGAACTATTTTTAAGTGATAGATGTTTGCGCAGTTTGGGCCTTCGCGAAGGATAAGTATATTAAGAAGTTTTGCGTATTTATAGTCGCGGATGGACTGTTTATTGTTTTTTGGAGATGAACGTTTTTTTCCGAACATTGGCGACGTCTCGCTATATTCAGAATTTCGTTTTTTCTTTCGATGCGTTTGCTGAAAAAGTTTGAGAAATTTCGAGTTTTGAAATTTTTGGAGAATACGAGTATACGTATACTCACCTACTCCCCCCCCCCCTTTTTGAACGAGGGGGACGGCTGGTCCTATCTTGCGATAAGATGCCTACGTACCCTTTCGAGGGGATCAAGCCGTCTCGTAGTTCAGTGTTCTGCGGGCGCGCTGCCTAGTGATAGTATTTTTTGAGGTGCATCGCGTTCCAGGATCTGGGAATTTTGACGCCCTGCATGTTTGCGATTTCGTATGCTCCGGGTCGGACTACTTTTATGACCTTGTACGGTCCTTCCCAGTTTGCTCCTAGTTTACCGGCATTTCGTTCTGCGGTGTNTGATAGTATTTTTTGAGGTGCATCGCGTTCCAGGATCTGGGAATTTTGACGCCCTGCATGTTTGCGATTTCGTATGCTCCGGGTCGGACTACTTTTATGACCTTGTACGGTCCTTCCCAGTTTGCTCCTAGTTTACCGGCATTTCGTTCTGCGGTGTTCTGGAAGACTTTTCGTAAGACTAGCTCGCCTTCGTGAAATCGGCGGTTACGTACGTTTGCGTTATAGTACTTGGCGGCCGCTTGCTGATAATTTTGAATTCGAACGAGTGCCTGATCCCGCCGTTCGTTAATCAGGTCGAGTTCGTCGAGAAGCATTAAGTTATTTGTCTCTTCTCTTTCCGGGAGCAGTCTCCTGCGTACTCCTGGGAACTCGACTTCTGCGGGAATCATGCATTCCGTTCCGTAAACGAGGGCGAAAGGAGTTTCGCCCGTTGCTCGCCTCGGGGTTGTGCGGTGCGACCATAAAACTCCTTCGAGTTCTTCGGCCCACTTTCCCTTCTTGGCGTCGAGGCGTTTCTTGAGACCGTCGAGGATCGTTTTATTAATAGTTTCGGCTTGTCCGTTGCCTTGAGGATATCTTGGAGTCGATTTTGTCAATCGTATTTTCCATTTTTCGCAAAAGGCTTCGAATCAAGTCGAGATAAATTGGGATCCGTTATCCGTCACGATTTCGTACGGTACTCCATGTCTACAGACTATGTTCCTCCATACGAAACTTTCTACCTGAGCGTCTTTGATGCTTGCGTAGGAGTCGGCTTCGAACTATTTAGAGAAGAAATCGGTCAGAACCAAAAGGAAGCGTTTTTGTTTTGACGCGTGCATTGGCCCGACTATATCCATCGACCACCGCATGAACGGGTATGGTGCCGAGATAGACGAAAGGACCTCGGCGGGTTGGTGAATAGTCGGAGCGTGCCGCTGACATTTCTCGCATTTTCGCGAAAAATCCTCGCAATCTTTTACCATCGTTGGCCAGAAATATCCGTGGCGCTTGATTTTTATAGCGAGGGATCTCCCGCCAGAATGGTTTCCGCAAGATCCGGAATGCACTTCCTGCATAACCTGCCGCGCTTTCTCCCCTTGGACGCAAGTCATCAGTGGTCCGGAGAACCTCCATTTGTAAAGTTCTCCGTCCATTACGACGTACCGTGCGGCCTGGGTTTTTATTTTTTGGGCCGCCCATTTTTCTGACGGAAGTTCTCCGTTAGTTATGTATGCGAGGATTGTTTCCATCCACGGGCGATTGAATCCGTAATCGGACCGACTGTCGACCGGTGGTTTTCCTCCACGTCGTCTTCTGGTTCGTTGATCAGATTTATGACTATGGGCGGTCTGATGCTAGGGTGTTCGATAAATTCAACGGGAATTACCCTGCTCATACCAGGATCCGAGCTGGATGCTAGGGCGGCCAAAGCGTCTGCCTGCTAAATCGTCTGCCTGGATGCTAGGAAGAGTACCCAGATGATTTAATAATAAGTCGTCTGCTAAATCATCCAGCTGGATGACTTTCCAGACGACTTAATCATAAGTTTTTCTGCGAATTCTTTTCTTTCCATATTTCTTAATCCGTCAAATATCTAAGTTTATATCTTCTATTTACTGCAGATTAGTGCTATGAACTTTGTTGAGAAGGGCATGGCTGAAATGTTTCCAAAATGGGACTCTAATGCTGATGATCCGGCCGCGGAGAACATAATTAAACTCATGTACAGAAAGAAACCATGGAAGTGGACCATGGATTGCTGGGAAGTCACCGGTACTTGGAGAAGGCCGGTACAAAAGAAAAAGAAGAAAGCGATAGTTCTGGTGAAGAAAGAGAGTCCAAGACCTCTTAAGAAAGTTCGTACAGAGCGTATAGAGCTGGTAGATGAAGAGGAAGAGCCAGAGGAAGATGCAGAGGAAGTTGCAGAGGAAGAGGCTGAGGTCAGACCGAACGTTGGTGGGTTGACCAAAGAGGATATTGAAAGAATCGTGAAGGATTCTTTGAAGGATGTACTCGATGCCTTGAGTCAAGGGTTTGGGACGTGCCTTACGGAGATCAAGTATCTGTCTGAAAGGGTGGAAGCTGTGTAGAAAATACTTGGTGTCACCAGAAAAGAACAAAAAAAGAGTAAGGGTCAAACTGAAGGGGAATGTGAAAGTTTTAATGGGTCGAACGAGGAGAAGAAGAGCTTGCCGAAGAGGGGTGAAGCAACGGATTTGTCCGCAGGTGCCACTGCCTCGAAAGAGCTGAGTATAGTTCCTTGCCAGGAAAAACCTCCAGAACCGAGCCTTCCATCCAACCTTCCATCCAAGCTTCCATCCAGCCTTCCAGATCCAGACCCGAGCTTCGAAATCTTGGAAAAACACCAACCCCCTGCATCAGATCGAGTGAAGGAGCGAGTAAGATATGAGCAAAAGAGGGAAGCCGGTTTGGAACAAATTAAACGTGCCAAGAGTGTGCGAGAAAGGACTCTTGCTGCCTCACAACAATCTCCTTATACAGCAAACAGCACGACCAAAGTGATCATTCCAAACCCAAACCAAAAACGCCAAAGTCGAAGCAAAAAGGCCAACATCGCTTCCAAAAAGGCCAACATTGCTTCCAAAAAGGCTCCAGTCTATAATCCGTTTGGATCAGTTAACAAGACCAAACTGAAGCAGCTCGCTGATTATTTGAAAACTGATCCGTAAGTGATCCATAATAGCTTGCTTTTTAGTCTACAAAACTGATTTCTGACTGAACATTTTGTGTTTGCAGCTGGTATGAGACACCTTTGGATGATAAACCACGTACAGCGCCAACTAAGTGGTATTACATCCTCCGAACCTCCTTATCTTGGCTCCATGACTGTGTAAGTGTATCTTTTGACTATAATTCCACGTAGACGACTTACCGTTAAGTCGTCTTCTAAGTATTCTACGTAGACGACTTATCAGACGACTTACCGTTAAGTCGTCTGGTAAGTCTTCTTTGTAGACGACTTACCATTAAGTCGTCTGATAAGTCGTTCACAAAGAATACTTACAAGACGACTTAATGGTNGTATCTTTTGACTATAATTCCACGTAGACGACTTACCGTTAAGTCGTCTTCTAAGTATTCTACGTAGACGACTTATCAGACGACTTACCGTTAAGTCGTCTGGTAAGTCTTCTTTGTAGACGACTTACCATTAAGTCGTCTGATAAGTCGTTCACAAAGAATACTTACAAGACGACTTAATGGTAAGTCGTTTGTTAAGACGTCTACGTAGAATACTTACAAGACGACTTACCATTAAGTCGTCTGTTAAGTCGTCTGATATCTTCTGAGTTGTTTTATTCTAAATGCAGCACATTGATGCTTGGATTTATGTGCTGAGGAAGAGGTACGCTGAACATCCACAAGCGTTCAGGAGCGAGAGGATTTGCTTCCTTGATCATCTCTTTGCTCAGCAATGGGGTGCCAGCTACAACGTCTTTAAGGAATCGGAGCCTGCTCCCAACAGTTTGGGAAGAAGACTCCCTGGTGGAGCGTTTAACTATTATGGCGGCACTGTACCATCATTTTGCAAGTCATTGAAGTTGTGGGGGGGGTGGATATTGATGATATCTATGCACCAGTGAACTGCAAGGACGAGCATTGGGTTGCTATGTGGATATCGATCCCTAAGAGACACATAGTCGTCTTGGACAGCATCGTAACTTGTATCTCCGACGCAAACCTCGAACTGCTAATGGAGCCTTTTCTGCACATGGTTCCTTATCTGCTTGTTGAGTGCTCTAGCGCTGATGAGCTGCCAATACTCTCTGGAGCCATTCACATTTGAACGTGCAAGCAATGTGCCTCAGGCCCGAGGTGGTGATTGCGGCGTCTACGCTCTAAAATACATTGAATGTCATGCTCTTGGGCTGTCATTTAATCCAAAAGATTTTGCTAAGAACGACGCGCACGTGAAGAATATTAGGGATAAGATGGCTGTGGATAAATATAATGAGCTCACTCTCCCGCATTTGTATGAAAACAAGGATAATTTTGACGAGATCGGTACTTATGAAGGCTGATGTTTGTATTGTATGTTTGTATTCGAACTTGATTAGGCTGATGTTTAGGATGCTTGTTGTATGTTGCGTTGTTGTACATTAAACTTTCAATTAATTCTTAAAATTAACTCGTCTTATAATCTTTTGGTTGTGCAATTTGACAAAACACTAGAAGACTTAAATTTAAGTCGTCCAGAGGACTAGGTAACCATGGACGACTTAACAACACTAGACGACTTAATTATAGGTCGTCTGAACGACTAAACAACACTAGACGACTTAACTTTAAGTCGTCCAGAGGACTAGGTAATCATGGACGACTTAACAACACTAGACGACTTAATTATAGGTCGTCTGAACGACTAAACAACACTAGACGACTTAATTATAGGTCGTCTGGACAACTAATCAACACTAGACGACTTAATTATATGTCGTCTGAACGACTAATCAACCGATTTCTTACATTGTGGTTTTGTATGGCTAGTTTCTTTGCAGTTTGAGCATCTATAAACCTCGTGCTGCTTCCGGGGTTTGCGTCCTTTCATCCTAGATAGCTCCAACCAAGATTGCCATCTTGATTTCTTCTGTCTCCCCGGACCACGCTTTACCTCTGGAGGGAAGCATGTGCGTTCTTCAACTTGTTGTCCAGCACAAGGAAATATATTCTCTGAGTATCCTCCAAACAAATACTCCTTTGAGTACACTGGATGTACAAGTG
>CAKOAT010347376.1:192141-205093 GCA_932364175.1 Eruca vesicaria subsp. sativa
CTTTTTGACAATGTTATCTTGAAGGTGATAATAACATATTCCTCTCACTGCCCAAGGAAACACCTTATCACACGCACTTTTAATGGCCGTATGCCGGTCGGAGACTATCACCAGAGGCTCGTCATCAGATATACAAGTAGCCAATTTTGTGAAAAACCATTCCCAAGAAGGCTCGTCTTCAGTATCTACGATCCCAAAAACCAATGGAAATATCTGAAAATTCTCATCTTGTGCGGCTGCAACCAACATAGTACCCTCATACTTCCCACGTAGGTGAGTCCCATCCACCACAATGACCCTTCGCTGATACTTAAAACCTTTGATAGAAGCTCCAAAAGACAGAAATAGATACTTAAATCTATTCATAGAATCAATTTCTATAGCCGTGACTGAATCGGGATTTGCTAAGGAGATTTGCTCGAGATATGATGGCAGATGCGAATACCCATCTTCTGCTGTTCCTCTCACCAATGTTTGTGCATATAACAGTGCCCTATATGAAGTGGTGTAATCAAGCTCCATGCCAAACATGTTCTTCATTGCATCTTTGATATGCTGCGGAGTCAACCCATCAATGATTCCAACACGATCAATGAAAGCCTACCGACATACTTCGGAGTACAGTGTCTCCGCTGAGCGATTCGGTCTCCCACTGAGCATGTATGTGTTTCCACATATTTTGTTACCCAAAACGTGTTTTTACCATGTTTCACACTCGCTCTTATCTTCCATCCACAACCACTAACCCGACATGTTGACACAAGGAGAGTTTTCGTTGACTTGTATATTCTGAAGGAGAACTTACGCCTCACTGCTGTCAACCGCAGCTCTGAAAGCAGTGCATCCTTGCTAACAAAACTCTTGTTGACATATATACCGTTACCATTCGATCGTCCTCCTTCAATAGCATTTACCATTCGATCGTCCTCCTTCAATAGCATATGTATCTTTGAAATCTTCAAAAACCACATCACCATCTTCTTCCTCATCCTCATCTCTAACCTTTCCATAAACACTATAATCCTCACCATTCTCGTCCGCTTCATCAACATTAAAGCAAACAGAGATTTCAGCATCCTCCTCCTTATCATCCTCCTCCTTATCATCCTCCTCCTTATCATCCTCCTCCCCATCATCCTCCTCCTTATCATCCTCCTCCCCATCATGATTTTCATCTCCAACCAACTCATTATCACCTTCATCTTCAAAACATTCATCAGCTTCTTCCCTTTTCTCTGAAACCGTTCCCACCTTGCTACGGCTTGATACACAAAGGCATACTCTATGAGTTTTGAGTATCTCGAGCAAGTTATGAACTTGTCTATCACTTGTAACATGAATGGGAGGGGTGTCTGGAGCCATCATCATTTCTGCTGGTAATGAGTATCTAATCTCCACAGTGACTGTGCTCATGTCCAGGTTATAATCTTCTTGTGCCATTGCAACAAGTTCAGCATGTGTTGAATCTTCATTCANTGAACTTGTCTATCACTTGTAACATGAATGGGAGGGGTGTCTGGAGCCATCATCATTTCTGCTGGTAATGAGTATCTAATCTCCACAGTGACTGTGCTCATGTCCAGGTTATAATCTTCTTGTGCCATTGCAACAAGTTCAGCATGTGTTGAATCTTCATTCAATAAAAACAATCTTGCTCATTTGAGATCATCAACCATAAAATCCCAACGAAAATCTTTCAACAACCATTCTCCATACACTGCATGTAACTAACGAATCATCTGCAAAAATTCAAAATAAAACACATTAGTAAACATAGAGAATTTCATGAAAGTTTACTAAACATTGTCTGGACGACATACCAGTAAGTCGCCCGGACAACTTACCCGTAAGTCATTCGGACGACTTACTTCTAAGTCGCCCATTGAGGTCATTTTTGCAATTGAAATTTAAATGGGACGACTTACTTCTAAGTCGCCCAGCTTTGTTTGTTAAAAAAAATGCTAGACGACTTATAATTAAGTCGTCTAGGTAAAACGGGCTACTTTTGCATTTGACCGAATTGTGTCAGATATTTGACTTTTTCTGGACGACTTAAAATTAAGTCGTTTATGGGAAAGTTAAAATATCAATATTTATTTTATCCAGACGACTTACAGATAAGTCGTCTCAGGTTAGTTTTGCAATTCAAAAATAAAACTTAAATTTTTTAACTTCTCCAGACGACTTATGTTAAAGTCGTCCAGGATAAGCAAGGTTTGACCAAAAAAATCGAAAAATATTCTGGACGACTTTGATTATCCTGGACGACTTTAACCTAAGTCGTCTGAGCGGTCGACTTTTAATTAAGTCGTCTGGAGAAGTTAAAAGTTTAAGTTTTATTTTTGAATTGCAAAACTAACCTTAGACGACTTATCCGTAAGTCCAATAAAATATTGAAATTTTAACTTTCCCAGGGACGACTTAATTTTAAGTCGTCCAGAAAAAGTTAAATATATGACACAATTCGGTCAAAAGCAAAAGTAGACCGTTTTACCTAGACGACTTAATTATAAGTCGTCTGGTCTTTTTTTTTTTAACAAACAAAGCTGGACAACTTAGAAGTAAGTCGTCCGTTTGACCAGAAGACATATCCGTAAGTCTTCTACATCCAGAAGACTTACGGATAAGTCTTCTACGCGAAGAGATCTGGAAAAAAAATCAATTTCAAACCTTAAACTAGGTGAGATGACTTCCTTTGCACACAGAGTCTTCTCCAACCACCCAGAACATCGAACGAAAGTAACCCACCAACAATTGTATGCTTAAATGGCTCTATCAACCATAAAAATTTTGCTATCAAAAGCTTGTGTTTTTGGTATGAATATGGAGACAAAGTGAAGGAGATGTTGTTTTTAGTTCATAACAATTGAGAAAGAGAGTATGAGCATCGATTTTAAGTGCATTAAAAGCTTCAAACCTTGGTTGTACAAGGTTGTTGGGAGTATTCATGGCAATGGCAATGTTGTAAATACTTGAAGATGATGAGGTTGAGAGAGTAAAAAGGCCATTTTCGAAAAAAAGTAAAAAAAAAAATTAATGGCATTTTCGTAAATAAAATGAATATGTGGGGTGGATAGGACAAAAACAAGAGGAGTTATAAGAAGAAGTTAGTTTTGTGTTTGACTATGAGTTTTGAGCCAATTTTGCAAAAACCCCTTATATATATGTTAACGAATTTTATATTTGTCATATGTTGAAGAACATATTTGATATATATTGATTTATTAAATTTAGATGTAAAGTTTTAGTAATGTTAGTAAAATAGAACCTATTAAAATGCTTCATTCCAATGACTCAAGTTCTTTTCTCATAATAACTTCAAATTATTCTATGAAAATATTCTAGATTATTTTTTTATCTATGAGCAATTATAAAATAAGACATTAGTAGCTTCTCCTTCGCTAAAAATTGATTTTAGATATATATTGAATGTTTCAACAATACATATATGGATGTGGTTAATTGATATTTTTAAGTGATGATATGTTGAATAAAAAAAATGAAATTTTGGAATATATTTTATAAGTAAATATTTTAGAATTAAAAAAAAAACTAACTGGTCAACTTACTTTTAGTTTTTCTTTCAGATCATCATACAAATAATTTCAAAAAAATTATATATATGTTTGACATATAAAGCTTTATATATCACACAATCTAGAAAAACAATTATTTGCAAAGAAGAACAATGTCAACATCTAAATTTGCTTTATTTTGTATCGTCTTGGTTTTGCTTGTTAGTATTCATGAAGGTTTTTCTTCGAATTGTTTATCATCACACCATTAAGAGCATAATCATTTTCTCTCTCATTTTAATTGTTTTTTTAATTATACAGCTGCTGACTCAAAAGTTGGTGCTCGGGAACATATTGTTATAGACAAAGTGATACTAAATGGTGCTGCACGTTAGAATCGAAAGGGTGTAAAGCCATCAAAGTGGGTTGTGACGCGATTTGTAAACACTAAAAAAGTCTTTGAGTTTTCCAGAAGAACAATTCTTTTATTATATATTTCAAAAATTTCCGTACTTCAAGTACTCTATTTAAAATAATGTATAGCTCATCTTGTTCTACAGGAACAAGAGGAACTATTGTTTTCTGCTAAAAGATTTTGATATTTTTAGAAGAGCTTAATATGGTTTTCTTTTTGTTTCTGACTTTCTACAATTATATTACATAAACTTATATATGTTTTAGAATAAAATAAAAATTAAGTGTTCACTTTTATCTATAATGTAAAGACTCGACAGACTAAGTAAAAACAAATATACATAACTAGGAAGTACAATATAAATTCTATAAATTAATATTTAATAGATTAAAAAAGCCACACAGAATTTTAAAAAATTACCATCCTGAGTTAGACCTATTCAAAAATGGAATTGGTCACAATCTTTATCATCCAATGTACTAGTGATCGGGATGGCTCTGAACGTGCCTCCAAGGGTTTGGAGAGAGAACACTGAAAATTTCGCAGCATCATTCTTTGTAAAACTACACACAACTCTTTTCATCGGACTACTGAGGAAGACTGTGTTGACGCCAATGATGGTGATGGTTTTTACCATCGCAGCATCCATTATGGGACACGAGATTTTGTCAAGAGCAGGGAGCTATAGGCTTAAGTCGATAGCTTAGGAGAATCTGACATTGACATGACCAGATAAAGTGGATGGAAGGTGCGGTGGTGATACAGTGGTGATGAAATAGAATCTCATGTTGCTTGAAGTAGAAAGTCATGTGTCTACACGAGCTGCTAGTATTGTCTGCTACAAGTTTTTGGTTTCTTCGAAGAACTTGATATATGTATAGTTTTTTTTGGCCATTGTATTTGAAAATTTTCAAAATGTTAGAGAGAGATAAATAATAAGTGTTATTTTCTTATTTTATACACAATTTTAAATAAATAAAAGAAAACTATTTTTTATAAAATAATACTAGACGATAAGTTTAAGATGAATCTTCCAGTAATGGTTATACATTATTTTTATCAAGTGACTGTAACATAAAATGTGCCATTTTCATATCCAACAAAACATTTGACATTAGATTTAGTTAAATATGTAATTTATCTAATAATGTATTCAGTAATAGTCTATAAAATCTAGATTACTATATAAGAAAATCAATGTGTTCATATTATATATATGTTAACGAATTCTATTTTTGCCATATGTCTGCTAAAAATTTTTGATATTTTTTGAAGAGCTTAAATTTTTTTTCTTCTTATTTCTGACTTTCTACAATTATAGTTTTTAAACTTATATAAGTTTTAGAATAAAATGATATTCAAGTCTTCACTTTTATCTATAATGTAAAGACTCTGCTGACTGAGTAAAAAAAATATACATAACTAGGAACTACAATATAAATTCTATAAATTAATATTTAAAAGATTAAAAAGCTACCTAGAATTAAAAAAAGAATTACCATCCCGAGTTAGACCTATTCAAAAATGGAATTGGTCACAATCTTTATCATCCAATGTACTAGTGATCGGGATGGCTCTGAACACCTCCATGGGTTTGGAGAGAGCACACTGAAAATTACTCAGCATCATGGTTTGTAACACTACACACAACTCTTTTCATAGGACTACTGAGGAAGACAGTGTTGATGCCAATGCTGGTGATGGTTTTCACCAGAGCAGCATCCATTATTGGACAAGAGTTTTTTTCAAGAGAAGAGAGCTATAGGCTTAAGTCGATTGCTTAGAAGAAACTGGCATTGACAGAACCAGATAAAGTGGATGGAAGGTGCGGTGGTGATAAAGTGGTGATGAAATAGAACCTCATGTTGCTTAAAGTAGCAAGTCATGTGTGTACACGAGCTACTATTATTGTCTGCTAAAAGTTTTTGGTTTCTTTGAAGAACCCGATATATGTATAGTTTTTTTTTTGGGCCATTGTATTTGAAAGTTTTCAAAATGTTAGAGAGAGATAAAAAAATAATAGTTATTTTCTTATTTTATACACAATTTAAAAGAAATAAAGGAAAATTATTTTTTATAAAATAATACTAGACGATAAGTTTAAGTTTTTCATAACTCTAAGATGAACTTCCAGTAATGGTTACATGGCAATTATGCTGTATATTGGCACTATTACTTTTATCAAGTGACTGTCACATAAAGTGTGCCATTTTGATATCAACCAAAACATTTGTCATTAGATTTAGTTAAATATGTTGTTTATCTAATAATGTATTCAGTAATAGTCTATAATATATCGATTATTATATAAGAAAATCAATGTGTTCATATTATATATATGTTAACGAATTCTATTTTTGTCATATGCTGAAGAAATTATTTGATTTTTACTGATTTATTAAATTTACATGAAATTTTTTAGAAATTTAAGTAAAATAGAACCTATTAAAATGCTTCATTCCAATTGACTAAGGTTCTATTCTAATAATAACTTCAAATTATTCTATGAAAATATTCTAGATTATTTTTTATCTATGAGAAATTAATAAATAAGAAAATTAGTAGCTTCTCCTTCGCTAAAAATAGATTTTAGATACATAATGAATGTTTCATCATTACATATATGGATGTGGTTAATTGATATTTATAATTGATGATATTTTGAATAAAAAATGAAATTTTGGAATAAATTTTATCAATAAATATTTTAGAATTAAAAGAAAACTAACTGGTCAACTTAGTTTTAGTTTTTTCGGATCATCATACAAATAATTTCAAAAACATATATATATGTTTCACATATAAGACTTTATATATCACACAATCTTGAAAAACAATTATTTTCAAAGAAGAAGAAAAATGTCAACATCTAAATTTGCTTTATTTTGTATCGTCCTGGTTTTGCTTGTTAGTTTTCATGAAGGTTTTTTCGTCGAATCCTTTATCNCGTTAGAATCAAAAGGGTGTAAAGCCATCAAACCGGATTGTGACGCGATTTGTAAACGTTAACAAAGTCTTTGAGTTTTCAAGAAGAACAATTCTATTATTATATATTTCAAAAGTTTCCGTACTTCTATTATTCTATTTTAAATAATGTATAGCTTATCTTGTTCTACAGGATTAAGAACAACTATTGTTGTCTGCTAGATTTTTTTGATAATTTTTGAAGAGCTTAAATTGTGTTTTCTTCTTGTTTCTGATTTTGTACAATTATATTTTTTAAACTTATATATGTTTTAGAATAAAATGATGTTCAAGTCTTCACTTTTATCTATAATGTAAAGACTCAGCTGACAAGTAAAAAAAATATACATAACTAGGAACTACAATATAAATTCTATAAATTAATATTTAATAGATTAAAAAGCTACCCTGAATTAAAAAAGAAGTATCATCCCAAGTTAGACCTCTTCAAAAATGGAATTGGTCACAATCTTTATCATCCAATGTACTAGTGATCGGGATGGCTCTGAACGTACCTCCATGGGTTGGGAGAGAGGACACTGAAAATTACTCAGCATCATGGTTTGTAACACTACAGACAACTCTTTTCATAGGACTACTGAGGAATACAGTGTTGATGCCAATGATGGTAATGGTTTTCACCAGAGCAGCATCCATTATTGGAAAAGTTTTTTTCAAGAAAAGAGAGCTATAGGCTTAACTCGATTGCTTAGAAGAAACTGACATTGACAGAACCAGATAAAGTGGATGGAAGGTGCGGTGGTGATAAAGTGGTGATGAAATAGAACTTCATGTTGCTTGAAGTAGCAAGTCATGTGTGTACACGAGCTACTAGTATTGTCTGCTAAAAGTTTTTGGTGTCTTTGAAGAACCCGATATATGTATAGTTTTTTTTTTGGGCCATTGTATTTGAAAGTTTTCAAAATGTTAGAGAGAGATAAAAAAATAATAGTTATTTTCTTATTTTATACACAATTTAAAAGAAATAAAGGAAATTTTTTTTTATAAAATAATACTAGACGATAAGTTTAAGTTTTTCGTAACTCTAAGATGGACTTCCAGTAATGGTTACATGGCAATTATGCTGTATATTGGCACTATTACTTTTATCAAGTGACTGTCACATAAAGTGTGCCATTTTGATATCCAACAAAATGTTTGTCATTAGATTTAGTTAAATATGTTGTTTATCTAATAATGTATTCAGTAATAGTCTATAATATATCGATTATTATATAAGAAAATCAATGTGTTCATATTATATATATATATGTTAACGAATTCTATTTTTGTCATATGCTGATGAAAATATTTGATTTATACTGATTTATCAAATTTAGAAGCAATTGTTTAGAAATTTTAGTAAAATAGAACCTATTAAAATGCTTCATTCCAATTGACTCAGGTTCTATTCTATTAATAACTTCAATTTATTCTTTGAAAATATTCTAGATTATTTTTTATCTATGAGAAATTTAGTAGATTCTCCTTCGCTAAAAATAGATTTTAGCTACATATTGAATGTTTCAACATTACATATATGGATGTAGTTAATTGGTATTTATAATTGATGATATTTTGAATAAAAAAATGAAATTTTGGAATAAATTTTATCAAGAAATATTTTAGAATTAAAAGAAAACTAACTGGTCAACTTAGTTTTAGTTTTTTTCGGATCATCATACAAATAATTTCAAAAACATATATATATGTTTCACATATAAGACTTTATATATCACACAATCTCGAAAAACAATTATTTTCAAAGAAGAAGAAAAATGTCAACATCTAAATTTGCCTTATTTTGTATCGTCCTGGTTTTGCTTGTTAGTTTTCATGAAGGTTTTTTCGTCGAATCCTTTATCATCACACCAGTAATAACATAATCATTTTCTCTATCATTTTAATTGTTTTTTGTTTAAATTATACAGCTGCTGACTCAAAAGTTGGTGCTCGAGGACCATATTGTTATAGACAAAGTGATACTAAATGGTGCTGCACGTTAGAATCAAAAGGGTGTAAAGCCATCAAACCGGATTGTGACGCGATTTGTAAACGTTAACAAAGTCTTTGAGTTTNTCAAAAGTTGGTGCTCGAGGACCATATTGTTATAGACAAAGTGATACTAAATGGTGCTGCACGTTAGAATCAAAAGGGTGTAAAGCCATCAAACCGGATTGTGACGCGATTTGTAAACGTTAACAAAGTCTTTGAGTTTTCAAGAAGAACAATTCTATTATTATATATTTCAAAAGTTTCCGTACTTCTATTATTCTATATTAAATAATGTATAGCTTATCTTGTTCTACAGGATTAAGAACAACTATTGTTGTCTGCTAAATTTTTTTGATAATTTTTGAAGAGCTTAAATTGTTTTTCTTCTTGTTTCTGATTTTCTACAATTATATTTTTTTAAACTTATATATGTTTTAGAATAAAATGATGTTCAAGTCTTCACTTTTATCTATAATGTAAAGACTCAGCTGACAAGTAAAAAAAATATACATAACTAGGAACTACAATATAAATTCTATAAATTAATATTTAATAGATTAAAAAGCTACCCTGAATTAAAAAAGAATTACCATCCCAAGTTAGACCTCTTCAAAAATGGAATTGGTCACAATCTTTATCATCCAATGTACTAGTGATCGGGATGGCTCTGAACGTACCTCCATGGGTTTGGAGAGAGGACACTGAAAATTACTCAGCATCATGGTTTGTAACACTACAGACAACTCTTTTCATAGGACTACTGAGGAAGACAGTGTTGATGCCAATGATGGTGATGGTTTTCACCAGAGCAGCATCCATTATTGGAAAAGAGTTTTTTTCAAGAAAAGAGAGCTATAGGCTTAACTCGATTGCTTAGAAGAAACTGACATTGACAGAACCAGATAAAGTGGATGGAAGGTGCGGTGGTGATAAAGTGGTGATGAAATAGAACCTCATGTTGCTTGAAGTAGCAAGTCATGTGTGTACACGAGCTACTAGTATTGTCTGCTAAAAGTTTTTGGTTTCTTTGAAGAACCCGATATATGTATAGTTTTTTTTTGGTTGTATTTGAAAGTTTTCAAAATGTTAGAGAGAGATAAAAAAATAATAGTTATTTTCTTATTTTATACACAATTTAAAAGAAATAAAGGAAATTTTTTTTTTATTAAATAATACTAGACGATAAGTTTAAGTTTTTCGTAACTCTAAGATGGACTTCCAGTAATGGTTACATGGCAATTATGCTGTATATTGGCACTATTACTTTTATCAAGTGACTGTCACATAAAGTGTGCCATTTTGATATCCAACAAAACATTTGTCATTAGATTTAGTTAAATATGTTGTTTATCTAATAATGTATTCAGTAATAGTCTATAATATATCGATTATTATATAAGAAAATCAATGTGTTCATATTATATATATGTTAACGAATTCGATTTTTGTCATATGCTGAAGAAATTATTTGATTTTTACTGATTTATTAAATTTACATGAACTTTTTTAGAAATTTAAGTAAAATAGAACCTATTAAAATGCTTCATTCCAATTGACTCAGGTTCTATTCTAATAATAACTTCAAATTATTCTATGAAAATATTCTAGATTATTTTTTATCTATGATAAATTAATAAATGAGAAAATTAGTAGATTCTCCTTCGCTAAAAATAGATTTTAGCTACATATTGAATGTTTCAACATTACATATATGGATGTGGTTAATTGGTATTTATAATTGATGATATTTTGAATAAAAAAATGAAATTTTGGAATAAATTTTATCAATAAATATTTTAGAATTAAAAGAAAACTAACTGGTCAACTTAGTTTTAATTTTTTCGGATCATCATACAAATAATTTAAAAAACATATATATATGTTTCACATATAAGACTTTATATATCACACAATCTTGAAAAACAATTATTTTCAAAGAAGAAGAAAAATGTCAACATCTAAATTTGCTTTATTTTGTATCGTCCTGGTTTTGCTTGTTAGTTTTCATGAAGGTTTTTTTGTCGAATCCTTTATCATCACACCAGTAAGAACATAATCATTTTCTCTACCATTTTAATTGTTTTTTGTTTAAATTATACAGCTGCTGACTCAAAAGTTGGTGCTCGAGGACCATATTGTTATAGACAAAGTGATACTAAATGGTGCTGCACGTTAGAATCAAAAGGGTGTAAAGCCATCAAACCGGATTGTGACGCGATTTGTAAACGTTAACAAAGTCTTTGAGTTTTCAAGAAGAACAATTCTATTNCGTTAGAATCAAAAGGGTGTAAAGCCATCAAACCGGATTGTGACGCGATTTGTAAACGTTAACAAAGTCTTTGAGTTTTCAAGAAGAACAATTCTATTATTATATATTTCAAAAGTTTCCGTACTTCTATTATTCTATTTTAAATAATGTATAGCTTATCTTGTTCTACAGGATTAAGAACAACTATTGTTGTCTGCTAAATTTTTTTGATAATTTTTGAAGAGCTTAAATTGTTTTTCTTCTTCTTTCTGATTTTCTGCAATTTTATTTTTAAAACTTATATATGTTTTAGAATAAAATGATGTTCAAGTCTTCACTTTTATCTATAATGTAAAGACTCAGCTGACAAGTAAAAAAAATATACATAACTAGGAACTACAATATAAATTCTATAAATTAATATTTCATAGATTAAAAAGCTACCCTGAATTAAAAAAGAATTACCATCCCAAGTTAGACCTCTTCAAAAATGGAATTGGTCACAATCTTTATCATCCAATGTACTAGTGATCGGGATGGCTCTGAACGTACCTCCATGGGTTTGGGGAGAGCACACTGAAAATTACTCAGCATCATGGTTTGTAACACTACAGACAACTCTTTTCATAGGACTACTGAGGAAGACAGTGTTGATGCCAATGATGGTGATGGTTTTCACCAGAGCAGCATTCATTATTGGAAAAGAGTTTTTTTCAAGAAAAGAGAGCTATAGGCTTAACTCGATTGCTTAGAAGAAACTGACATTGACAGAACCAGATAAAGTGGATGGAAGGTGCGGTGGTGATAAAGTGGTGATGAAATAGAACCTCATGTTGCTTGAAGTAGCAAGTCATGTGTCTACACGAGCTGCTAGTATTTTCTGCTAAACGTTTTGGTTTCTTCAGAGAACCCGATATATGTATAGTTTTATTTTGGGCCATTGTATTTGAAAGTTTTCAAAATGTTAGAGAGAGATAAAAAAATAAGAGTTATTTTCTTATTTTATACACAATTTAAAAGAAATAAAGGAAAAACTATTTTTATAAAATAATACTAGACAATAAGTTTAAGTTTTTCGTAACTCTAAGATGAACTTCCAGTAATGGTTACATGTCA
Organism: Eruca vesicaria subsp. sativa; assembly: GCA_932364175.1. NCBI lineage: Eukaryota > Viridiplantae > Streptophyta > Magnoliopsida > Brassicales > Brassicaceae > Eruca > Eruca vesicaria. The sequence continues at coordinate 204,395 of CAKOAT010347376.1, forward strand.
ATTATGCTGTATATTGGAACTATTAATTTTACAAGTGACTGTCACATAAAGTGTGCCATTTTGATATCCAACAAAACATTTAACATTAGATTTAGTTAAATATGTAGTTTATCTAATAATCTATTCAGTAATAGTCTATAATATATCGATTATTATATAAGAAAATCAATGTGTTCATATTATATATATGTTAAAGAATTCTGTTTTTGTCATATGTTGATGAAAATATTTGATTTATACTGATTTATCAAATTTAGAAGAAATTGTTTAGAAATTTTAGTAAAATAGAACCTATTAAAATGCTTCATTCCAATTGACTCAGGTTCTATTCTATTAATAACTTCAATTTATTCTTTGAAAATATTCTAGATTATTTTTTATCTATGAGAAATTAATAAATGAGAAAATTAGTAGATTCTCCATCGCTAAAAATAGATTTTAGCTACATATTAAATGTTTCAACATTACATATATGGATGTGGTTAATTGGTATTTATAATGAGAAAATTACTAGAATGATACACAAAAGCTTGTATATGACTAGAATAGTATATATTTTCTAAAAATTACTAGAATGTTTTTAGACTCCTAGTAAATTACAATAAACACCCTTGTTTAATTTTGTTACTATTGATACAAATTTTAATTATTAAATCCACATCATAATTTGACAATCCACGTCACTAACTAATTTGTGTC
>CAKOAT010347376.1:205680-227658 GCA_932364175.1 Eruca vesicaria subsp. sativa
CCCAAGTTAGATGAACTGAGGGCAGCATTAGAGGTATGTCCGGCCTGGAGTTTTGAAAAGCGTAAATGGTTAGGGCTGTTACTTCTTCAAGCCATGGGACTTTATGCTTTGCATCATAATTCTAGGATACCGTTTGAAAGTGCAAAAAGAGTATTCGACGATGAAGCCATGATGACGTATCCATGGGGGAGGACTGCATTTATCATAACTCAGCCATAAAGTTCAATAACTCAGCCCTGGATTTCATTTACTCAGCCTTAATGTTCTGCTAAACGTTTTGGTTTCATGTGTCTACACGAGCTGCTAGTAGAAACTGACATTGACAGAACCAGATAAAGTGGATGGAAGGTGCGGTGGTGATAAAGTGGTGATGAAATAGAACCTCATGTTGCTTGAAGTAGCAAGTCATGTGTCTACACGAGCTGCTAGTATTTTCTGCTAAACGTTTTGGTTTCTTCAGAGAACCCGATATATGTATAGTTTTATTTTGGGCCATTGTATTTGAAAGTTTTCAAAATGTTAGAGAGAGATAAAAAAAATAAGAGTTATTTTCTTATTTTATACACAATTTAAAAGAAATAAAGGAAAAACTATTTTTATAAAATAATACTAGACAATAAGTTTAAGTTTTTCGTAACTCTAAGATGAACTTCCAGTAATGGTTACATGTCAATTATGCTGTATATTGGAACTATTACTTTTATCAAGTGACTGTCACATAGAGTGTGCCATTTTGATATCCAACAAAACATTTAACATTAGATTTAGTTAAATATGTAGTTTATCTAATAATCTATTCAGTAATAGTCTATAATATATCGATTATTATATAAGAAAATCAATGTGTTCATATTATATATACATATATGTTAACGAATTCTGTTTTTGTCATATGTTGATGAAAATATTTGATTTATACTGATTTATCAAATTTAGAAGCAATTGTTTAGAAATTTTAGTAAAATAGAACCTATTAAAATGCTTCATTCCAATTGACTCAGGTTCTATTCTATTAATAACTTCAATTTATTCTTTGAAAATATTCTAGATTATTTTTTATCTATGAGAAATTAATAAATGAGAAAATTAGTAGATTCTCCTTCGCTAAAAATAGATTTTAGCTACATATTGAATGTTTCAACATTACATATATGGATGTGGTTAATTGGTATTTATAATTGATGATATTTTGAATAAAAAAATGAAATTTTGGAATAAATTTTATCAATAAATATTGTAGAGTTAAAAGAAAACTAACTGGTCAACTTATTTTTAGTTTTTTTCGGATCATCATACAAATAATTTCAAAAACATATATATATGTTTCACATATAAGACTTTATATATCACACAATCTTGAAAAACAATTATTTTCAAAGAAGAAGAAAAATGTCAACATCTAAATTTGCTTTATTTTGTATCGTCCTGGTTTTGCTTGTTAGTTTTCATGAAGGTTTTTTCGTCGAATCCTTTATCNTTTCTCTATCATTTTAATTGTTTTTTGTTTAAATTATACAGCTGCTGACTCAAAAGTTGGTGCTCGAGGACCATATTGTTATAGACAAAGTGATACTAAATGGTGCTGCACGTTAGAATCAAAAGGGTGTAAAGCCATCAAACCGGATTGTGACGCGATTTGTAAACGTTAACAAAGTCTTTGAGTTTTCAAGAAGAACCACTCTATTATTATATATTTCAAAAGTTTCCGTACTTCTATTATTCTATTTTAAATAATGTATAGCTTATCTTGTTCTACAGGATTAAGAACAACTATTGTTGTCTGCTAAATTTTTTTGATAATTTTTGAAGAGCTTAAATTGTTTTTCTTCTTGTTTCTGATTTTCTACAATTATATTTTTTAAACTTATATATGTTTTAGAATAAAATGATGTTCAAGTCTTCACTTTTATCTATAATGTAAAGACTCAGCTGACAAGTAAAAAAAAATACACATAACTAGGAACTACAATATAAATTCTATAAAGTAATATTTAATAGATTAAAAAGCTACCCTGAATTAAAAAAGAAGATAGTGGAGGCTCAGCGTACAGATTTCGGTTACTCCGATGCGATGGCTGATGGGAATTATAGAGGACGGAGACATTGGATTTGTTGACCTAATTTTCTAAAACAAAATACAATAATCATTATGTCATGGGATTTCAAATTGCTAACGGGGCCTGCACGTCAACTAAGTTCCAGAATTAAAGCTTACATGCAAGATACTCATGCATTTAACACTCGATAACAAGTTTTTGTTAAAAAAGTTGAAGATGCCAGGTGTCAAAAATTGCCCCATATACTATGCTGATGTGGAGGAAGGAGAAGAGAGAAAAGCATGTTTTATTATATAAGATTTGATTCTATATAGGTCATATACGAGATTTAGATACATCAGAAAAGAAATATTCTATTATAAATACTATTCTACAGGTAATTTTATGATATTTAAAAATTTATATAGATAAATTTATTGTTGAAAATAATTAATAGTAACTGAAATAAATAAAAATATATTTTAGAAGATTTTGAACTATATATATATATATATATATATATATATATGAATATATATATTAGGAAACATTTAGATAGATTAAATGAATAATAAAAAATGCATATTATTATACAAGTAATTCAAAATAATTAAACTTTAGCATAGATAGATTTTATTGGTTAAAATAATTTATGATAAAGGTGAAACATATATTTTAAAAAAATTTAAAATACATATATTTTAAGCCTTACAAGCTTAATGTGTGGAGTTTATAAATTTGAGAAATATTATATTATATTATTAAAACGTTTTAAACTTGATATTTCAGTTTAACTAAATCATTTTAGGAAATATGTTGATCACAAAAAATTTAGGCAAATTTTATTTAGGAAATGATTTAATAGAATAAAAAAGAGACAATGAGTAGTTAAATATATGTTTATTTAATTTTCAGTGGTATTAAATTGTAAATATTATTCAAGTTTAAGGGTTAGTTTATATTTGTACTTATGTTTTAATAGATTAGATATAAGATAAAATGAAAAAGGTATCCAATGAATTCGCATGCATGAAGATATTCATGGGGGGGGTGCCAAATTAAAGTGAAACTCTGGCTTAGAAGCTGCAGAAAGATCCGAAGGAACGAAATTTCGACAATTTCTTTCTTTTTTTTTTTACGTCGATAAACATACTCATATAGACTATGCGAATCAAATTGGTAGTTATGTTTCCATGTGAATAACGAAAAACGATTATTTTCTCGTACTGCATGCTAGAGTGTCCGCCCGTGAATTTAGTGTCCTTGGTACATAGATGATTGCCGAGCTGTGGAAACTCCCTTTTAAGCGTCTTGATATCTTTCAAATAATTTGCAAAGGCTGGCCATTCGTATGGTTCTGAAACCATCTTCACCAACTGAGAACAATTTGTTGCAAACATAACGTGATATTGACGCAAATTCCTCATACTCTCCATTGCCCAGATAAGTGTTTCTACCTTAGAATGAAGAGGTGAGAGGTTGGATCTAACATTTCTTGCTCCCATTAAATCCACAAACATTCAAGGGTGCTATACCAACCATGTCCATCAAACACATCTTTATCTTTCCATGAACCATCAATAAAACACCAACATCCTGGTATAGATGGTATGATTTACTTAATTTGGGCCTCCTCCCACAAAGTTGATTCGGTCTCCGCTAATGTGAGTGTGTCCTTCGGATCAACGTCCAAATTACTAAAAGTTTTGCTATTTCGCCCTTTCCAAATGTACCACAATATCCATGCGAAATGATAATCGTCCATCTTAGGAATTACCCGGCAAAATAAATGGTCCATATTCGTAAACAGAGACACTGTAGGGAAAGTTACTGGGTTCAAAGGGATCTTTGACAATGCCCAAACTTGACGTGCTGGTGGACATTCAAAGAAAATATGGTTAACTGATTTTTCTTCACCATCTGTCACAACATATATCACCATTTATCCTTCCTGCCTGTAAATTTTTCTTAACCGTAATACAACCCGATAACAATTTTCATAGGAAATGTTTTATCTTGGGAGGACACCTTAGCTTCCAGCAGAATGCTTTTAAAGCATCCACTGTAGGTCCCTGCATTTCTGTCGGCCTTCCTTTATCTTCCCTTTGTACCCTGCTAAGTGGAATGCTTTCTATTATTTTCGTATCCAGGGGTTGACTAGAGCTCGAAAAACCGGCATATTCCAAGTCCGCGTATATATATTGATGAGAGAATCCACTGTGAGTTTCGGAGAAAAATTTCGACAATTTCTTTTCAGACCAATGCTATCATATAACAGTTTTTTTTTTATTGTTTGTTCTTTTTTATCCTCGGTTTATGATTTAGGAGTAAATAACAATAAAATTCTGAAGATTTTTTTTAGCGTTAAAAAGCGCTTATGAATGTATTTTTGATAAAATAATTGGCTACACACAAGATTTTTTAGATAATAATTCAAAATTGGGAGTGAATCGGATATTCGGATTGGATTGTATCGATTTACTCCCCTAGATATGAATGAAGGATTAACACAGCTCAAGTAATTGTGGGGTCTTGGATCATGCGTTTGTTTAATCCCTTTCACCAAGTGTAGATGCGTGGGACATAAAAAGAACTTAAACTAAGCAGTTGTGTCTTTTGTTTTTGAAAAAAAAGTTGTGTCTTTCGTCCTTTTAATTTTCATTTCGTTGAATACGTATATGTTTCATAACGCGACGCATAAACTAATATATAATAATACAGTAGAACATCTATAAATTAATATTCGATAAATTAATAATCTCTATAAATTAATAAATTTCACCGGTTTCAACTTGGACTAGTGTAAAATATGACACAAACCGATAAAATAATAAGATAATAATATTTTTAGAACTGCCATGTAAATATATGGTCCCATTAAAATTATAAATTAATAATCTAGCTATATATAATTTTATATAGTTACACTTTAACATTATATGTTGGTTTTATATTTACTATAAAAACACTTTTATTTTTAAACATTTTAATATAATTTAATATATTTAGTTAAATTATATCGAAAATTTTGTAACAATTCTACGAATCATAAAAATATACACTTAATAAGATAATAAAAAAATATAAAAGTCAAACTTCTAAAATTTAAATAATATACATATGCTAAAATAAAATAAAAATGATTTTATAAAATAAATCCGGAAAACATAAAGAAAAAATCTAAATAAGGAAAATTTTATAAATTAATATCTCTATAAATTAATAAAATTTCAAAGTCTCAATATTATTAATTTATAGAGGTTTTACTGTATATGGATAGGTGGTGATGCCTCACCCTCACGCAGCTGTTACCCATTGATGCTGGTGGTCGGTTATCGAGTACCATTGTTTTTATTATTAACATCTAATATCAGTCACCCATTTCATTGAACTATCACTACAAGAAAACTGGCGGAAACCGACGGCCAAAATCGTCGGTATTTCGTCGGAAAACGTATATTCCGACGACAACTTGACGATTTTGGTCGTCGGTATAAATTCGTCGGAAAAAAAAAATTCGTCGGAAATCCATCAGAATTTCTGACGATATTCTGACGAAACAATTGCGTCGGAATATTCTGACGAAATTCTGACGGTATATCCGTCGGTATATACCGACGGATATACCGACGCATCTAGTCCGTCGGAATATACCGACGTAGTTATCCGTCGGTATATACCGACGGAATAGATTCGTCGGAATATACCGACGGTTTTGTCTCCGTCGGACCTTTCTATTTTAAAAAAAAAAAAAAATTTATGCATTTTTAAATGTTTTTATTATTATTAAAATTTGATAAATAATTAAACTATGAAATTGAAAACTAATAATATTATACCAAATAAGTTTATACAAACTTGAACTGAAAATTAAAACATAGAGAAAGTTTTAAAACAATAAAAACTTAAACTAAGAACTGCAGCGGGAGAGGCAGAAGCTGAAGCGTGAGAGGCAGGTGGAGCGGGAGGAGAATCGGGAATAACTGGAATCGAGGATCCCGATGCACGGGAAGTGCTCGTCAAACTAGCTCGGCCACGGGGCCGGGAACGACGAGATCGAGATGCGGAAAGAAGAGGTACATTGCCGTCCAACGACCTATATAAGTTGTATCAGTAAAAAAAATTAAAATTCTAATATTGATTATAAATATTTATCACAATTGTTTTTACATATAGAAAAATTATTTAAAAACCTTTTTAAATATAGAAAAATTTATAAATGTATTTCTATATTAGAAAAATGGTTTTTACATATAGAAATATAATTTAGAAACCTTTTTAAATATAGAAAATTTTATAAATGTATGTTTCTATATTAGAAATATGGTTTTTACATATAGAAAAATTATTTATTAACCTTCATAAATATAGAAAAATTTGTTAAATATTTCTAAAAATATTGTAAAACACATAAATACAATTATACAATATATAAAAACATTTTTACTAGTTATAATATTACTGGACAACCCCTTTAAAAATTAAAAAAACGATTTTAAAAAATCAAACCTTTAACATTATAACATCTTAAACCCTAATTTTTCATTCAAACCTAAACTATCCATTCAATCCACAAATCTAATATCTAATTAAACCCTAATTTAACCTATTTTAATCTAATTAGGGTTATATGGAAAAGCTTACATGATTAGGGTTGGCCGAGAGAGGAAGGAGCCGCCGGAGAGGAAGGAGTCGCCGGAGGAGAGGAACGGAGAGGAAGGAGCCGCCGGAGGAGAGGAACGGAGAGGAACCGCCGGAGAAGAAGGAGCCGCCGGAGAGGAGAGGAAGGAGACGCCGGAGGAGAGGAACGGAGAGGAACCGCTGGAGAGGAGAGGAAGAGGAAGGAACCGTCGCCGGAGATAGAGAGTCGCCGGAGTCGAAGGGGAGATAGAGAGAATCGCCGGAGAGGAAGGAGATAGAGAGAATCGATGGAGAATGAGGAAGAAGAAAGAATCGAATGACTTTATTTACAAAATACCGACGGACAATAATCCGTCGGAATTCCGTCGGTTAAAAAATAAAATATTAATTGGCGGTTTGTGAAAAATTTTCACGCGGTTTGGTTTCGCGGTTTAATGAAATTTCATATTTCGTCGGTAATCCGTCGGAATATACCGACGGAATACCGACGGTTTAGGGGTTTATGTGTTTAAAAAGGGTTTCTTTTATGAAATCTCTAACATTTGATAACATAAACTCATTTTGTATAGGTTTCTCTAATAAAACGGTTTTCATAAAACAAATTTTTGCAAAATCGTTTTTGTAGAGAAAGATTGGATTAGTATGATTGAATAAGTATATGAGTATTAAGATGATATGTTGTGAAACCATGATACATATATATATATATATTGTATAAGTCGTAAAACCCGAATGTTTGTGATCAAGTAGTATACTCCACACTTATTATGAGTTTTTTACATAGTTTTGGTATACAAATTTACATATAATTATGTATAAAGATTTTTTAAAAATATGGTCGTCGGAAAATACCGACGGATTTCCGACGGATGTCTAATCCCTAAACGAAACCTAGTTTCGTCGGAAATTCGTCGGTAAATTCCGACGCAATTCCGACGACACCAACGGTCCAATATTGTTATCGGGATGTCGTCGGAATTGCGTCGGAATATTCCGACAACCACTATTGGTCGGTAATCCGTCGGAAATTTCCGACGAAATTCCGACGACTTCGATATAATAGGTTTCGTCGGTTTATCGTCGGAATATCGTCGGAATAGTCCGACGAAACTTGTTTTCGTCGGAACGGTCGTCAGGATTTCCAGTGTTTTCTTGTAGTATATTATTGTTGCAAAATAAATATTCACTATTATTATTCCAATCCTTGTTGTCAAAAAAAAAAGTTCCAATCCTTTGATGAATATATCCATCCAAAGTAAAGTGATATACGTGTATCCAGTAATTATAGGCATTCATTAACAGCGACTGTAAGTAAGCACATGTGAGCTCTATCAATCACACAAGTGCTACATGCATATATATATAGAAATACTACAGATAAACGTATATTTCGTGAAATATTTGGGGAATACTTTCGAAACCAAGAAGGAAAGATGAGTTATTATCAGAAGACAGAAACAAAGTTGTAACAACCCATGACTTGGCCCAAAAATTTTATTAAAGCAAATGGACCTGTCTACGGTCCAGTAAGACAAAAGACCTAGGGTTCCTTGCCTTCACCCTATATAAAGATCTGCCTCCTCCTTCTTTTGTCGTAATCACCAAAACAGAAGCGAAGCCCTGCAGAGAATTCCCGGAGACCGGAAGCCCTAGCCGTCAAGCCTCTCCCTCTCCTGCGCCGCCATCTCTTTCCCCCTCCTCTTCTTCTTTCTCTCGTCGGATCTCTTCTTCTCTCCTTGCCGCGAGTCGCCATGTGAGTAAGCCAAGCTGCCGGTGGGTGTGGTGGTGGTGTTCGTCCGAGTGGTGGTGGTGGTGGTAGCCGTGTGGTGGTGGAGACTGATCTCGTCCTCTTCTCCCTCTTGTTCCAGATCCAGATCTCTTTCTTCAGATCTAGATCTCAGATCTCTTGCTAAGGTGAGGTGATTCGAAAACCAGATCTGTCTTCTTAATCTCTATTCTGATTGATGCGGGAATTAGGGTTTGGATAGTCCTTGTTTGAAAGTTAAGTTGATAGATCATAGTGGGAGTTAGGTTGTTAGATGAATGAATCATGATGCATAAGAACCTTCACACTGTTTAAATGGGACTTAATGAACTGCCTTGTGTTGATGTGGATAATGATTGGTATGAATGATTGTGTGAGTGATTTGTGTCCCATTGATGATGATGAATGAAAGCTAGGCTGTTAGAAAGAATGTGATGTCTTTTGGTTTGATGTATAAGAATATGAGTGCTATGTGACTTGTGTGAGACACCGAGAACGGGTGGCGTCTAGAGTCGAGTATGAGAATGTAAACAAGAATGACTTAAAGTGAGTTAAGTATGAGGATGAGAATGATAAGAAGTATGAGTACGGGTATGAGTACGAGTATGAATATGAATATGAGTATGAGTATGAGTATGAGTACGAGTACGAGTACGAATATGAATATGAGTATGAGTATGAGTATGAGTATGAGTATGAGTATGAGTATGAGTATGAGTATGAGTATGAGTATGAGAATGAGAATGTGAATGAGAATGTGAATGAGAACGTGTAAGAGAATGAGAAAGTGGATAAGAACATTTATGAGGATGAAGTCGTGTCAATGAACTTGTTTAAAGTCATGTTTGGACCACCGAGAACGGGTGGGCGTCTAGAGTCTAGGATGTGTAACCTGCGGGACAGTAGCCTAACACGAGGTACCCGCAGGGGCCCACGGGACAGTAGCCTAACACGAGGTACCCGTGGGCGAGAAGTGAATGGCCGTGCAAGGACGGCGTACGCAGAAGAGACCTCTGGGAGGGACCTGCGGGATAAGAAATAGGCGCCTTAAGATCGAGTCAAACATGGCTATTAATACCGGGGTGGCAGACAGTGCTGGGAGCCAACGAGCTGCAACTCGGATAGTCATTTAGGAAGCTGTAGGGGGGACGGATTTCCCGAGAGAGGGCGCCCCTTCCAGGTTAGGCCGGAACGTGTAGGGACATCCGTAAACGGCCATAGGTCCTTAAGTCTAGGTTGATTGATGAGTCTAGTTTATAGATTGTTTGCGTGATTGAATTCATGTGAAGCAATGACTGAGTTCTTGCGGTGTATGAATACTAGGGTGTTAGAATTCCATGTTGAGATGCCATAGTATGGTTTGTATGTTGCATATTGAATGTAGTGGCTGGTCGGTCCTGTTGCCGTATGAGGTAGTGTAGAGAATTATGCGGGCAGGCTGGCTAGAGTCACTTCACTGAGTAACCCCAATTGCTCATCCCTCCATTTCCGTTTTCCCTATGCGCAGGACTGTATGTAGAAGTATGTGGATATGGGTGGATCGAATTTCATTAAAGATGCGTCCGCCGACTCCTGTGACCAGTAAGGACACGTAAGGTTATCTAATTGAGTAGACACGTGTCCGTAACACCCGTTTGCTGAACCCTGGTCGGACGCCGGGGGAACGGGTTGTTACAAAAGTGATGCAAATTATGATAATATAATGCTTTGCTCTTTGTTGCCTCATTGTCCTTTCCTACATCACTTCAATTCACTCATCAATTACAGATGTGTTGGACACTCACACACGCATACATATTTATATACATGCAACACTTGCACGTCCAAATAAAGGAAGAAGGGACAATCCTACACTAATACACTTGAGCTCATCCTCCAGCACATATATACAAAGTGTCCAAACAATATGAAACTCTGTCGGAAACCTTTGTGCAAAACATACTTATTATTGTATAAAAAGAATATGATTTATACGTGACTAACACCATGCAGTTTTGTGGTGTATGTACAAAAAGACACAAAAAGCTAGACATATATTAATCCTATATATAAAAGATGAACATCAAAAAGAAAGAGGTAGTGGTAAGGGAAACATCAACCATAAAGATACTGAAATATTTAAAGGAGATAGCAGTACCAAAAAAGGATGAACTGGTCTGGAATAGAACTAACAAGATCGGTAAAAAGGAAGACATGACATGTTACTATTGTAACATACAAATTTAAGGATAACTACGCAGAATTATATATACAGGTAATTAGTTAACTCAAATGAAAAAAAAAATCAAATATTTAGAAAAATGGGAAATCAAATTAATTTTTTTAAAATCTATTTATATTTTTTTAACACCAAAAATATCTATTTATGAAAACTAGAAGTTAATCCTCGCGTTGTGAAGTGTGGGTGCCTCATCCATTCCAGACCCTGTAAGGTGCATGGATGGAGTGGGTCCAATTGTATGTTGAAGAGTGAAGCAAGTTCACGTGCCTAACGTCACGAACTCTTTGAATATTTGCATGAAAACACGTTCTTAAGCTCTTTCTTCATTTGATTCTGACTCTTCTTTTGTCCTCCTCCACTAACATGTCATTTCTTAACTTTTCCAATTTGGTTCGACTGTCTCAATTAATTAACATTATCTTCTTTATTTAATTTTATTCCACTTTTATATCGATGTAAATAAACTTTTCATTCCATTGAAAGGGATGAGGTCCTGGCTCTGCTAAACAGATCGAGCTGGTCCAAACTGCGAAGCTACCCCATCAAATACCGGTTCCAAACCACTCTTTATAACTTATGGAAAGAACGGAACACTTATTAACATCCCATCGATTGGAATTGTGGTCTTTGGGCAATATATATGTGTATAGGTAATCCTCCATTTTTGAGCTAGTTTTTGGATGTTACTTAGGTCTATCACTAATATGGTATTAGAGTTTATTGTTTGGCCCAACATTATGATTTCCTACATAAACAATTTCCTACCTATTTAGCATGTAAAAGTGGTCCATATGTCGTGGTATTTCCGAGATGTTGGGCTTGGGCTGTTTCCCTATGGACCGTTTCCCACCCACATCTCGAGAGGGGCTATTAACATCCCACATCGGTTGGGATTGTGGTCCTTGGGCAATATATATGTGAATGGGCAATCCTCCACTCTTGATCTAGCTTTTGGGTGTGAGTTAAGCCCATCACTAATATGGTATCAGAGTCCATGGTTTGGTCCAGCATTATGATTTCCCACATAAATAGTTTCCTATCTATGTAGCCTGTAAAAGTGGTCCATATGTTGTGGTATTTCCGAGATGTTGGACTTGGGCTGTTTCCCTATGGATCGTTTCCCACCTACATCTCGAGAGGGGCTATTAACATCCCACATCGGTTGGGGTTGTGGTCCTTAGGTAATATATATATGTATGAACAATCCTCCACTTTTGAACTAGCTTTTGGGTGTGAGGTAGGTCAATCACTAATAACACTAGAAGGCATGAAAGTTCACTTTTAATACCGCAGAAACTGACCAAGGACATCGACAAGACCATGAAAAACAGATTCAAATTCATTGAGGCAGTTGGCAGACACTCGGTTTGAAGAAAGGCTACACAACTGGCTAGCTAATTCACGACCAAGCAACTGATGTTGTTTATTATCAAAGTAAAACCAGTGCCGTCACAATTATTTTAGAGGCTTAAAGCAAAAAAAATATATAAAAGGGGCCCTATGTATTACTTAGGAGTTCACTTAAGAATTTTTTTCTTAGTTCACTTAAGAATTAAATATTATAATACACTTTTATTTATTTTAAAAATACATAATAATATTTTATATTTTAGTGATGCTTAACTTTAACAATTTTATTACATATTACAGGTAATACAAGACAAAATACTATATATAGTACTATGGTTTCCATTACTATTAGTTTCTTAATTTCTAAATGTATTAAAAATATTCATAAAATTATGTAATATATCATGAAAACTAGAAAATGGTAAATTTAGAAAGTTCAAATAACCAATATAATTAATAAGGTCAGATTAAAAATGAATTTTAATAATTAAATGTTAAATAAAAGAAAATAAATAAAAATAAACTAATAAAAATAGGTAAAAGAGAGATCAAATAAATGTAAAAGCAAAAAAAAGATAGATAACGTACCATGATATTTAAAAAAAAAAAGTAAATCATTTTCCGGGGAAAGAATGTGAAAGTCATGATGACCACATACTGTATTAATCTGAGTGTAAACAGATTCAAATTCATGTTCCATAGGATTCATGGAACGCCATGCTACCACCCGATCACAGACACGTGGTTCGTACCATGATATTAACAGAATCGTTGGATGCAAATAACACTGTAAGTGGAATTACTACATTATATTTCTAATATACATTTCAAAATGTGGCCCTAAAATTAGTATATAGATTTGTGGCCTAAAACACATGCTTTATGTGCCTTAAGGAAGGGACAGGTCTGAGTAAAACCTATCTCCTGTCAGCATCTTTTGATGCAACAAAGTTTTTTCTTTGTTTGAATAAATTTAATATTCATATAAAAAAATAGTTTATACATGTTAATTTCAAACCACAAATTTATGTTATAACTAAAATGTAAGAGATATGAACTGAGTTTTAGCAAAAAATTGGGAACATAATTCTTTATATGTAAGTCCTGCCCCATTTGACCCACCGCATGACAAATGCGCGTCGGTCAATTAAAAAAATTCAGAGGTTGGTTGTTTGAAGTTTTTAAACAAGTCGATATTAACAGAATCGTTGGATGCAAATAACACTGTAAGTGGAATTACTACATTATATTTCTAATATACATTTCAAAATATGGCCCTAAAATTAGTATATAGATTTGTGGCCTAAAACACATGCTTTATGTGTCTTAAGGAAGGGACAGGTCTGAGTAAAACCTATCTCCTGTCAGCATCTTTTGATGCAACAAAGTTTTTTTTTTCATAAAAAAAAGTTTTAAAACAAGTTTTTGGTTTTTGATTCTGGAAAATCTATTTTATAACCAATAAAGATTTTGGTTAAATAGTTTTCTTATTTTTTAGGGATACTAGTTTCTGATTCTTTTTACTCTTTTCTACATAAAAGCCAAAAACTCTTTTTTTTTAGTTTTTTCCTTAGATTTTGGTACGAGCAAAACCAATAAGTGTTTTTTATTTAAAAAAAAATATATTAGTAAATTTAAATAATTTAGTATATAAAACCTAAACTTATCACTCTATAGCAGCACACAAAACAAACGTAAAAGAACATTACTTTTTCTAAGCAATTGGAGTTAGTTATTATTAGTACTAGTTGCATACTCCCCGCGCAAGCACGGGGCTGGGATCATTGTGTTTGCGTGTATTTTTTTCGATTGTTGCTTTAGTGGATTCTTCTAATGATATCAAATAATAATGAAATGGAAAGAATGTATAAGATTGTAAAGTGAAACTATTGTATATATATTGTGTTAAATGTTATTTATATACGAAGTAAGGTTTATAGGAATAGTTAGGCTATAATATAGTTTTAGTGTGTATAAGTAGGTGTATATTTTTTTATTGCTGTAAATAGTTTTTATATCGTAGGTCAAAATTTGATATAATTCTATATTTATAGTATTTATATTTGTATTAAACGATTTATCAATTTGAAAATAACCTTAATTAAGTTAATATTTGTTGTTTAAGTTTCATTAGATAGGTTTTTATATGTGGCTTTTTTTGTAAGTTTGAGTTTTGTTCATAAATGATGTGGCATTTTTATCTATGGCGTCATCGACTGTGGGAATCCATTCGCCGGAGTCTGGAGTCGGTGGTGAGGAATGTTTTCAATGAAATTATAGTAGTTATTAAAATGTAAGAGAATTTACATATTCATTTAATAAATAACGAAAAGTACTTAAATTTTGTTGTTTATTTTATTTTATTTCACATATAAATTTTTTTATATATTAAGAATGTGTTAATGTTTTTATATGCAAAGTAAGGTTTATAGGAATATAGACTATAATATAGTTTTTAGTGTGTAAAAGTAGGTGTTTTTTTTTGGTGTAAATAGTTTTTATATCGTAGGTCAAAACTTGATATAATTCTATATTTATAGTATTTATATTTTTATTAAAAGATTTATCAATTTGAAAATAACCTTAATTAAGTTAATATTCGTTGTTTAAGTTTCATTAGATATATTTTATATATGGTTTTTTGTAAGTTTGAGTTTTTTTAATAAATGATGTAGCATTTTTATATACGGCGTATCGACTGTGCGAATTCATTCGTCGGAGTCTGGAATCGGTGGTGAGAAATGTTTTAATGAAATTATAGTAGTTATTAAAATATAAGAGAAATTAGCAATACATGTAATAAATAAGGAAAAATCATTAAGTTTTGTTGTTTTTATATTATATCTCACATACAATTTTTTTGAAAATATATATTAGGAAATATGTACAATGATTTAACTTTTTGAGCTCTTAATCTATATTATTCAAGCCTCATTAAGCCATCCACGTATGCAGCCGCATGAGACTCTTTTTTTGTTTTTATTTTTTGGCCCGTTCGTTTTTGGATCCATTTTTATTATTTTTGGGTTTGGCTATATTATAATATGATAGTTTTAAGGCTCTTTAAGCCATCCGCGTAGGCAACCGCGTGGGACTTACTTTTTTTTTTATATATATTGTTCGTTTTTGGATCCATTATTAACTATTTTTGGGTTTGAACTTGTTAAACTTTAGAGTTTATCCAACTATTTTGATCTTTAAAATAATAAGCAAAAAAAAACATAAAAACCTATAAACAAAAAGCCCATATGATAATATTCCAAATCAAAAAATCAAAAATAGATGATAACAACGTGGTTTGAACCCACAATCTTGCAGACTTAGTTAGACACCTTATACCACTCGGCTAAAGTGTATTTCATTGTTCCTAATCATCTTACCAAGACTATGCCTTTTCAAAAAATACCTATGTGACCCACAAAACTGCTGACGTGGCGCGTTGTGGAGCCTAGAAAGTGTACTATTATAATATAGATTATTATTTTTTTGGTCAACAATTAGAGTTAGTTATATCTTCACTACTTATTGAAGCAACTAAAGTTTTATTAAGATAATTTAATTTATTAATGTTTTAATATATATTATAACAAACTAATTAAATTTTTTATTTATAAGTATAATAATTTTGTTACACTTTAATTATTTTTTACAAAAATATTTATTATTTTATATAAGTGTTTTAATAAATTTCATTATTTATCTAATGTTTTACAATATAAATAATAATTAAATATGCAAAATATGACTATTATTATGTAATATACCATATGTGTAGACTTATATTTACCACAGTTCTAGAAATAGTTGTTAATTTTTATTTAAATTTAAATTTAAATTTTATATATATTATTTATCTACAGTTATTTAATTATAAAATTTTACAAAAACGTAATTCATATATATTTAAATTGTACACATAGAATTAATTTTCTGTAGTCAACCATTAATGAATATATATACATTATAGTTATATAGTTACACAATTATGTTTAAATATAGAATTAAATTATATATTTATGTTTAAACATAGAATTATATTATTTTGGGTTTATTTTTTATTTTCAAATAAGCTTTTGTGTTTTGGTAATGGTATTTTTATATTTTATTATTTACAGACTAAACATTTTACTTTTAATAAGATTTTCATTTTATTTTAAAACTAAAAACCAAAATCTAAAATCACCGTTCATGTTTTTTTGAAAAACTAAAATCTACTGTAAAATCAAAAACCAAAACCCAAAATCTAAAATCCAAAAGCCCAAAACTGAAAACTAAAAACCAAAATCCAAAAATTAAAAACTAGGAAAACAATCATCACCTCAATATGCAGGTGCAGGTCTGGGTTGAGTCGTTTTAAACGGGGCGGGTTGGCCGGATATGAATCACAGGTATCACCAACTCGCAAAAAAATAAAAAAATTGTAAAAAAAAACTTAAAAAATTATATAATTTGAAATATATATATATATATATTGGTAAATCTCTCAAATTGATCTTTTAAAGTTTTTATCACAAAAAGAGACCTCAAAAACTAAATTGACTAAACATTTTTATTTTGAATTTTTTTTTTTTTTTTTTTAAAAAAAATTGAAGTCCTATCCCCAAAACCCTACTCTTCAATTCTAAACAAAAAGTCTATAATTAGTTAACTCGAAGGATATAAGTGTATATTTACTTATTCTTATAAAACATTTAAGTCTATTTTGTTCATTTTTATTTTTAAAGTTTATATCTGTGACAAAAACTTTTTTAGGTCTATCCTAGGGAATTTCTCATACTATTTTTTTACAAAAGATAACTAATACATAATTACAACTATTTTATTAAATTTTATATTACATACGGATCCTGCAGGTTACCCACAATTTGAATGGGAATGTGCAGGTATACAATTCTTTCTTCATGGGTTGTATGGGTCAAAATTTTGAATAAAAAAAAAGAATCAATCTGCGAGTTAGCAGGTCAATCGAGACATGTTGATCCGTGAATCCAACTCTAGTTTTAGCTTAAGATGATAGAAGACAATATGTTTTGTTTTTCAACACCACATGATCAAATCCTGAAATATCCCCAGGTCCAAAACTACATCATCTAGTAATAATTTTGTCACAGTGATCACTCGAACCAGACACTTCTGACATAATAGTCATGATCTTTTCTAGTCTAGTTAAGAACCTCAAGGATAATATAGTCATGTATTGTTGTAATAAGATTTATGACATGTTTAAGTATGCATACTAAAATTTATGTTAATGCATGTATATTTTTTTATGAAATAATTACTCTAGAAGACACAATTGGAAATCTCAATATCACAAAGAGACACATTGTGTATTGGAGCCACTTTATCTTATCAATTTGACTATTATACCCTACAACTAAGAATGATCTCTCGTTAGTGGCTCTCGTTATTCTTTCTCTCTACTTTGTTAGTTATTATTAAGAAAAGAAAACAATTTTTTCTTATGTGTCTTCTTGTTTTATACAAGTTATTTGTTCCCCAATAAATAGAGAAAGTACAAAAATTTTCACCACTACCAGCATAGTAAATCAAGAACCGATTGGACCACCACAAACCTCTCTTGCCATGATTCCTCTCCTATGTAACACAATCTCCATCGTGGCATCTATGGTGAAGCGTAGGAGCCGTCACTTTATTCAATCTCTCTGTCTCCACCTCTAGCTTCTCTTGGAGCAGATCCACTCCCATAGCCGTGCTCCAGCTCTTCCTCCTTAAGCATTGGTGAGTCACACCATGAATCCAGAAACTCCAATCCTTTTTCAATCGTGACTTGCTGTTCCTAATTTCATAAGTATATATAAGAAAGTCTTATATGAAATTTTTTTACTTATCTGATTTTTAGCTTAGTTTGGGAATTAATACAGTTTAATGGAGGTGGAAGAGAAAGAGATGATGATGGATGGAATTAAAGATCTGGGTTTGTCACTTTCAAGAAGAAAAATCCACTAATGATGTTTTTGAAGGGATGAACAGATTGAGCCTGATATAAGCGGTGACGGTGGAGCTTGTGGTAAAGATGGCAGTGGATACCTAAGTTGAGGCAGTGTTGGTTATGTAGAAGACAGTGGTGGATGATGTGGTTGTGGTTAATGCCATGGTGGAAGATGTGAAGGCAAATATAGTGGAGATGGTGGTGATTATGTAAAAGACGGTGAGGGATGGTTGTGGTGGTGGATGTTGTTGTGGTGGATGCTGTGGTGGATGTTGTGGTGGTAGATGTGGATACGGAGACGGTGGTGGAAGATGTGAAAGTGATTATAGTGGAGAAGATGGTGGTGGATTCCGTGGTTATGGATGTAGTAGTGGTGGATATTGTGGTTGTGGATGTGGTGGCAATGGATGTTGTGGTTACCACCAAGCTTTTTTTGTTAGCCGTTGGATCTTCTTGTCTTTTTTAAACGATTTAAAAACCAAAAATCAATTACACAATCCTAGACACCAACCTCAAATTTAAATAAATATTGTATTTAATGCATCTGCAAACTAAAAGTCCTAACTAAGTCAACTTGTCATTATTTACTTAAAACTAAAAAGAACATTTACGTCTAAAAGAATACATCTGTTCAAGAAAAGTGTTCCATATTCACATTGTGTCTTTGGATGAAAAGAAAACTTATAATGTGTCTTTTAAAGTAACTCTCTCTTGTTTTATTTTTGTTTTTAAGTTTAACAAGTCTATTAGTTTTAGTTCTCAGTGATCCTTAAACGTTAATTATCTACATTAGTTTGAAATTAATGGGTTGAGAGTAGCTATGTCCTCTCCAAAGGATCCAAAGGCTAATGAAAATCTCTTGATGATTTCTACTCCAGAGTCTGGTGGCATAGTGCTTCAGCGTATCACCCAGGACTTAGAAGTTTCAGTTTCAACTGACCATATTCCCGCTATGCAACCTAGTGTTGAGGTTGTTCACGACAGTCCATTGGGCCTTTGAGATGTTTTAGAGGTACGCCATGGCACATGAAACCCAACGTTTGTAACTTTGTCCTCTTCTTCTCATTCACAACTAGAGAAGCCCACTGATCTGCTTAACTTAGTTCCTGCTTTCTTCACATTAGTAGATACATGGCCTATTCCCACTGGTACCCAGATTATAAAATTTTCTACATCAAGCCTTATCAACAACGAGGTTCTCGAATATTTCGTTGTTGATACCTTAACTACGACACCTATTCATTGTGACTTTGAGAGTCCTCGTTTTACAATAAGATGTGGATGAAGTTGAGATTGAGCTTTCAAGCTCGTTCAGTTTGACTAGAGGTAGGAGAGAGTCAAAACCTCCTATCAAGTAGCAAAACATGGAATAGAAGACAGTTTTAGGGAGAAGAAAGTGTGGCTGCCGCGGCCATGGATCATCTCTTTAGCTATTGTCTTTCTTATCATGCATTGATAGTTTATCTAGTTTCTACCTTTGTTGTTTCATTGGTTTGGGATTAGTTATTGTCTTTCTTATCATGCATTGATGGTTTCTACCTTTTTAGATCATTGGTTTGAGGTTCACCGTGTTAATTTTATCCAACTATAAGACTTTTCGTCTTATACTGTAACAATTTTAGTTTTAATTTGAAAGTATTTAGTAAGAAAAAATACTTATGTCCATTTTAGGATGAATATCATTGTTCATTCTGAGCTTTCTACTTTATTTCCACTTTTTAAAAAATAATTATATATTTACAGAATAAAAAAAAATAAAAAGATATACGATAAAGTAACTAAATTATTGGGTTAATTTTTTAAAAACTATAAACATTAAT
The DNA here is from genome assembly GCA_932364175.1 of Eruca vesicaria subsp. sativa. Taxonomy (NCBI): domain Eukaryota; kingdom Viridiplantae; phylum Streptophyta; class Magnoliopsida; order Brassicales; family Brassicaceae; genus Eruca; species Eruca vesicaria. The sequence goes on from CAKOAT010347376.1 coordinate 225,467, forward strand.
AAATATATTTTTTCATTTTTCGAAAATTTCTCAAAATTATCCAAATTATCAAATATATCTAGCCAGTGTTGTAAAAATGAGAAGGTGATAGAAATTTTCTGATTATATGTATATGTGTATCGTATGCGAGAGAGATGAGTAATAAAGCTTTTGTATTTTATTATTGTCAACGTGAGAGAGGTAATGAAAATGTGACTTAACTTACTTTATCAGATACAAAGTAACCCTGTCTATTTATAGTACTTAGGAAATATATAAATTATACAAGAGTTGGTCTAATTAAGTCGGTAAAAGATTAAGTGGATGATCATTGAATATCTAACCATTATCTTATAACACTCCCATTTGATCATCCATCTTGTATTACGTAATGCCTCGTTATAACCTTAGTCATGGAAAAACCCGTTGGGTTAAAAATCATGAAAAAGGAAAAAGAGTACACTGACGTAATCTCCCTCTGAGCATAATAGACATAATTTTTCTTTTCTTCATAAGTCACGCAAATGTCGCATTCCGATACCGTATACGTGTTTTCAGAACATCGTAGTAGGAAGGGACTTCGTAAATAAATTTGCGGGATTGTCGCATGCCCGTATATACTCGATATCCACTTCTTTATTTTTCTCGAGCTGCCGTATGTACGAGAAAAATCTTGGAGGCATATGCTTTGTTCTGTCGCTCTTGATATAACCTTCTTTAAGTTGAGTAACACACGCCGAATTGTCTTCGAACATTTTCGTCGGCTCTTTCTTATCAACTATTCCACTTGCTTCTTGTATGTGGTAACTCATTGATCTAACACATTCTCGACAGGCTTCGTGAAGTGCAATGGTTTCTGCATAATTCGAAGATGTTGCAACCAGAGTTTGCTTATGTGAACGCCAAGAGGTCGCTCTCCCACCAATTGTAAAAACATAGCCGGTTTGCGAACGAGCCTTATGAGGATCTGATAAGTATCCTGCATCTGAAAAACCAACCATACCAAACTCGGGTTTTCTAAAGTACATTAAACCTAGGTCAACCGTACCTTGAAGGTAGCAGAATATGTGTTTAATTTCGTTCCAATGTCTATGAGTAGGAGCCGAACTATATCTTGCAAGAAGATTAGTGGCAAAGGCAATATCAGGCCTGGTACAGTTCGCTAGATACAACAACCCACCGATAGCACTCATGTAAGGTACTTCTGGACCTAACATCTTTTCGTTATCTTCACAGGGTCTAAAAGGATCTCTCCAGACATCGAGAGTCCTACCAACCATTGGAGTACTCAAAGGAGTTGCTTTGTCCATACGAAAGCGTTTCAATAACCTTTTCGTATAATTTGATTGATGCACAAATATACCTTCTCGGAGATGCTTAATCTGGAGCCCAAGACAAAACTTTGTTTTTCCGAGATCTTTCATTTCGAACTCTTCATTCATATGAGTTCGTGCATCATCAACCTCCTTTTAAGCCGTTTTATAAAACTCGAAGATCGTTTTATAAAACTCGAAGATCATTTTATAAAACTCGAAGATAGTTTTATAAAACTCGAGAAGCCGTTTTATAAAACTCGAAGATCGTTTTATAAAACTCGAAGATCGTTTTATAAAACTCGAAGATCGTTTTATAAAACTCGAGAAATCGTTTTACAAAACCGCGAAAAACCGAAACCGCCGCAGAACGCGAACTAGTCGCAACCCGTTCGCCTGCTGGCGAACTAAGCCGAGCTGGCTTAGTTCGCCAGCAGGCGAACTAGAAGGTTCCGGACTAGTTCGCCTGCTGGCGAACTAGACTCCCTCGACTAGTTCGCCTGCTGGCAAACTAAGCCAAGCCGGCTTAGTTCGCCAGCAGGCGAACTAGACAATCCTTGGCTAGTTCGCCTGCTGGCGAACTAAGCCAGCTCGGCTTAGTTCGCCAGCAGGCGAACTAGAGACCTCCCGGAGCTTCGATTTCCCGCATCCCCGATTCGAACTTACGACACGGTCGCTTTCTGAACCACGGCCGAAATGTGTCTCGTTTCGTCTCGATCCGACTTACCGTTCGAGTTTTACGATAAAAACCGTAAAACTTCGTTTTCTCGGAAAGAACTCGAGGAAATCGTATAAAACGGCAACGGTTAAACGAAACACCGAACAATGCCTAAACTATACGATTTATTCGAGATTTCTCGTTGAAATCATAAAAAACGCGCTTTTAATAAAAAACGCCGA
>CAKOAT010347376.1:236735-276087 GCA_932364175.1 Eruca vesicaria subsp. sativa
AAATTCAGAGCTCTCACCACCAAAATTAGCATTCTAGGAATCTTTCCGTTTTTCTGTTAGCGAGCTGCGTCTCAATTAGGGTTTTCTAAGTTCTTACGTTTTCGGCTACTCTCTTTGTACCAGTTCAACGCAGATTCGGAATAAGAACCTTCTTGCTTTCAATCTCGCTTATTTTCGTTTTAATTCTAAGTGTTTTCGTCATCTTAATCTTTGTTGTGCGGTTCTCGCAGATAGCTGGTTCCTCTGGAAACTTAGGTTTTCCCGAAGTTTCCTTATTTACGATTAATTTGACAGTAGGGTGAAATCGACTCCCACATATGGTAAAAACCATCACCATCATTGGCGTCAACACTGTCTTCCTCAGTAGTCCTATGAAAAGAGTTGTGTGTAGTGTTACAAACCATGATGCTGAGAAATTTTCAGTGTGCTCTCTCCAAACCCATGGAGGCACGTTCGGAGCCATCCCGATCACTAGTACATAGGATGATAAAGATTGTGACCAATTCCATTTTTAATAGGTCTAACTCCGGATGGTATTTTTTTTTTTTAATTCTTTGTATCTTTTTAATCTATTAAATACTAATTTATAGAATTTATATTGTAGTTCCTAGTTATGTATATTTTGTTTACTCAGTCAGTCGAGTCTTTACATTATAGATAAAAGTGAACACTTAATTATGATTTTATTTTAAAACATATATAAGTTTATAAAATATAATTGTAGAAATTCAGCAACAAAAAGAAAACCAATTTAAGCTCTTCGAAAAATATCAAAATCTTTTAGCAGACAACAATAGTTCCTCTTGTTCCTGTAGAACAAGATGAGCTATACATTATTTTAAATAGAGTACTTGAAGTACGGAAACTTTTGAAATATATAATAATAGAATTGTTCTTCTGGAAACTCAAAGACTTTGTTAGCGTTTACAAATCGCGTCACAATCCACTTTGATGGCTTTACACCCTTTCGGTTCTAAGGTGCAGCACCATTTAGTATCGCTTTGTCTATAACAATATGGTCCCCCAGCACCAACTTTTGAGTCAGCAGCTGTATAATTTAAAAAAACAATTAAAAATGATAGACAAAATTATTATCTTCTTAATGGTGTGATGATAAACGATTTGAAGAAAAACCTTCATGAAAACTAACAAGCAAAACCAAGACGATACAAAATAAAGAAAATTAAGATGTTGACATTGTTCTTCTTCTTTGCAAATAATTGTTTTTCTAGATTGTGTGATATATAAAGCTTTATATGTCAAACATATATATAATTTTTTGAAATTATTTGTATGATGATCCGAAAAAAAAAACTAAAAGTAAGTTGACCAGTTAGTTTTTTTTTAATTCTAAAATATTTCTTTATAAAATATATTCCAAAATTTCATTTTTTTATTCAACATATCATCACTTAAAAATATCAATTAACCACATCCATATATGTATTGTTGAAACATTCAATATGTAGCTAAAATCAATTTTTAGCGAAGGAGAGGCTACTAATTTCTTATTTATTAATTGCTCATAGATAAAAAAATAATCTCGAATATTTTCATAGAATAATTTGAAGTTATTATGAGAATAGAACTTGAGTCATTGGAAACATTTTAAAAGGTTCTATTTTACTAACATTACTAAAACTTTACATCTAAATTTAATAAATCAATATATATCAAATATATTCTACAACATATGAAAAATATAAAATTTGTTAACATATATATAATATGAAACCATTGATTTTCTTATATAATAATCGAGATATTATAGACTATACTGAATACAATATTAGATAAATTACATATTTAACTAATTTTAATGTCAAATGTTTTGTTGGATGTTGGGGTCAAAATCGGTACGACGGAATTAATAGCCAAAACTCCCTGCGAAAATACAAGAAGAACAGTTTTACAAAACCCGAGGAATAGTTTTATAAAACTCAAAGTCATTTATAAAACTCGCAGACCGTTTTATAAAACTCAAAGATCGTTTTATAAAACTCGAGAAATCGTTTTATAAAACTCAAGAATAGTTTTATAAAACTCGAGAAATCGTTTTATAAAACTCGAGAAAGCGTTTTATAAAACTCGAGAATCGTTTTGTAAAACTCGAAAGATCGTTTTATAAAATCCGCAGACCATTTTATAAAACTCGAGAAATCGTTTTATAAAACTCGAGAATCGTTTTATAAAACTCGAAGATCGTTTTATAAAACTCGAAGATCGTTTTATGAAACTCGAAGATCGTTTTATAAAAATCGAGAAATCGTTTTATAAAACTCGAAGATCGTTTTATAAAACTCGAAGATCGTATTATAAAACTCGAAGATCGTTTTATAAAACTCGAGAAATCGTTTTATAAAACTCGAGAATCGCTTTATAAAACTCGAAGATCGTTTTATAAAACTCGAAGATCGTTTTATAAAAACTCGAAGGTCGTTTTATGAAATCCGAAGATCGTTTTATAAAACTCGAGAATCGTTTTACGAAACCGCAAAAAATCGAAAAAGCCGTAAAACGCGAACTAGTCGCAACTAGTTCGCTGATGGGAGAACTAGGAAGTGATCAACTAGGAAGTGATCAACTAGTTTGCTCATCGGCGAACTAAGCCGGCCCGGCTTAGTTCGCCGATGGGCAAACTAGGACATGCTCGACTAGTTCGCCCATCGGCGAACTAAGCCGGCCCGGCTTAGTTCGCCGATGGGCGAACTAGAGACTTCCCGGACACTCCGCGTCTCGATTTCCCGCATTCACGATTAAAAACTGATGTCTTTCGACAAGGTTGCGTTCTAAACCACGGCCAAAATATCTCCCGTTCCATCTCGATCCGACTTACCGTTCGAGTTTTACGATAAAAACCGTAAAACTTCGTTTTCTCGGAAAGAACTCGAAGAAATCGTATAAAACAGCAGCGGTTAAACGAAACACCGAACATTGCCTAAACTATATGATTTATTCGAGATTTCTCGTTGAAATCATAAAAAACGCGCTTTTAATAAAAAACGCCGAGTAAGTCGTAAAAAACGTGTTTTTAGTAAAAAGTCGAGTAAATCGTAAAACCTTGCGATTAACTCGAGAAATTTATTAAAAACGACGTCATATCAGGAAACGGTCCCGTAAAAAGTCGGAAAACGGTTTTTATCGCAAAACGGCCCGGAAGGACCCAAAACGCGATAAACACCCGTCTCGCGAGTTCAACGGAATCTAACCCGCAGATTTGATAACGTTTTGACAGTTTACTCGCAGAAGGAAAATAAAAGTCAAGTTTAAAGATAAAAGGAAGGTTTGAAGAGAAATAGAAGATTTCCGCGGAAGAAAAGGAAGGATCGAGAAGAATGGAAAATTCCCGATTTAGTCAAATCTGGGCGAAATGGAAAGATCGGATAGCCAAGGCGAGGAGTATATAAATAGGAGGTCTAGGGCANAGGATCGAGAAGAATGGAAAATTCCCGATTTAGTCAAATCTGGGCGAAATGGAAAGATCGGATAGCCAAGGCGAGGAGTATATAAATAGGAGGTCTAGGGCAGAAGCAACACACACGAAATTCAGAGCTCTCACCACCAAAACTAGCATTTAGGAATATTTCCGTTTTTCTGTTAGCGAGCTGCGTCTCAATTAGGGTTATCGTTCTTAAGCTTTTCGGCTACTCTTTTGTACCAGTTCTACGCAGATTCGGAATAAGAACCTCTTTGCTATCTATTTCGTTTATTTTCATTCAAATTCTAAGTTATCCTTTTCTTATTTTTTGTTGTGCGGCTCTGCAGATAGCCGGTTCCTCTGGAAACTTAGGGTTTTCCCGAAGTTTCCTTTTTTACGATTTATTTGACAGTGTGTGGATTTCGACACCCACAGTTTGGCGCTAGAAGGAGGGGGGGGGGTCGGATCTATCTTACACCGTAGCCGCAACATGTCCAACGAAGAAACGATGGCTGGTGACAACCAAACTCGCAACGAACGCGACAACGTTGAAACACCATTACCAAAAGACGCGTCTGCAGCCAACGCCACGAACGCTAACGCTGAGACCGTCGAAAAGATGCTATCCGAGTTTAACAAAAAATCGGAAGAGCAGGAAAAGCTCATTGGTTCGCTCGCAAAACGGCTCGAAACCCTAACTGCGAGAACCAAAGCGATTCGCCCCCGTGGAACTACCAAAATCCGCGGAAGGAGACTCGATTTCGGCGCTCTTACAGATCGTCCCAGAATCGATCAAGGAAACGTACCGGAAAAAGATTCCGGGAAAGAAAACCCTGAAATGACACTGAACGAATCGGAAAAATCTCCTATTCGCGAACAGGAGACCGAAGGCGACGGCATCGAAAGGGTCAACTTGGAAACGAGCGACCAGGCCGACTCGACAGACGAAGACGCCGACGTCCATCCTAGGAGAAGAAAAACTCGCAGTCCTCAACCGGAGTCTTCTCCCGAACGTTCCTTACGAAGGGAAAATCGACTTCGCGCGATACGCAAAAACTGCCGAGGAGCTATCTCCGGTCACTCGCAGCAAACGCCGACAAGGTCGGAAAACTGCTGGCGATCAGACCGAGATTCGCGATCTCCGCGAATACATCACCAAAACGGCCGCAGCGGTAAAAGCGGTGAAATCTCAGATTCACCACGCTACCAGCGCCGCACCCGAGATCGATCGGCTACTGTACGAGTCTCGGAAAACGCCTTTCACGGCCCGTATCACCGAGATCAAACTGCCGATCCCGGAAAGCTTAAGGTGCCAACTTACGACGAGACTTCCGATCCCAAAGCGCACCTGCAAGCGTTCCAGATCACCATGGGACAAGCCAAGCTCAAGAACCACGAAAAAGACGCAGGCTACTGCCGCCTCTTCGTCGAAAACCTAGTAGGAGCTGCGCTCGAATGGTTCGCCAAACTTAGGCGAAACTCGATCGGAAGTTTCCGTCGACTGGCTTCGGAGTTCCTGAAACAGTACTCGATGTTCATTAACCCGGAAACCTCCGACGCCGATCTCTGGAGCTTGGTGCACGAGGAGGACGAATCTCTCTGCGATTTAATGAGTAGATTCAAACTCGTCATGGCTAGGGTTAGCGGGATTAGCGACAAAGCCGCCATCGACGCGTTAAGGAAATCGCTCTGGTATAAATCGAAGTTCCGCAAATGGATAACTCTCGAGAAACCGCGGACGATCCAGGATGCGTTCCATAAGGCCACCGACTTCATAACCATCGAAGAGGAAACTAAAATCCTGTCCGAGAATCATAAGCCGACGAAAAAATCCTCGAAGGATAACGCGTCCGAGCAGAAGCAGAAAAAGAAAGACTCTCGTAACGACAAATTCGTCCATCACGAGGGACAGGATCTCCGAGGGGCGCATAACTACGCTATCAACTCCGGTTCGGAGCAAGGGCCAACTACGGGTAACACGTGGACGAGAAATTTGAATTACGACGAGAATTCTTTCTGCGACCTCCACCAAACCCATGGTCATTCCACCGTGAACTGCAAAGTTCTCGGCGCCAGACTGGCCGCGAAGTTAGTCGCGGGAGAACTTTCCGAGATATCTAGTGTCAAGGATCTTATCCGCGATTCGGACCGCGTCCCGAAGAATGACGAAAACGCGCACACTCCGCCCCAGGGAAATCAGTCGGGCGAAAAACGCAGACGAAGAGCAGACGAGAAGGGTAACGATGCTAACCGCCGAAAAATCAACATGATCATCGGCGAATCGCCATATTTAACGACACCGTCTCGTCAATAAAATCCTACCAATGTAAAGCCGAAACCGGCTCGAGTTGGAAGGTGCCGATGGACGATTCTCTGACAGGAGTAATCTCTTTCAACGATGCTGAAACCGGCGGAATCGACCAACCGCATGCCGATCCCCTTGTCATCGATTTGGTGATAAGCGATCTAGAGGTTGCTCGAATCCTGGTTGATACCGGAAGCACGGTCAACGTCATCTTCCGCAACACGCTAGCACGAATGGGAATCGACCTCTCGGAAGTCGAGCCGATTCAAAAACCGCTGACTAGTTTCTCCGGCGAAACGTCAATGACCCTGGGATCAATCCGACTACCGGTCGTCGCGAAAGAAGTGACGAAAATCGTTAATTTCGCGGTAGTCGATTTCCTGGCTATCTACAACGTGATTATGGGCACGCCTTGGATAAATTCCATGAAGGCGGTTCTGTCCACGTATCACTTAGGCCTAAAATTCCCGACGCCTACGGGAGTCACAGTAATTTGGGGATGCCAAAGACAATCGCGATCTTGCTTCCTGGCCGAACATAAGCTAAGGCAATTGGCGGTCGCGATCGTGAAACCAAAACGGGCAAAGGTCACGCCACCGCCCGCAGACGACGACCCGAAGCAAGCAACGGCCAAGAAACCAGAAGTTTCCGCACCCATCGCTTCCGCCCAACCGGAGTATACAATCCCGAACAAAGAGATCGATCCCGCGCCTGAAGCGATCGAGAAGTCTACGACAGCCGAGTAAGCACACTCGCGCAAACAATCAGAACTACGAGATGGCTTGATTTCCGAAAGGAATACGTAGGTGAGTATACGAGTATTCGTATACTCCCAAAATTTTTTACAAAATTTCTTTTAGCTTTTTAATCGAAAAATTTTCGAAATTTTTAATAAAGACAAAGTTAGAATATCTCTTCTACCATCGAGAAACGCAAATCCGGAAAATCGCTTCCGCAGTAACAACTACTCAATCATTTTTATAAAAATTCGCATATCAAAATATTTTCGGAAAGAACGGGCGAGACGTCGCCTAAATTCTCAAAGAAAAAATATTTCCCCAAAGTCCGTCCGCGACTATAAAAACACGAACGCTCGGCGATTGGCCCCGTCGAGCACGCTATCCGTCCTAAACAAATGCACCGACCTATCGGTCCGCATACATCCGACGAGGATAAAATAGCGCGCTATAAAAGAAATCCAAATTTTTGGTCAGCACTTCCGGGCAACTTAAAAATTGTTCCCGGTGAGATGCTCGGTTCCAACCATACGAATCGTATAAGCCGAGAACCTATCGCGGATTCTAAATCGGTATGGAATCAGGTTAAAATCGCAACGGGCAAAACGAAAGCTGATTAGTCATCGCATAGCCCCAATCCGAAAGTAAACCTAGGTCCTTCCCTAAACCCAGCACACTGGTCGCTAACGTCTCAAGGCATGAATCGAGATCCTAAAGGCATGTCTCTTCACCCACATCTAAACACTCGCGAAAAACGAAATCTCCCGAGTTAACGAATCGGAGGATTTACACCGAAGAGTTAGGTACGAGATGACAACTCGTATTCTTTCCTCTACATCTAACATAAAAAACGAATTTCATACTTAGAAAATATTTTCTTATTAAAAGCATCCAAACACACACCGCCCAGCGGTAGGGATTCAAAGCCACCAACGGCCAGTCCCGGAAAAACAACGACAAAATCGAAAAACTAAGAACATCACACATCAAAGTCATCAAAAGCGGACTGATCGACCTCGCCACCCATATCTGGGATCTCAGGTCCAACTTCGACCGAATCCGGCGATACCACGATAGGGTCCCACTGATCCCACATAACCTTCCCAGGGTTGGCGGATCCGTTCTCCTTCTTCTCTCTCTTAGCTAGCCGCTTCTCCTGCTTCGCAATCGCAGCCTCGTACGAATAGTCCGGCTTCTGGGTAAGATGCAAACCCCCAACTACGCCCGACACTCGCGGAAATTACCATTCGCTCTTTGCGCATCTTCAAATTCCGCATAAAGAGGCACGAACCGCTCGCGCCGAGCCATCAACTCCGCAGCGACCTCTCTTTTGCCTGCCCTACGAGCACGGCGAGCCATCGCGTCAGAAAGTTATAAGCTTCGACGGGATTCAGCTTCATACTCTTCTCTCACACGAGCGGCTTCCTTTGCAGCCAAATCCTGGGCATGAGAGAAACTGGCATCGATCTCCCCTCTGATACGAACAGCCTCCGCCTCTGCTGTCGCAGCCCTGGATTCGGCCCTACGAAGCTCTGCACTATTTGCATTCACTGCCTCGCTCATAAAGCGAAGACCCTGTGAAACAGAACAAACATCCTTCATAAAAACGTACGTACATAATTATAATAAAGAATAGGCAAACCTTGTTGAAAAGCCTCGACGCTTTCGCAAACGGTGTGTCGGCTGGCCCTCGGGATGACGTCTCAGCCGGATCAAATTCGGAGGGCGAAAAATCGATAAGATCCTCGATATCAAAATCTTCGTTAGATGCCCGACCATGGTCGACCGGAACTTCTCTACCCTGCGGAGATCTAGATCTTCCCCTCTCCTCCGCACCATCGTCCGCCTTAAGATCGGCATGACCACCGCAAGAAAAACCGGACGAATAATAGGCGGCGGCACGACGGATCCTTTTCGGAGAAAAATATCCCCAATGAAGCGGGCCGCCGCGCAGAAGATTCATAACCTTTGGAAAATCTTCAAGCATCGGCACCGGAAGGCCAGGCACTGCGAAACAAACGAAAAAGTTAAAACCTATATCTACATAGATATGGGTATCACGTTAATGAAATACCGTTTATCACCCGCGCAGCCCTAATCAAAGGAATACAACTCTCCTCCACCGATTCACTGTCGATTTTGACATAAAAGAAACGGTAGATCCAGTCGTGATCATTCGAGGCAAGCCCGCCAACAACCGTCATGCCCCGTCGAGGGGCTAAGTAAAAACCATCCTTCCTCCCCTTGAATGTCAATATAGACAAAAGATAATCCGCGTCAAGGGACATACCGCGTTCATATCCCAACACCAGAATCCCGATAAGGTGCTGTAAGCCTTTAGGGCGTAGGTTGCCGAATGGTACTCCAAACCTGTCCAAGAATTCGAAAATGGCTCGAGGAATAGGGAACCATAGATGGCAGGTCAACAAAAAGGTTTCGTATCACGTAAAATAACCCAGAGGCGGATTCACGGCACTCATACCCTCGGCAGGGATGTAAAACTGAACCGACTCGGGGATCGCACAGGTATTTCTTAAATATCTGAGAGAACCAACGGTACTCGTGCTCATGCCAACTGCCCTCTTCCGAGGATTATTTCTTTTCGGAACCCAGAAATTCGAAGGTGGCATCTCCGCGGCACTCACGGCTGAATAGTAGTCTGCAAACTCTTCCTTAGTCGTAGAGAAACGTCGAAAGACCGGCTTGGGAAGAGAACAGCCGCTGGAAGTATCAAGGTCGCTCGGATCAAAGATTGATGCATGAGCATCATCTGAAACTTTCCGTCCAAAAGACATGTTGGATAATCGAAAGAAAAAAATGATCTAAAGGAAAAAGTAGAGAGAAGCCTTCCTAAAACTTAAGCAAGTTATGGAGGAATGAATGAAAAATTTACAAAACTCACTCCATATACTTATAGGAAAGAATTTTACTATTCACCTTTGGACTTTTGGCCATTAAAGTTCCGCCTAATTCCACCAAACTCGCCAAACGAGCTCAATCCACTCGCAAGAGTCTCACGATTCTTACGAGCTGGGGGGGGGGGGCTAACTGTTGGGGTCAAAATCGGTACGACGGAATTAATAGCCAAAACTCCCCGCGAAAATACAAGAAGAACAGTTTTATAGAACCCGAGGAATATTTTTATAAAACTCAAAGTCATTTATAAAACTCGCAGACCGTTTTATAAAACTCAAAGATCGTTTTATAAAACTCAAAGATCGTTTTATAAAACTCGAGAAATTGTTTTATAGAACTCAAGAATAGTTTTATAAAACTCGAGAAATTGTTTTATAAAACTCGAGAAATCGTTTTATAAAACTCGAGAATCGTTTTGTAAAACTCGAAAGATCGTTTTATAAAATCCGCAGACCGTTTTATAAAACTCGAGAAATCGTTTTATAAAACTCGAGAATCGTTTTATAAAACTCGAAGATCGTTTTATAAAACTCGAAGATCATTTTATAAAACTCGAAGATCGTTTTATGAAACTCGAAGATCGTTTTATAAAACTCGAGAAATCGTTTTATAAAACTCGAAGTTCGTTTTATAAAACTCGAAGATCGTTTTATAAAACTCGAAGATCGTTTTATAAAACACGAGAAATCGTTTTATAAAACTCGAGAATCGTTTTATAAAACTCGAAGATCGTTTTATAAAACTCGAAGATCGTTTTATAAAAACTCGAAGGTCGTTTTATGAAATCCGAAGATCGTTTTATAAAACTCGAGAATCGTTTTACGAAACCGCAAAAAACCGAAAAAGCCGTAAAACGCGAACTAGTCGCAACTAGTTCGCCCATCGGCGAACTAAGCCGGCCCGGCTTAGTTCGCCGATGGGCGAACTAGGACATGCTCGACTAGTTCGCCCATCGGCGAACTAAGCCGGCCGGGCTTAGTTCGCCGATGGGCGAACTAGAGACTTCCCGGACACTCCGCGTCTTGATTTCCCGCATTCACGATTTGAAACTTACGTCTTTCGACAAGGTCGCGTTCTAAACCACGGCCGAAATATCTCCCTTTCCATCTCGATCCGACTTACCGTCCGAGTTTTACGTTAAAAACCGTAAAACTTCGTTTTCTCGGAAAGAACTCGAAGAAATCGTATAAAACGGCAGCGGTTAAACGAAACACCGAACATTGCCTAAACTATACGATTTATTCGAGATTTCTCGTTGAAATCATAAAAAACGAGCTTTTAATAAAAACGCCGAGTAAGTCGTAAAAAACGTGTTTTTAGTAAAAAGTCGAGTAAATCGTAAAACCTTGCGATTAACTCGAGATATTTATTAAAAACGACGTCAGATCAGGAAACGGTCCCGTAAAAAGTCGGAAAACGGTTTTTATCGCAAAACGGCCAGGAAGGACCTAAAACGCGATAAACACCCGTCTCGCGATTTCAACGGAATCTAACCCGCATATTTGATAACGTTTTGACGGTTTACTCGCAGAAGGAAAATAAAAAGTCAAGTTTAAAGATAAAAGGAAGGTTTGAAGAGAAATAGAAGATTTCCGCGGAAGAAAAGGAAGGATCGAGAAGAATGGAAAATTCCCGATTTAGTCAAATCTGGGCGAAATGGAAAGATCGGATAGCCTAGGCGAGGAGTATATAAATAGGAGGTCTAGGGCAGAAGCAACACACACGAAATTCAGAGCTCTCACCACCAAAACTAGCGTTTAGGAATATTTCCGTTTTTCTGTTAGCGAGCTGCGTCTCAATTAGGGTTATCGTTCTTAAGCTTTTCGGCTACTCGTTTGTACCAGTTCTACGCAGATTCGGAATAAGAACCTCTTTGCTCTCTATTTCGTTTATTTTCATTCAAATTATAAGTTATCGTTTTCTTATTTTTCGTTGTGCGGCTCTGCAGATAGCCGGTTCCTCTGGAAACTTAGGGTTTTCCCGAAGTTTTCTTTTTTACGATTTATTTGACAGTGAGTGGATTTCGACACCCACATTGGATATCAAAATGGCACATCTTATGTGACAGTCACTTCATAAAAGTAATAGTGCCAATATACAGCATAATCGCCATGTAACCATTACTGGAATATTCATCTTAGAGTTACAAAAAACTTAAACTTATCGTCTAGTATTATTTTATAAAAAATAGATTTTCCTTTATTTCTTTTAAATTGTGTATAAAATAAGAAGATAATTCTTAATTTTTTTTCTCTCTCTAAAATTTTGAAAACTTTCAAATACAATGGCCCAAAAAAACTATACATATATCGAGTTCTTCGAAGAAACCAAAAACTTTTAGCAGACAATACTAGCAGCTCGTGTAGACACATGACTTGCTACTTCAAGCAACTTGAGATTCTATTTCATCACCACTGTATCACCACCGCACCTTCCATCCACTTTATCTGGTCCTGTCAATGTCAGTTTCTTCTAAGCAATCGACTTAAGCCTATAGCTCTCTTCTCTTAAAAAAATACTCTGTCCCATAATGGATGCTGCTATTGTGAAAACCATCACCATCATTGGCATCAACACTGTCTTCGTCAGTAGTCCTATGAAAAGAGTTGTGTGTAGTGTTACAAACAATGATGCTGAGAAATTTTTAGTGTGCTCTCTCCAAACCCATGGAGGTACGTTCAGAGCCATCCCGATCAATAGTACATTGGATGATAAGGATTGTGACCAATTCCATTTTTGAATAGGTCTACCTCGGGGTAGCTTTTTAATCTATTAAATAATAATTTATAGAATTTGAATTGTAGTTCCTAATTCTGTATATTTTTTACTCAGTCAGCTGAGTCTTTACATTATTGATAAAAGTGAAGACTTGATTATGATTTTATTATAAAACATATATAAGTTTATTAAATATAATTGTAGAAAGTCAGAAACAGGAAGAAAAAAAGTTTAAGCTCTTCGAAAAATATCAAATTTTTTTAGCAGACGTTGTTCCTATAGAACAAGATGAGCTATACATTATTTAAAATATAATAATAGAAGTACGGAATTTTGAAATATATTATAATAGAATTGTTCTTCTGGAAAACTCAATGACTTTGTTAACGTTTACAAATCGCGTCACAATCCACTTTGATGGTTTTACACCCTTTCGATTCTAACGTGCAGCACCATTTAGTATCCCTTTGTCTATAACAATATGGTCCCCGAGCACCAACTCTTGAGTCAGCAGCTGTATAATTTAAAAAAAAACAATTAAAAATGATAGAGAAAATGATTATGTTCTTAATGGTGTGATGATAAAGGATTCGACGAAAAACCTTCATGAAAATTAACAAGCAAAACCAGGACAATACAAAATAAAGCAAATTTAGATGTTTACATTGTTCTTCTTCTTTGCAAATATTTATTTTTCTATATTGTGTGATATATAAAGCTTTATATGTGAAAGATATATATATATATATATATATATATATATATATATATATATATATATATATATATATATATATATATATATATATATGTTTTTGAAATTATTTGTATGATGATCCGAAAAAACTAAAACCAAGTTGACCAAATAGTTTTCTTTTAATTCTAAGATATTTATTTATAAAATGTATTCCAAAATTTCATTTTTGTTTTTATTTAACATATCATCACTTATAAATATCAATTAACCACATCCATATATGTAATGTGACAGTCACTTAATAAAAATAATAGTGCCAATATACAGCATAATTGCCATGTAACCATTACTGGAAGAATGGCTAGCCAACGTTGTCGTGGCTAGGAAGAAGAACAGGAAATGGAGGGTCTCCATAGATTTCACCGTCCTCAAGAAATCATGGCCCAAAGATCCTTTTCCCCTACCGCATATCGACAAGCTTGTCGACGCCACTGCAGGTCACCAGCTCATGAGTTTCATGGATGCCTTCTCAGCTACAACCAAATCCTCATGCATCCAGACGACTAGGAGAAGACCTCCTTCATGACTCCCAGGGGCATCTATTGCTACAAAGTCATGCCTTTCAGCCTGAAAAATGCAGGATCTACATACCAAAGGCTCGTAAACATGATGTTTTCCGAACAGATCGGGAAGACCATGGAAGTCTACATAGATGACATGCTGGTCAAATTCCTCGAGGCAGAAGACCACATCTCCCATCTACAACAAGCCTTCGTCACCATCAGGAAGTAGAACATGAAGCTCAACCCCTCAAATTGTTCATTCGGGGTCAGCTTTGGAAAATTCCTGGGATACATAGTTACCTACAGGGGCATCGAGGCAGATCTAGAACAGGTGCGGGCCATCCTTTCCCCGCGAAATGTAAAGGAAGTCCAACGATTAACAGGTCGGATGGCCGCATTAAGCATGTTCATCTCCAAGCTGTCCGACAAGTCTCATGTCTTCTTTGAGGCCTTAAAAGATCCCAAGGACTTCCAGTGGAATGGAATTTGCGAACTGGCTCTCAACGACCTCAAAGCCTACCTCACCACACCTCCTCTCCTCTCAAAACCTCTAGATGGGGAGACCCTGCTACTCTACCTCACCATGTTCGAGCCTGCAGTAAGCGGAGTCCTCGTAAGAGATGTGGAAAGGAGACAACATCTTGTCTACTACGTGAGCGAATCCTTATTGGACGCAGAGACTCTCTACAGCCACCTCGAAAAGCTAGCACTAGCGTTGGTTACAGCGGCCCGCAAGCTCCGGCCCTATTTCCAGGCCCATCAAGTCATGGTAATCACTTCATTCCCCATAAAAACCGTTCTCTAAGCCCGAGGTGTCAGGACGCCTCTCAAAGTGGGCGATTGGCTCGGGGAATATGACATAGTCTTCAAACCTGCTACGGCCATCAAATCACAGGTACTCGCTAACTTCGTCGCTGAATTCTCACCTTCTATGCTTCTGATCCCGGAGTCAGAGGTTGATTTCCAGGGTTCGGCAGGAGTAACTTGAAAATGGACTCTACACGTCGACGGTTCCAACAACGTGAGAGGGGCAGGAGTAGGCCTGGTCTTAACCTCCCCCACTGGTGAGTCGGCATCAAGAGCGATAAGATGCAACTTCAAAGCTACAAACAACAAAGCCAAGTATTAGACCCTAATCACAGGCCTCTCACTCCCAACTAATCATCAGCCAGGTCGAAGGTGATTACCAGGCCAAGGATGCCAGTATGATCAGATACTTCGCCGTAGAAAAGCGCCTGATCGAAAGATTGCATAGCTGTAAGCTTACCCAAGTTTCCAGAGAAAAAAAATCACAGGCCGATGCCCTGGCTAACTTACCTAGAAACAACTAGCCAGATGAATATTCCCCTGCTGGTACTCCAGTGGCCAGCAATAGACAGAGAAGGGGATCCCAAAGAAATTCCATCATCGACGAAGGAGAAACCTGGATGACCCCTATAATCGACTACCTCATACACGGCCTCCTCCCCGAGGATCGAAGCAAAAGCCAAAAGATAAAGAGACAAGCAGCAAGATATTTGCGTCACCGAAGGAAAACTATACCAAAGGTCCTTTTCAGGACCATACCTGCGATGTCTTACCCCTAGGGAAGCGGCCCGGGTCCTAGAAGAGCTCCATGAAGGAGAATGCAGCTCCCACTTTAGCGGCCAAAGCCTTGTGCTCAGAGCCAGAAGAGCCGGCTATTACTGGCCCACGATGGCCAGCGACGCCCTCAGAGAAGTTAGGTCCTATGATCAATGCCATAGGCACGTCCCGATCTCCAACCTCCCTCCGGAGAACCTGAAATCCTTAAGCTCTCCCTGGCCCTTCCGAAAGTGGAGCATGGACATCGTCGGAAAATTCCCAATGGCACCGGGGAAAAAGGTATTCCTCCTCGTAATAGCCGACTACTTTACGAAATAGGTAGAGGCCGAGGCCCTAGCCACGATTACTACAGAGAAAATAAAGAAGTTCATATGGAAAAACGTGATAACCCACTTCGGCACGCCCCAAGAGATTGTCACTAACAACGGGTCCCAGTTCACTAGCCACGACTTAGAGAATTCTGCCAAGAGTGGAACATCAAGCTCTCCTTCTCCATACCGCGGCACTCACAGTCAAACGGGCAGGCAAAATCTACAAACAAAACCGTGGTCAACATGAGACAAAACACCTCGAGAAAGCCCACGGGCGCTGAGCAGAAGAGTTACACGGAGTCCTCTGGGCTTATCGGACCACTCCGAAAACAGCCACGCAAGAGACTCCACTCTCACAAGTCTACGGCATGGAATTCGTCATACCCACGAAGGTACACGTCAGAACTACTGTCTGCGGACCCATCTCCCAAGAGGAAAACAACGAATTGTTCACCCTAAGTCTGGATCTATTCGACAAAAAGAGAGAGGCTGCCCGCCTAAGGAACATTTCCTATTAAGAGAAAGTCGCCAGGAGCTACAATAAGAAAGTCAGGACCAGAACCTTCCAGCAAGGGGGCTGGGTCCTGCGACGAGTCTGCGACCATACTAAGGACAAGTCTGCAGGGAAGCTGGCCCAAGGTTGGGAAGGCCCCTACAAAATAATTGGAGTGCAGGGGGCAGGAGCCTACAAGCTGCGAGACAGCAAAGGAAAGGTCCAACCTAATTGCTGGAACGCCCTGCACCTCAAGCTCTACCATTTCTAATTAGATCTTCGGATCGGGTTTTCTACAGATACCTAGCTATTTATATATTTTAAGTACACTGGTTTCCTTCTCCTACGTATGCTAAAAACGTTTACGGACTAAGCCTATATAACATATTTTAGTTCTGACTAAAGGAGTCACAAGAATTCCACCAAACTTAAAAGGGGCATACTAGCTGGATCGGACCCCAAAGGGCAGCTCGATCCTGGAGACTCCTACATCTACGGGAAATGATTCACATACCAAACCACCAAGCGGGACCAGGTCCCAAGAGACACCTCCCATCTACGTGACATGTTTCACATATAAAAACACTTGGGTATGCAAATTGGAACAAGCTTGATCAACATTTATACAATGTCAACAATACCTCAGCCCCTGCGTAGAGGCCTTGAGCCGTAGCCTACAAGGGGGCCACACGTACTAGTGCATTAATCCCTGCATCAAACACGCCCCGAGCTAAACGAGATGAAGGGGGCATGATGTATAACTCCAGAGTACTGAGACAAACCCCATGGTTTCAGGGAGCAAACGGTGCACAAAACCCCGGGAGCACTTCTATCCTACTTATCCAGACGTGGAAAGTAGCAAGTCTGGTACGTGGCTCACTACTTCCCAGTAGACCCACCCCAGCACAAACATATAAGACTGAGAGTGGCTTTCTGCAGAAAGCAGCGTGCAGCATTACATGATCTCGATAGTGACCCAAGTGGCAGAATGCGAATCCTTACTCGAGATCGGTAGTGGCATACCCAAGGGAGGCAGAAAAGGATCTCGATGACAATGAACCTCCAGGCCCCAAATGTTCAAAATTCCAAATTTTACATTTTCACATAAGATCGGTATACCATGGTTTTAACCCACTTTTAGCCATGGTATTGATATATTTTTATAATATTTATATATGTTTTGGAGTCTATAAGAAGCGTAGCTGGAGATATCATCCATGTTTCCAAAGAAGATATTGAGAAGCTGCTGAATAGAGCAACAATGTTTGGGCGCTCTTGTTTCTGTTTACCAGAACACACTGAACAGTTTGCTAAAGGAGTTCCAGTCTGCAAGCTCTACACACAAGCAGAGTTCACATACATGCTGAATGGAAGAACAAGTGAACATAACTGGGAGATGGCAGCATTAAGGTCTGAACATGAGAATGCCATAGCATCACTTCAAGGAGAACTACAGTGGAATCTGTCTGGCAATGACTTCCCTCGCAAAGAGAGAAAATCCCTGCAAGAAGAAGTGAATGCACTTCGCAATGAACTAGAATCTCAGAGATGGACATCGACCGATGCAGCCCCATCAGCACACGACCTTCGACCAACCTATCGAAAGTCACTTACAGAAGCTAACGATCGATGATATACCCAGCACATCGATCGATACTCACGCACCAGATTTCTGTACCAGAGGAGAACTTGAGGAAATCACAACGGAGATCTACAGATCTATTGAAGCATGTGAAGAAGAAGGGTATAGATTACTCCACAAATTTTGGTTCCTAGTACAGAGTGACGTCCAGGGATTGAAATGCACAACAGAGGACATTCAGATGGAGATTCAAGAACCATCTCACGAGCCAACCTGCCAAATCCGCATCGGTCGACGAGCCTCTGAACCCATCGACCGATGGACATCCATCCACATCGACTGATAGACCTACACCGAGATCGGTCGATACTATCCCTTCCCCTGTGTAAAACACCCAAAACCTCGACACAATGCAGATGAGTACTAATCTAGAGCACACCTACAACAACATTGGACAACATGACTGCAGCTTAGCAAGCATTGAGGAATGGCTACAGAGAATCCACTATGAGATCCATGGTTTGCAAGCTAGTATGACCAGAAGTGAGAAAGCCACAAGAAGCTTCTTAACTTCATGGTTTGAAGAATCACAAGACAAGGAGGATACTTGTTTCCCAACAAGTACCTGCAACCCACCTCACTAGCCACCATACCTCCATAGTCAAGCTAAATGACTTTAACTAAGCGTTGAGTGGGAGGCAACCCACTGTTAGGTATTTTCTTATTTAGTTTTATTTTGTTTTTACTTATTACTTTTGTTTTTATTTGTTTTTAGGAACATAGCTACACGATCACCAGCTCTATCGACCGACGAGACCCTGCCTACATCGCCCGACATAACCCTATCCATGACGATCGATGGAAGTAACTCACCATCGATCGACACGAACATCGGTCAGGTATATCGTTCACAATTTAGATATCAGTTATACATTTATTATTTCTTATGCTCTAACTCCGACTAGTTATACACTGAGGACAGTGTATGATTTAAGTCCGAGGGAGTGGAATTACTGATGCTACTTTACCTTTTTGATCTCATTAAAAAGTTTACAAAATTTTTATTATTGAGTCAAGAAAGGGACAAAAAAATTTCAATTTTTTTGCTTTTTATCTTACTACTCTTTAGCACCATTCTTAGAATTTTTGATTGCAGAAAATACTATAGATGCTAAAGTGGATCACCGATCATCCTATGATAGCACTTTTCATGATTGTTTGGAAGAACCAAAGTTGATTTCCAACCTAACCTATCACTTTTCATGATTGTTTGGAATCCTCATGCAAGTCTGAAAGGTAAAAGTCTCAACAATTTTGGTTTCTTTCTCTCCTTCCTTTGGCATCCCATAAAGAGAAAATTAAATGATTGAGATGATTTCCTGAGAGGCAAAGGGAGAGGTACATTACCCATGACCCCACTATTCTAATTCAAAGGAATGATCACACATTGTGGAAGCGAGGGAGAGGTAAATTACCTATGACCCCACTATTCGCCTACACTTTGTCAAAAAAGCTACAAAAAGTGGAAAGATCAATAAGATGAACATTAGTTGCTCAATGGGATTGATATAAAAGAAAAAGAAATGGGATTCAGAGAAGGGAGATAAAGGGAGAAAATGAACCAGAATGAGAATGCCTGAAACTTGTTTGAGTTGAATCCAAGTGTTCTTTGATCGATACTCCCAAGGTAAAGCCTACACCTTTATTTTAAGCATAAATGAAATCAGTAGAGGGGATATACAGACATGATTGTTTTAGTTGATTGGCTAGATGAATTTGGTTGCTAAGCTAGGATATAGTATAATGTACTTCTGTAGTTAGTAATATCAGATGTGGCTTGCAACAAAGTAGAGGTGATGATTTTAAAGTTAAGATTTTATTGAGTCCCTACTGTTTTTAAACTTCTTCAAAAAGACTAACTAATGGTTTGCTTGAGGACAAGCAAAAGGTTAAGTCTGGGGGAGTTGATATACCATGGTATTGACCCACTTTTAGCCATAGTATTGATATGTTTTTATAATATTTATATATGTTTTGGAGACTATTAAGTATGTTTAGAGGTTCAGAAGCATTTTGGAGTAAAGTGATGATTTAGGTGCCCTTATGGAGCTTAAAGGAGAGTTTTTCCGAGATGACTATGAAGATCAGACAACAAGGTCAATATCCAGAGATACATATCGATCGATACACATCCTATGTAATCGATCGATGACGCTTCCATAGAAGATGAAGTCGAGATACTCCATTGATCGATGTACACCATGTACCATCGATCGATATCAAGCGGGAAAAACAAGTCTTACTTGGCCGACTTGAAGCCCAAGTTTTCCCAATATTACAAGATTTCCGCTGACGAGTTTTTAACCTAATGGAACTCATAACCGAAGGACGTATGCCTTGCGTCAAGGACGCGGGAGATCGAGGATCGGGACGGTCAGCTTGACGTACGGCGAGCTGTTTTGAGAGATGAGCTGAACCGGCTGGTTCAGCTCGTCGTACGTTGATCTGGTTTGGTCGAACCTGCTCGCGGTTTACGGCAGATGCAGTTTTTTGCGATTTTTCACTTAACTTTGGCAATCGTGTAATCGGCGATTGTTTCGTTCGTTCTTCTGAGATGACGATTTCCAAGTTTTCTGCGGATTTCCTTTGTTTGGAAAGTCCTTAGCATTTTATAAAAAAAAAAACTTCTCGTGTTTTATAAAACGTATTTTTATTTTTGCGGAAAGTTTTGGTAATTGATTCCGTCGTACCGATTTTGACCCCAACATATCACCCCTCAGAAAAGGACCTAGGATCCTCTCCTCAAACTACTTAACCACCCGAAAGAAGAAGGCAGGAAATCATGCCAAGAATATAGAAGCAAAGCACGAGATTTCCAAAGAAAAAAGACGGAGATCATTATTATTAAAGACAATCGAAAGAAAACAAAGACTTCACCTTGCGACGATAGAAACAAAAAGAAAAAGGTACTCCAGCGTGGAAAGGATGCCCGACGGATTCCTCCAGCGTGGCTTCCTCCTCCTCCCAGAGACAGCAGCCGACGATACTCTCCTACCAGATCCCATCTGTTAGCACGCCCTCCGACCATTACCTCATAAGCTCCCAGCGGGCGAATGCCCTAGTTCGCTGCACTGCTACAGCATGATAAGAGGCTATCTCCCAGAGCTGAGCTCGAAGGAAAAGAAATTCTTCGCATAGGGGAACGTGATGGCTCGCCAAGCTGACATCACCAGGATACCTCAGGGGAGTAAAACAAGAGGTGAAGACAGTTGGAAGACCTGCAGGAGCCACTCGCGGTATGGGCATGGTAAAAGGATCTCTCCTTCCGTTCTTGGCCCTGAGATAATCATCGTACACCGACTGGACAGAGGCTTTAGGAACCTCACCTGAAACCAAAACACAGCCAAGTAAATAACATGAACCGCAAGAAGTCGATAAAGCTAGGGGACCCCTTACCCCAGACATGGCTGTGACGCAAGGCGGACAGGATCACCAAGAAGGAGATCCATCGGAATCGCTTCGGGATGCTCAGAGCCAGCTTTGCTGAAACCTCACCAGCAAAATCAACAGGCCTCGCCACATCTACAAAATCGGACAACATAAATAATGAGGCGACGAAGAAAGCCACACAAAAACCTACTAGAAACTAACCAATGGAGCGCCAAAACAGTGGGTAATTAAGGGATCCATCGAGCTTCAGAAACATGTATCTCCTATCCCATGAATCATTGAAAGGAAAGCTGCCACGGACTCTGCCTGGAGGTTCATTTACCAAATCCTCTCCTTCTGGGGACCATATTTAGTACATCTCCCTTCTATTTCACAAAGGAATGAAGCTGTAGGAATACATGACTTCAGGTACCCTAGCGGGATGCCCTGAAGTTCTCCTAGCACCTGAATAGCAATCAACGTACACCACGACGACGGAGTCAGCTGCGAAGGGGAAAAGCCAACATAAGACGACACCTCCGCTAACAAGGACGGAACGTTGCCCTTAAAGTCGGCCTCCAGATAAGACTCATAGACAGCTATCTCACTGACACCACCATCCGATGCACGTTCAAACTCTCAGGCACATCTCAGTCCCATCGAGTCAGGAACTGAGTATCTCCTACGGATCCTAGCAAATCTTCCTCCCCGATATTGGAACGAGGACAATCACCACCTACTTCATGAGGAAGGAAAAAGAGCTGTGGGAACCGAAATTCACACCGTCGATTTCTGTAAAATAAGGAAACTTAGGAAAACCCTAATTTTCCAGAGGACCCGGATCTCTGCGGAAGCCAGCGACAAGTAACCAAATAAATGCGGAAAATATGGTAAACATGATAAAACGAATTTATAAAGAAAGTTGATCTTATTTTGAATTTGCGTAAGAGCATTGTGATCTTTACAAGAGATTACAAAGGCTTTGGGCACAGGGGCCGTCAGCGAATTATCAACATAAAACCCTAAACCTAGTCGAGTCACAGCTCGATAACAAAAGATGAAAAAGATAAGAAAAAGAGAGTTTGATCGATTTCGGACTGAACCTTATGAAAGGCTGCCTACGTACCCCTTTTGAGGATCACGTCGAACGTAGTTCAGTTGGTAGATATGGACAAGAGGTCAAACTGCCTGGGCGAGTTCGATCTCGCAATTGAGCGCCAGTCATAGAAACCGAACTTGTCGAGAATAAAACCTAAGTTTCTAAGTGCGGAAAATTCTAAGTCTAGAAAAGTTGTAAAATTCTCAGATGAGAGCTCTGATTTTCGTCCCCTGCTTCTGTCCTATGCTTTTTGCTTATATAATCCCTTCCTTGGCGGTTTGGTCCTTCCATTTCGCCCTGATTCGAGTTTATCTGGAATCTTCCATTTAGTTCGATCTTTCCTTTTTTCCTGCGGAAATCTTCTAATTATCTTCAAACTTGACATTTATCATCAAATTTGACATTTATCTTCTTTCTGCGAGTAAATCATCAAAACTTCGTCGTATCTTCGGCTTAGACTTCAAAGTCGTAAGATAGGCTCTTATCGCGTTTTACGTCTTTTCGAGCTGTTTTGCGGTAAAGTCATTTTACGACTTTATACGAGATCGTTTCCTGATGCGATGCCTGTTTTTAAATAAGTTTCTCGAGTTAATCATAAAGTTTGGCAATGTTTGATGTTTTGGTTAATCGTTGCTGTTTTCTATGATTCACTCAAAGTTTTATTAAAAACGCCTTTTTTACGATTCCTCACGAAAAATCTCGAGTAAATTGTATAGTTTAGGCAATGTTTGGTGTTTTGTTTAACCGTTGCCGTTTTATCTTAGAACTCGAACGACAGGACGGATCGAGACAAAACGAGAGACATTTCGACCGTGGTTTGGAACATGGTCGTGCCGAAGGACGCATGTCTTGAATCGAGGAGGTGAGAGATCGAGGGTCAGTATGATTAGCTCGACGTACGAGGAGGCGAACCGGACCGGTTCAGCTCGCCGTACGGCGAGCTATACGGGACGCCCCTAGCTCGCCGTACAGCGAGCTATACGGGACGCCACTAGCTCGGCCGAACCAGCTCGCGGTTTACGGCGGATGCGGTTTTTCGCGGTTTTGTGCTTAACTCGGACGATCGTGTAATTGGCATTTGTTTCGTTCACTCGAGATAACGATTTCCGAGTTTTCTGCGCATTTCCCTTGTTTGGAAACTTATTCGAGTTTTATAAAACGACTTCTCGAGTTTTATAGAACGATTTCTCGAGCTCTATAAAACAAGTTCTCGAGTTTTATAAAATGACTTCTCGAGATTTCTAAAACGATTTCTCGAGTTTTATAAAATGATTTCTCGAGTTTTACAAAACGACTTCTCGAGTTTTATAAAACGACTTATCGAATTTATAAAACGACTTTTCGAGTTTTATGAAACGTATTTTTATTTTTGCGGAGACTTTTAGCCATTGATTCCGTCGTGACCGATTTTAACACCAACAATTAGCCCCCCAGCTCGCTAGAATCTTGAGCCTCTAGCGTAAGGTTCTTGCGAGTGGTTAGCCAGTTTTAGTTAAGTTAGGCGGTATTAATGGTTGAAAAGGTCCGTTGAAGGTGATCTTTCAACTCTCCAGGAAGCAGAAAGTGATTAAGATTAGTGCTGCACCTTGTGAAGGATGCCTACGTACCCTATTGAAGGGATCAAGCCTTTCATAGTTCGTTCTAAAATTAAGGTTTGTATGACCTGTTTCGCAATGAGACCTTTACAGTCTAGTTATGTGCTGTGTAGAAATTATCGAGCCTGTTGATGTCGATGGCATCTTGTATTGGACCTTTGCCTTCCTTGAAAGTAGCCCCGTAGGCTTTTTGGTCTGGCCGTAGTGGCCGTTATAGTTTTCAGACTGGCCGTATACGACTCTGAGTCCCTGCCGCTTTGCGGCTTTATTATAAATAAGTTTGCGTTTTTAAGAGCGTATTTTTATTCGTATGAATGTAGAGGGAAGAATATGAGTTGATATTGAGGGAGGTATGCGAGTTGTCGTCTCGCATTCCTTTTCCTTTGTGGATCATATTATTCGTTTGCTTGTTTTAGGATGTTTAGTAAATCGAGTGAGCGTTTAGATATAGACGAAGAGACATACCTTTAAGATCTCGATTCATGCCTTGAGACGTTAGAGACCCGTGTGCTGGGTTTAGGGCAAGACCTAGGTTTACTTTCGGATTGAGGCTATGCGATGACTAGTCGGCTTTCGTTTTGCTTGTTGCAATTTTAACCTGATTCCATACCGATTTATAATCCGCGAAAGGTTCTCGGCTTATATGATTCGTCTGGGTGGAATCGAGCATCTTACCGGGAACAAATTCTAAGTTGCCCGAAAGTGCTGACCAAAAGTTTGGATTTCTTTTATAGCGCTATTACCCCTGTGTCGGGTGTTCGAGAGCTATCTCTGAGAGATAACTTAGTTTGTTTAGGACTGTTGCGAGTTTGTTGTGATCAGTAACAAACTTTTTAGGTAATAGACTTTTACGTTTTTCGCGAAGGATACGTACGTTAAGAAGTTTTGCGTATTTTATAGTCGCCAACGGAATTTTAGATCTTCCAAGAAAATGACTTTATCGAGGAAGTTATTTGTATCGAAAAACTCTTCCCTGAGCGTCTGCAACGTCTCGCAATTCTGAAGATTGGTTTTTATTTCATATGCCGCGTTTTTCGTTCGAAACGTTTGCGGGCTTGAAGATGTTGCGCTGTGTTGCAAGGGTTTTGTCTTAATCCTGCTTTGCGGAAATACTTTGACTTGCTTGCGAACATTCGCAGCCAAAACTTATGTTCCTGTTTGGATGTTAATTAGGACCGAGGGGTCGCGTAAGTTTGCTTCTGAAACGAAGCATCTTTAATTACAGTGCTTTGTGAAGTGTTGACGTTCTGAGACTCGCCGGGTTTTGTAGGCAACTTGTTTTGGAAATAGAGCGAATGATGAGAATAAAGAACTTAGCCGATTTTCGGCAAGTTTGCATTACCCGTTGAATGTATTGTCATGGCGTGAAGGTTGTATTCAGCCGCATAACCAAGGACGTAGTTGGTAAATGATTAGACCACGACACTTTCGCGCTATGAAGTCGAGTCGGTTTGTAGACTTAAACCCGATCATTGAAGCGGAGTGTGATCGGACAAGGGCCAAATAGCGTTTGTCGAGATTGATATGCTAAGTATGCTCGTGGTTGTAAAAAACGTTTTTCCGTTTTAGGTTCGATTTATACGACGAAAGTTTTGTAAAATCTTTCCTTTGTTCGTATGGAAGTTGTTTCTTTTTTACTTGAGGGAGACAAAGCCTAAGAAACTTGATGCAGAGCTCGTGCAGAGTCGTTTGCAGGGAAGTTTCATTTCCGGACGTAATCAGAACCCTGTCGAAGCGCAGGGAGCTCAAGACATGGTCCCTCACTCTGATGTTCAAGTTATGGAAATCGATCCTCAAACGATCAAGGAACCTTCCGAGACTGACCTCCCTAAGAGCAATAGGTCAAGGACTGACCAAGGTGATAGGCCTTCTAGATCTTCTTTCTCCTCTTCCAGGGGAGGAACCGTTGGCTGGAATTTTGCTCATTCGAAGCATGGATCGATTCTTGATGATCCCTGGGGTTTAGCGACATTGATGAGGCACATGAAGAGGACAGGATGTTCCCTTCCCCCCGATCAATAATCTGACTAACAGAGAGGAGTTCATCGAGATCGCCCATTACATGGGTCAGGTACGAGATTTAGGCTTTTTATTGCTTCCCATAGAAAGATATTTATTTTTGCTATTTTCGTTTCTTTGTAGTTGGCTGGAGCTGTTAACAGAGCTCAAATGAAGTTTGAGGAGACGGTGAGCAATGCCCCAATGCTGGATAATTAGCCCAGGTTACTGAAATGGTCAAGGCCACTAAGGTTGAGCTCAATCAAGCCAGAGCTCAGGCCTCTGCATTTCAGTCCGAAGTTGAGAGGCTCGGCTTGAAATCTGATACTCAACAAGGGAAGATCGAGAGCTTGGAGATTGTTATTAAGGTGAAAAGCAGGAGGATTGCCGAACTGGACAATGCTCGGAGACTCGCTCAGCAGCAAGTTCAAGATCTGATTGTCTCGTCTCAAGTCAATCAGAAGAATAAAGAGGACGAAGTCAAGTTCGCCGTTAGAAGAGGGATGAAGGAGGTAATTGGTGCTTACAACAAGATCTTTGTCTCTATCAAGGAGAAGTTCTCCAAGAAGAAAGATGAGGTTGATCGTCAGATCTATGCTCAGGAGCTTCAAGCTAACATTGAGCTTTTAAAGGATTTGTTGACAAACGAGATTCAAAGCTCTGAGGAGGAGTATAACCGTTTGGTGGCCTTGATGCCGGAAGCAACTGCTGCTTATGAGAAGGCTCAGGTTTCCGATTCCTCAATTAGCTAGCTCCCCCTTCCTCAACTCTCAGAAAGCTCAGGTGTGGGAACCGAGATTCACACTTGTCGATTTCCGTTAAATAAGGAAACATAGGAAAACCCTAATTTCCCAGAGGAACCGGATCTCTGCGAAAGCCAATGACATGTAACCAAATAAATGCGGAAAATATGAAAAACGCAATAAAACGAATTTATAAAGAAAGTCGATCTTATTTCTGATTCGCGTAAGAGCGTAGCGATCATTACTAGGAATTACAAAGGCTTTGGCCGCAGGGGCCATCAGCGAGTTACAAACATAAAACCCTAGATCTAGTCGAGTCGCAGCTCGATAACGAAAGACGGAAAAAGATAGGAAAATAGGTTTGATTGATTTCGAACTGAACCTTATGAAAGGCTGCCTACGTACCCCTTTCGGGGATCAAGTCGAACGTAGTTCAGTTGATAGAGCTGGACCAGAGATCGAACTGCCTGGGCGAGTTCGTCTAGTAATTGAGCGCCAGTCATAGAAACCGAACTTGTCGAGAAAAAGCCTAAGTTTCTAAGTGCGGAAAACTCTAAGTCTAGAAAAGTTTTAAAAGTCTCAGATGAGAGCTCTGAAAATCTTCCCCTTGCTTCTGCCTTATGCCTCTTTCTTATATACTCCCTTCCTAGGCGGCTTAGTCAATCCATTTCACCCAGATTCGAGTTTAATGGGAATCTTCCTTTTATCTCGATCTTTCCTTTTTTCCCGCGGAAATCTTCTATTTATCCTCAAACTTGACATTCATCTCCAAGTTTGACATTTATCTACTTTCTGCGGGTAAATCGCCAAAACGTCGTCGTATCTTCGGGTTGGACTTTGTTTAAAGTCGCGAGTGGCTTTTATCGCGTTTTATGACTTTCCGAGCCGTTTTGCGATAAATCTGTTTTACGACCTTAGACGAGATCGTTTCCTGATATGACGCCGTTTTTAGATAAGTTTCTCGAGTTAATCGTAAATCTAAGCAATGTTCGATGTTTCGATTAATCGTTACCGTTTTCTACGATTTACTCGGGGTTTTATTAAAATCCCGTTTTGTAAGATTTTTACGAAAAATCTCGAATAAATCGTATAGTTTAGGCGATATTTGGTGTTTCGTTTAACCGTTGCCGTTTTATACGATTCCTCGAGTTCTTTTCGAGAAAACAAGGTTTTACGGTTTTTATCGTAAAACTCGAACAATAGGACGGATCGAGACGAAACGGGAGACATTTCGACCGTGATTCGGAATACGATCGTATCAAAGGACGTGTTCCTTGAATCAAGGATGTGGGAGATCGAGGCTCGGGATGGTCGGTTCGAGGTACGGCGAGCTAGTTCAGCTTGGCTAGGTCGCCATATGGCAACTAGGCGAAAAGAACCAGTGGGGCAAAGTCAGCACCTCTTAGTTCTCCCAACAGCGATCTAGCCGGGACAGGACTAGTTCGCCCACCAGCAAACTAAGCCGAGCTAGCTTAGTTCGCCGGTGGGCGAACTAGTCGAGATGGGATTAGTTCGCCTACCGGCGAGCTAAGCCAGCTTGGCTTAGTTCGCCGGTGGGCGAACTAGTCGAGATGGGACTAGTTCGCCATGGGACTAGTTCGTGTTTTACGGGGGTTTTTGTTTTTCGCGGTTTTGTAAAACGATCTTCGAGTTTTATAAAACAATCTTTGAGTTTTATAAAACGGCTTCTCGAGTTTTATAAAATGATCTTCGAGTTTTATAAAACGGCTTCTCGAGTTTTATAAAACGATCTTCGAGTTATATAAAACGGCTTCTCGAGTCTTATAAAAATATCTTCAAGTTTTATAAAACGATCTTCGAGTTTTATAAAACGGCTTCTCGAGTTTTATAAAATGATCTCCGAGTTTTATAAAACGATCTTCGAGTTTTATAAAACGGCTTCTCGAGTTTTATAAAACGATCTTCGAGTTTTATAAAACAGCTTCTCGAGTTTTATAAAAAGATCTTCGAGTTTTATAAAACGATCTTCAAGTTATATAAAACGGCTTCTCGAGTTTTATTAAACGATCTTTGAGTTTTATAAAACGGCTTCTCGAGTTTTATAAAACGATCTTCGAGTTTTATAAAACGATCTTCGAGTTTAATAAAACGATCTTCGAGTTTTATAAAACGGCTTCTCGAGTTTTATAAAACGATCCTCTAGTTTTATAAAACGATCTTCGAGTTTTATAAAACGGCTTCTCGAGTTTTATAAAACGATCTTCGAGTTTTATAAAACGGCTTCTCGAGTTTTATAAAACGATCCTCGAGTTTTATAAAACGATTCTCGAGATTTATAAAATGATCCTCAGGTTTTATAAAACAATTCTCGAGTTTTATAAAATGGTCCTCGAGTTTTATAAAATGATCCTCTAGTTTTATATGTTGGGGTCAAAATCGGTACGACGGAATTAATGACCAAAACTCCCCGCGAAAATACAAAAGGAACAGTTTTATAAAACTCGAGGAATAGTTTTATAAAAATCAAAGTCATTTATAAAAGTCGCAGACCGTTTTATAAAACTCGAAAGGCCGTTTTATAAAACTCGAAGATCATTTTATAAGACTCGAGAATAGTTTTATAAAACCCGAGAAGTAGTTTTATAAAACCCGAAGATCGTTTTATAAAGCTCGAGAATTGTTTTATAAAACTCGAAGATCGTTTTATAAAACTCGAGAAATCGTTTTATAAAACCTAAGGATCGTCTTATAAAACTCGAGAATCGTTTTATAAAACTCGAGAATCATTTTATAAAACTCGAGAATCGTTTTATAAAACTCGAAGATCGTTTTATAAAACTCGAGAATCATTTTATAAACTCGAGAATCGTTTTATAAAACTCGAGAATCGTTTTATAAAACTCAAAGATCGTTTTATAAAACGATTTTTATAAAACTCAAAGATCGTTTTATAAAACTTAAGGATCGTTTTATAAAACTCGAGAATCGTTTTATAAAATTCGAAAATAGTTTTATAAAACTTGAAGATCGTTTTATAAAACTCGAGAATCGTTTTATAAAACTCAAAGATCGTTTTAAAAACTCAAAGATCGTTTTATAAAACTCAAAGATCGTTTTATAAAACTTAAGGATCGTTTTATAAAACTCGAGAATCGTTTTATAAAACTCGAAGATCGTTTTATAAAACTCGAGAATCGTTTTACGAAACCGCAAAAAACCGAAATAGCCGTAAAACGCGAACTAGTCGCAACTAGTTCGCCCATCGGCGAACTAAGCCGGCCTGGCTTAGTTCGCCGATGGGCGAACTAAGAGGTACTCATCTAGTTCGCCCATCGGCGAACTAAGCCGGGCCGGCTTAGTTGCTGATGGGCGAACTAGGAAGTGTTCAACTAGTTCGCCCATCGGCGAACTAAGCCGGCCCGGCTTAGTTCGCTGATGGGCGAACTAGGAAATGCTTGACTAGTTCGCCCATCGGCGAACTAGAGACTTCCCGGATACTCTGCGTCTCGATCTCCCGCATTCCCGATTCGAAACTTACGTCTTACGACAAGGTCGCGTTCTAAACCACGGCCGAAATATCTCCCGTTCCATCTCGATCCGACTTACCGTTCGAGTTTTACGATAAAAACCGTAAAACTTCGCTTTCTCAGAAAGAACTCGAGGAAATCGTATAAAACGGCAACGGTTACACCAAACACCGAACATTGCCTAAACTATACGATTTATTCGAGATTTCTCGTTGAAATCATAAAAACGCGCTTTTAAATAAAAAACGCCGAGTAAGTCGTAAGAAACCTGTTTTTAATAAAAAGTCGAATAAATCGTAAAACCTTGCGATTAACTCGAGTAATTTATTAAAAACGACGTCAGATCAGGAAACGATCCCATAAAAAGTCGGAAAACGGCCCGGAAGGACCTAAAACGCGATAAAAACCCATCTCGCGATTTCAACGGAATCTAACCCGCAGATTTTATAACGTTCTGACGGTTTACTCGCAGAAGGAAAATAAAAGTCAAGTTTAAAGATAAAAGGAAGGTTTGAAGAGAAATAGAAGATTTCCGCGGAAGAAAAGGAAGGATCGAGAAAAATGGAAAATTCCCGATTTAGTCAAATCTGGACGAAATGGAAAAATCGGATAGCCAAGGCGAGGAGTATATAAATAGGAGGTCTAGGGAAGAAGCAAGACACACGAAATTCAGAGCTCTCACCACCAAATCTAGCAATTAGGAATATTTCCGTTTTTTCTGTTAGCGAGCTGTGTCTCAATTAGGGTTTTCGTTCTTAGATTTCTAAGGATTTTGCCGACGGCTTACGCAGATTAAGGCCTCTCTTTTGTACCAGTTCTACGCAGATTCAGAATAAGAACCTTCTTGCTTTTAATCTCGTTTATTTTCGTTTTAATTCTAAAGTTCATCGTTTTCTTAATATTCGTTGTGCCGTTCTGCAGATAGCCGGTTCCTCTGGAAACTTAGGGTTTTCCCGAAGTTTCCGTTTTTACGATTATTTGACAGTAGGTGGATTTCGGTTCCCACAGTTTGGCGCTAGAAGGAGGGGGGTCGGATCTATCTTACACCGTAGCCGCAACATGTCCAACGAAGAAACGATGACTGGTGACAACCAAACTCGCAACGAACGCGACAACGTTGAAACACCACTACCAAAAGACGCGTCTGCGGCCAACGCTACTAACGCTAACGCTGAGACCGTCGAAAAGATGCTTTCCGAGTTTAACAAAAAATCGGAAGAGCAGGAAAAGCTCATTGGTTCGCTCACAAAATGGCTCGAAACCCTAACTGCGAGAACCAGAGCGATTCGCCCCCGCGGAACTACCAAGATCCATGGAAGGAGACTCGATTTCGGCGCTCCTACAGATCGTCCCAGAATCGATCAGGGAAACGTACCGGAAAAGGATTCCAGAAAAGAAAACCCTGACACGACACTGAACGAATCGGAAAAATCTCCTACTCGTGAACAGGAGACCGAAGGCGACGGCATCGAAAGGGTCAACTTGGAAACAAGCGACCAGGCCGACTCGACAGACGAAGACGCCGACGTCCATCCTAGGAGAAGAAAAACTCGCAGTCCTCAACCGGAGTCTTCTCCCGAACGTTCCTTTACTGGAGACGAAGGGGAACTCCACTTCGCGCGATACGCAAAAACCGCCGAGGAACGATCTCCGGTCACTCGCAGCAAACGCCGTCAAGGTCGGAAAACTGCTGGCGATCAGACCGAGATTCGTGATCTCCGCGAATACATCACCAAAACGGCCGCAGCGGTAAAAGCGGTGAAATCTCAGATTCACCACGCTACCAGCGCCGCACCCGAGATCGATCGGCTACTGTACGAGTCTCGGAAAACGCCTTTCACGGCCCGTATCACCGAGATGAAACTGCCCCATCCCGGAAAGCTTAAGGTGCCAACTTACGACGAGACGTCCGATCCCAAAGCGCACCTGCAAGCGTTCCAGATCACCATGGGACAAGCCAAGCTCAAGAACCACGAAAAAGACGCAGGCTACTGCCGCCTCTTCGTCGAAAACCTAGAAGGAGCTGCGCTCGAATGGTTCGCCAAACTTAGGCGAAACTCGATCGGAAGTTTCCGTCGACTGGCTTCGGAGTTCCTGAAACAGTACTCGATGTTCATTAACCCGGAAACCTCCGACGCCGATCTCTGGAGCTTGGTGCACGAGGAGGANAAGACGCAGGCTACTGCCGCCTCTTCGTCGAAAACCTAGAAGGAGCTGCGCTCGAATGGTTCGCCAAACTTAGGCGAAACTCGATCGGAAGTTTCCGTCGACTGGCTTCGGAGTTCCTGAAACAGTACTCGATGTTCATTAACCCGGAAACCTCCGACGCCGATCTCTGGAGCTTGGTGCACGAGGAGGACGAATCTCTACGCGATTTCATGAGTAGATTCAAACTCGTCATGGCTAGGGTTAGCGGGATTAGCGACAAAGCCGCCATCGACGCGTTAAGGAAATCGCTCTGGTATAAATCGAAGTTCCGCAAATGGATAACTCTCAAGAAACCGCGGACGATCCAGGATGCGTTCCATAAGGCCACCGACTTCATAACCATCGAAGAGGAAACTAAAATCCTGTCCGAGAAGCATAAGCCGACGAAAAAATCCTCGAAGGATAACGCGTCCGAGCAGAAGCAGAAAAAGAAAAGCTCTCGTAACGACAAATTCGTCCATCACGAGGGACAGGATCTCCGAGGGGCGCATAACTACGCTATCAACTCCGGTTCGGAGCAAGGGCGAACTACGGGTAACACGTGGACGAGAAATTTGAATTACGACGAGAATTCTTTCTGCGACCTCCACCAAACCCATGGTCATTCCACCGTGAACTGCAAAGTTCTCGGCGCCAGACTGGCCGCGAAGTTAGTCGCGGGAGAACTTTCCGAGATATCTAGTGTCAAGGATCTTATCCGCGATTCGGACCGCGTCCCGAAGAATGACAAAAACGCGCACACTCCGCCCCAGGGAAATCAGTCGGGCGAAAAACGCAGACGAAGAGCAGACGAGAAGGGTAACGATGCTAACCGCCGAAAAATCAACATGATCATCGGCGAATCGCCATACTTTAACGACACCGTCTCGTCAATAAAATCCTACCAATGTAAAGCCGAAACCGGCTCGAGTTGGAAGGTGCCGATGGACGATTCTCTGACAGGAGTAATCTCTTTCAACGATGCTGAAACCGGCGGAATCGACCAACCGCATGCCGATCCCCTTGTCATCGATTTGGTGATAAGCGATCTAGAGGTTGCTCGAATCCTGGTTGATACCGGAAGCACGGTCAACGTCATCTTCCGCAACACGCTAGCACGAATGGGAATTGACCTCTCGGAAGTCGAGCTGATTCAAAAACCGCTGACTAGTTTCTCCGGCGAAACGTCAATGACCCTGAGATCAATCCGACTACTGTTCGTCGCGAAAGAAGTGACGAAAATCGTTAATTTCGCGGTAGTCGATTTCCTGGCTATCTAGAACGTGATTATGGGCACGCCTTGGATAAATTCCATGAAGGCGGTTCTGTCCACGTATCACTTAGGCATCAAATTCCCGACGCCTACGAGAGTCGCAGTAATTTGGGGATG
Organism: Eruca vesicaria subsp. sativa; assembly: GCA_932364175.1. Lineage (NCBI taxonomy): Eukaryota > Viridiplantae > Streptophyta > Magnoliopsida > Brassicales > Brassicaceae > Eruca > Eruca vesicaria. The sequence goes on from CAKOAT010347376.1 coordinate 269,989, forward strand.
CCAAAGACAATCGCGATCTTTCTTCCTGGCCGAACATAAGCTGAGGCAATTGGCGGTCGCGATCGTGAAACCAAAACGGGCAAAGTTCACACCACCGCCCGCAGACGACGACCCAAAGCAAGCAACGGCCGAGAAACCAGAAGTTTCCGCACCCATCGCTTCCACCCAACCAGAGGAGACAATCCCGGACAAAGACATCGATCCTGCGACTGAAGTGATCGAGAAGTCTACGCCAGCCGAGTAAGCACACTCGCGCAAACAATCAGAACTACGAGATGGCTTGATTTCCGAAAGGAATACGTAGGCAGCTCGCCTAAAGACGAGTTCAGCTATTCCCCCTTCCAAAGCGGGGGGGGGGGGGAGTGGGTGAGTATACGGGTATTCGTATACTCCCAAAATTTTTTACAACATTCTTTTAGCTTTGTAATCGAAAAATTTTCAAAATTTATAATAAAGACAAAGTTAGAATATCTCTGCTACCATCGAAAAACGCAAATCCTGAAAATCGCTTCCGCAGTAACAACTACTCAATCATTTTTATAAAAATTCGCATATCAAAATATTTTCGGAAAGAACGGGCGAGACGTCGCCTAATATCTCAAAGAAAAATATTTCCCCAAAGTTCGTCCGCGACTATAAAAACACGAACGCTCGGCGATTGGCCCCGTCGAGCACGCTAGCCGTCCTAAACAAACGCACCGACCTATCGGTCCGCATACATCCGACGAGGATAAAATAGCGCGCTATAAAAGAAATCCAAATTTTTGGTCAGCACTTCCGGGCAACTTAGAAATTGTTCCCGGGAGATGCTCGGTTCCAACCATACGAATCGTATAAGCCGAGAACCTATCGCGGATTCTAAATTGGTATGGAATCAGGTTAAAATCGCAACGGGCAAAACGAAAGCCGATTAGTCATTGCACAGCCCCAATCCGAAAGTAAACCTAGGTCTTGCCCTAAACCCAGCACACTGGTCGCTAACGTCTCAAGGCATGAATCGAGATCCTAAAGGCATGTCTCTTCGCCCACATCTAAACACTCGCGAAAATCGAAATCTCCCGAGTTAACGAATCGGACGATTTACACCAGAGAGTTAGGTACGAGATGACAACTCGTATTCTTTCCTCTACATCTAACATAAAAAACGAATTTCATACTTAGAAAATATTTTCTTATTAAAAGCATCCAAATACACACCGCCCAGCGGTAGGGATTCAAAGCCAGCAACGGCCAGTCCCGGAAAAACAACGACAAAATCGAAAAACTAAGAACATCACACATCAAAGTCATCAAAAGCGGACTGATCGACCTCGCCACCCATGTCCGGGATCTCTGGTCCAACTTCGACCGAATCCGGCGATACCACGATAGGGTCCCACTGATCCCACATAACCTTCCCAGGGTTGGCGGATCCGTTCTTCTTCTTCTCTCTCTTAGCTAGATGCTTCTTCTGCTTCGCAATCGCAGCCTCATACGAATAGTCCGGCTCCTGGGTAAGATGCAAACCCCCAACTACGCCCCGACACTCGCGGAAATTACCATTCGCTCTTTGCGCATCTTCAAATTCCACATAAAGAGGCACGAACCGCTCGCGCCGAGCCATCAACTCCGCAGCGACCTCTCTTTTGCCTGCCCTACGAGCACGGCGAGCCATTGCGTCGGAAAGTTCTAAGCTTCGACGGGATTCAGCTTCATTCTCTTCTCACACACGAGCGGCCTCCTTTGCAGCCAAATCCTGGGCACGAGAGAAACTGGCATCGATCTCCCCTCTGATACGAACAGCCTCCGCCTCTGCTGCTGCAGCCCTGGATTCGGCCCTGCGAAGCTCCGCACTATTCGCATTCACCGCCTCGCTCATAAAGCGAAGACCCTGCGAAACGGAACAAACATCCTTCGTAAAAACGTCTGTACATAATTATAATAAAGAATTGGCAAACCTTGTTGAAAAGCCTCGACGCTTTCGCAAACGGTGTGTCAGCTGGCCCTCGGGATGACGTCTCAGCCAGATCAAATTCGGAGGGCGAAAAATCAATAAGATCCTCGATATCAATATCTTCGTTAGATGCCCGACCGTGGTCGACCGGAACTTCTGTATCCTGCGGAGATATAGATCTTTCCTCTCCTCCGCACCATCGTCCGCCTTAAGATCATCATGATCGTCGCGAGAAAAACCGGACGAATAATAGGCGGCGGCACGACGGATCCTTTTCGGAGAAGATTCATAACCGTCGGAAAATCTTCAAGCATCGGCACCGGAAGGGCAGGCACTGCGAAACAAACGAAAAAGTTAAAACCTATATCTACATAGATATGGGTATCACGTTAATAGAATACCCTTCGTCACCCACGCAGCCCTAATCAAACGAATACAACTCTCCTCCACCGATTCGCTGTCGATTTTGACATAAAAGAAACGGTAGATCCAGTCGTGATCATTCGAGGCAAGCCCGCCAACAACCGTCATGTCCCGTCGGGGGGCTAAGTAAAAACCACCCTTCCTCCCCTTGAATGTCAATATAGACAAAAGATAATCCGCGTCACGGGACATACCGCGTTCATATCCCAACACCAGAATCCCGATAAGGTGCTGTAAGCCTTTTGGGCGTAGTTGGCCGAATGGTACTCCAAACCTGTCCAGGAATTCGAAAATGGCTCGAGGAATAGGGAACCGTAGATGGCAGGTCAACAGAAAGGCTTCGTAGCACGTAAAATAACCCGGAGGCGGATCCTCGGCACTCATACCCTCGACAGGGATGTAAAACTGAACCGACTCGGGGATCGCACAGGTATTTCTCAAATATCTGAGAGAACCAACGGTACTCGTGCTCATGCCAACTGCCCTCTTCCGGGGATTATTTCTCTTCGGAACCCAGAAATTCGAAGGCGGCACCTCCGCGGCATTCACGGCTAAACAGTAGTCTGCGAACTCTTCCTTAGTCGTAAGAAAACGTCGAAAGACCGGCTGGGGGAGAGGACAGCCGCTGGGAGTATCAAGGTCGCTCGGATCAAAGATTGGTGCATGAGCATCATCTGAAACTTTCGGTCCAAAAGACATGTTGGATAGTCGAAAGAAAAAAGGATCTAAAGGAAAAAGTAGAGATAAGCCTTCCTAAAACTTAAGCAAGTTATGGAGGAATGAATGAAAAATTTATGAAACTCACTCCATATACTTATAGGGAAGAATTTTACTATTCACCTTTGGACTTTTGGCCATTAAAGTTCCGCCTAATTCCACCAAACTCGCCAAACAAGCTCAATCCACTCGCAAGAATCTCACGATTCTTACGAGCTGGGGGGCTAATTGTTGGGGTCAAAATCGGTACGACGGAATTAATAACCAAACCTCCCCGCGAAAATACAAAAGGAACAGTTTTATAAAACCCGAGGAATAGTTTTATAAAACTCAAAGTCATTTATAAAACTCGCAGACCGTTTTATAAAACTCGAAAGGCCGTTTTATAAAACTCGAAGATCATTTTATAAGACTCGAAAATAGTTTTATAAAACCCGAGAAGTAGTTTTATAAAACCCGAAGATCGTTTTATAAAGCTCGAGAATTGTTTTATAAAACTCGAAGATCGTTTTATAAAACTCGAAGATCGTTTTATAAAACTCGAGAAATCGTTTTATAAAACTTAAGGATCGTCTTATTAAACTCGAGAATCGTTTTATAAAACTCGAGAATCGTTTTATAAAACTCGAAGATCATTTTATAAAACTCGAAGATCGTTTTATAAAACTCAAGAATCGTTTTATAAACTCGAGAATCGTTTTATAAAACTCGAGAATCGTTTTATAAAACTCAAAGATCGTTTTATAAAACTCAAAGATCGTTTTATAAAACTCAAAGATCGTTTTATAAAACTCGAGAATCATTTTATAAAACTCGAGAATCGTTTTATAAAATTCGAAGATCGTTTTATAAAACTCGAAGATCGTTTTATAAAACTCGATAATCGTTTTATAAAACTCAAAGATCGCTTTATAAAACTCAAAGATCGTTTTGTAAAACTTAAGGATCGTCTTATAAAACTCGAGAATCGTTTTATAAAACTCGAGAATCGTTTTATAAAACTCGAAGATCATTTTATAAAACTCGAAGATCGTTTTATAAAATTCGAGAATCGTTTTATAAACTCGAGAATCGTTTTATAAAACTCGAGAATCGTTTTATAAAACTCAAAGATCGTTTTATAAAACTCAATGATCGTTTTATAAAACTCAAAGATCGTTTTATAAAACTCGAGAATCGTTTTATAAAACTCGAGAATCGTTTTATAAAATTCGAAGATCGTTTTATAAAACTCGAAGATCGTTTTATAAAACTCGAGAATCGTTTTATAAAACTCAAAGATCGCTTTATAAAACTCAAAGATCGCTTTATAAAACTCAAAGATCGTTTTATAAAACTCGAGAATCGTTTTATAAAACTCGAAGATCATTTTATAAAACTCGAGAATCGTTTTACGAAACCGCAAAAAACCGAAATAGCCGTAAAACGCGAACTAGTCGCAACTAGTTCGCCTCTCGGCGAACTAAGCCGGCCTAGCTTAGTTCGCCGATGGGCGAACTAAGAGGTACTCATCTAGTTCGCCTATCAGCGAACTAAGAGATGCTCTCTAGAAACGTGTTTTTAATAAAAAGTCGAATAAATCGTAAAACCTTGCGATTAACTCGAGTAATTTATTAAAAACGACGTCAGATTAGGAAACGATCCCGTAAAAAGTCGGAAAACGGATTTATCGCAAAACGGCCCGGAAGGACGTAAAACGCGATAAAAACCCATCTCGCGATTTCAACGGAATCCAACCCGCAGATTTGATAACGTTCTGACGGTTTACTCGCAGAAGGAAAATAAAAGTCAAGTTTAAAGATAAAAGGAAGGTTTGAAGAGAAATAGATTATTTCCGCAGAAGAAAAGGAAGGATCGAGAAAAATGGAAAATTCCCGAATTAGTCAAATCTGGGCGAAATGGAAAGATCGGATAGCCAAGGCAAGGAGTATATAAATAGGAGGTCTAGGGCAGAAGCAAGACACACGAAATTCAGAGCTCTCACCTCCAAATCTAGCAATTAGGAATATTTCCGTTTTTTCTGTTAGCGAGCTTCGTCTCAATTAGGGTTTTCGTTCTTAGATTTCTAAGGATTTTGCCGACGGCTTACGCAGCTTAAGGCCTCTCTTTTGTACCAGTTCTACGCAGATTTGGAATAAGAACCTTCTTGCTTTCAATCTCGTTTATTTTCGTTTTAATTCTAAAGTTCATCGTTTTCTTAATATTCGTTGTGCGGTTCTGCAGATAGCCAGTTCCTCTGGAAACTTAGGGTTTTCCCGAAGTTTCCTTTTTTACGATTATTTGACAGTAGGTGGATTTCGGTTCCCACATTATAAATCGATTCTTCAGGTTTTATTAAACGGTCCTCGAGTTTTATAAAACGATTCTTCTGGTTTTACAAAACGATTCCTTTTATATTTCTGCGGGGAGTTTCGGCCGTTGATTCCGTCGTACTGATTTTGACCCCAACAGTTAGCCCCCCAGCTCGTAAGAATCTTGAGCCTTTAGCGTAAGGTTCTTGCGAGTGGTTAACCAGTTTTAGTTAAGTTAGGTGGAATTAATGGTCGGAAAGGTCCGTTGAAAGTGATCTTTCAACTCTCCAGGGAGCAGAAAGCGTTTAAGATTAGGGCTGCGCCTTGTGAAGGCTGCCTACGTACCCTTTTGAGGGGATCAAGCCTTTCGTAGTTCGTTTCGGAGTTAAGGTTCGTATGACCCATTTCCTAGCAAGACCTTTATGGTCTAGTTATATGTTGTGTAGGAATTATCGAGCATATTGATGTCGATCGCATCTGGACCTTTGCCGGCCTTGAGACTAGCCTCGTAGGCCGTTTGGTCTGGCCTAGCGTAACCGTTATAGTTTTCGGACTGGCCGTGTGCGGCTCTGAGTCCCTGCCACTTTTGCGGCTTTATTAAAAATCAGTTTGCGTTTTTAAGAGCGTGTTTTTATTCGTATGAATGTAGCGGGAAGATTATGAGTTGATATTGAGGGAGGTCCGCGAGTTGTCGTCTCGCATTCCTTTTTCCCTTAGTGTATCGCCTTGTTCGTT
>CAKOAT010347377.1:1013-13947 GCA_932364175.1 Eruca vesicaria subsp. sativa
AGGCGATCTACACTCCCTCGACTAGATCGCCTGCTGGCGATCTAAGCCAGCTCGGCTTAGATCGCCAGCAGGCGATCTAGACAACCCTTGGCTAGATCGCCTGCTGGCGATCTAAGCCAGCCCGGCTTAGTTCGCCAGCAGGCGAACTAGGGACCTCCCGGAGCCTCGATTTCCCGCATCCCCGATTCGACCTTACGACGCGGTCGCTTTCTGAACCACGACCGAAATGACTCTCGTTTCGTCTCGATCCGACTTACCGTTCGAGTTTTACGATAAAAACCGTAAAACTTCGTTTTCTCGGAAAGAACTCGAGGAAATCGTATAAAACGGCAACGGTTAAACGAAGCACCGAACATTGCCTAAACTATACGATTTATTTGAGATTTCTCGTTGAAATCATAAAAAACGCGCTTTTAATAAAAAACGCTGAGTAAATCGTAAAAAAACGTGTTTTTAATAAAAAGTCGAGTAAATCGTAAAACTTTGCGATTAACTCGAGAAATTTATTAAAAACGACGTCAGATCAGGAAACGGTTCCGTAAAAGTCGGAAAACGGTTTTTATCGCAAAACTGTCCGGAAGGACCTAAAACGCGATAAAACCCATCTTGCGATTTCAACGGAATCAAACCCGCGGATTTGATAACGTTTTGACGGTTTACTCGCAGAAAGAAAATAAAAGTCAAGTTTAAACATAAAAGGAAGATTTGAAGAGAAATAGAAGATTTCCACAGAAGAAAAGGAAGGATCGAGAAGTATGGAAAGTTCCCGATTTAAGTCAAATCTGGGCGAAATGGAAAGATCGGATAGCCAAGGTGAGGAGTATATAAAGAGGAGGTCTAGGGCAGAAGCAGACACACGAAAATTCAGAGCTCTCACCACCAAAACTAGCATTTAGGAATATTTCCGTTTTTCTGTTAACGAGCTGCGTCTCAATTAGGGTTTTTCTAAGTTCTNCCAGTTCAACGCAGATTCGGAATAAGAACCTTCTTGCTTTCAAATCTCTCTTATTTTCGTTTTTATTCTAAGTTATCGTTTTCTTATTTTCGTTGTGCGGTTCTCGCAGATAGCCGGTTCCTCTGGAAACTTAGGGTTTTTCCCGAAGTTTCCTTATTTACGATTTATTTGACAGTAGGGTGAAATCGACTCCCACACTTGATCCTCGAAAGGGGTACGTAGGCAGCCTTTCATAAGGTTCAGTCCGAAATCAATCAGACTCTCTTTTTCTTATCTTTTTTCATCTTTTGTTATCGAGCTGCGACTCGACTAGGTTTAGGGTTTTATGTTTATAACTCTCTGAAGGCCCCTGCGGCCAAAGCCTTTCTAATCTCTTGCCTGGGGAGTTCGTTCTAGCAATTGAGCACCAGTCATAGAAAGCGAACTTGTCGAGAAAAAAAAGCCTAAGTTTCTTAGTGCGGAAAATTCTAAGTCTAGAAAAGTTGTAAAAGTCTCAAATCAGAGCCCTCAAATTCGTCCTCTGCCTCTTGCTTCTATACTCCCTTCATAGGCGGTTTAGTCCTTCCATTTCGCCCAGATTCGAGTTTATCGAGAATCTTCTATTTATCTTTATCTTTCCTTTTTTCTCGCGGGAATCTTATATTTATCCTGAAACTTGACATTTATCTTCAGATTTGACATTTATCTTCTTTCTGCAAGTAAATTGTTAGAACGTCGTCGTATCTTTGGGCTAGACTTCGTTAAAGTCGCGAGATAGGCTTTTATCGCTTTTTATAACTTTTCGAGCCGTTTTGCGATAAAACCGTTTTACGACTTTATACGAGATCGTTTCCTGATGCGATGCCGTTTTTTAAAATAAGTTTCTCGAGTTAATCGCGACGTTTGACAACGTTCGATGTTCCGGTTAATCGTTGCCGTTTTCTACGATTTACTCGAGGTTTTATTAAAAACGCGTTTTTCTGATTTTTATGCAATATCTCGAGTAAATTGTATAGTTAGGCAATGTTCGGTGTTTCATTTAACGGTTGCCGTTTTATACGATTTCCTTGAGTTCTTTCGGGAAAACAAGACTTTACGGTGTTTATTGTAAAAATTGAATGATAGGACGGATCGAGACGAAACGAGAGACATTTCAACCGTGGTTCCAAACACGATCAAGCCGAGAGATGTATGCCTTGAATCAAGGATGTGGGAGGTCGAGGCTCGGGACAGTCATCTCGACGTACGGCGAGCTGAACCGGGCTGGTTAAGCTCGCCGTACGGCGAGCTATCCGTTAAGTGGGTGAGCTAGCTTGATGCCATCTAGATCGTCGTACGGTGAGCTGGTCCGGGACTGACCAGTTCGCCATGCGGCGAGCTGAACCGGTTGGTTTGGCTCGTCGGATGTTGAACTCGGTTTGGTCGAACCTGCTCGCGGTTTTATGGCGGATGCGGTTTTTTGCGGTTTTGCGCTTAATTCGGAAAATCATGTAATCGTCGTTTGTTTCGTTTGTTTTATTCCGAAAGAACGATTACCAAATTTTTCCGCGCGTTTCCTTTGTTCGGAAGTTTCTTAGTACTTTATAAACCGGCTTTACGAGTTTTATAAAACGTATTTTATTTTATTTTTTTGCGGAAAGTTTAGGTCATTGATTCCGTCGTACATATTTTGACCCCAACAGTTAGCCCCCCAGCTCGTAAGAATCGCCGAGTTTTTCGAGCGGTTCAGACTTGTTCGGCAAGTTTAGTAGGATTAGGCGGAATTTAATGGCCAAAAGTCCAAAGGTGAATAGTAAAACTTTTCCTTATAAGTACATGGAGTAAATTTTCAAACTCCTTACTCATTCTCTTCCATAACTTATCTAAGGTTCAACAAGCTTTCTCTTTTCTTCTCCCTTTGAATCTCTTTCTCTCATTGTTGCTAAACATGTTTTCAAGAAGAAGGACTTGTTCCTCAACCAGTTCCGACTGCCGAAGCTCCGAAGAAACGAATTCGCGGCCTCAAATCGCAGTTCCAAAGGAAGAACCCTCGTTTCCATTAGTCGACCCGAGGGACCGTGAGGCGTATTGGGCGATAGGAGGCGAGTTGGGATCTGCCAGACCTGGAACCTGGGTTCCATCTTCGTTTGATGCCGACCATGCTTCCGAGTGCCCAAGTTCGGCTCGTCCCAATGGTCCTGAATTCATTCGAGAATTTTGCCGAGTCCCAGAGGCAGTTGAGTTTCACCTTCCGCTAGCCGGAGAGAGCGATAAAGTTGCGCCCAATGGTTGCTTTACGTGCTACGACGTATTTCTATTGCAATGCAATTTGTGGTTTCCGATCCCGGAGATCACCGTTCGATACCTTCAGAGGCTCGGCCTGTCGATCAGCCAGTTGAGACACGCAGCTTTGTGGGAACCGAAATCCACACTGTCGATTTTCCGTCAAATATAGAAACTTAGGGTGAAACCCTAATTTTCCCGAGGTCCTGGATCTCTGCGAAAATCACTAAAACAAACGAATTTAAAAGAATATGGATGAACAATAAAGAACAGAGATTAAGAACTTGTGCGAAAGCTTTTATTGAATTCGAATCGACAACTGTTACAAGAAGAATTGAAGAACTTAGACGTCGAAACGTTCTAAGGATCTGAATTGCTAGAATAAACGCTAAGTCCTAAACTCCTAAGCTAACAGCCGTCTTTTTAGGTCTAATTTTCGTCCCCCTCTTCTGCCCTACGCCTCTGGTTTATATACTCCTTGCCCTGAAGGTTCGATCTTTCCATTTTGCCGGATTTGAGTATTTCGGGAATCTTCCATTTTTCTCGATCCTTCCTTTTCTTCCGCGGAAATCTTCTATTTATCTTCAAACTGGCCTTTATTTTCCTTCTGCGAGTAAACCGTCAAAACGTTATCAAATCTGCGGGTTAGATTCCGTTGAAATCGCGAGATGGGTTTTTATCGCGTTTTAGGTCCTTCCGGGCCGTTTTGCAATAAAAAACCGTTTTCCGACTTTTTACGGGACCGTTTCCTGATCTGACGTCGTTTTTAATAAATTTCTCGAGTTAATCGCAAGGTTTTATGATTTACTCGTCTTTTTATTAAAAACATGTTTTTTACGACTTACTCGCGTTTTTTATTAAAAACACGATTTTTTATGATTTTAACGAGAAATCTCGAATAAATCGTATAGTTTAGGCAATGTTCGGTGTTTCGTTTAACCGTTGCCTTTTTATACGATTTCCTCGAGTTCTTTCCGAGAAAGCGAAGTTTTACGGTTTTTATCGTAAAACTCGAACGGTAAGTCGGATCGAGATGGAACAGGAGACGTTTTAGCCGTAGTTTAGAACGCGATCGTGTCGAAAGACGTAAGATTTGAATCGGGAATGCGGGAGATCGAGGCGCGGGATATCCGAGAAGTCTTTAGTTCGCCCATCGGCGAACTAAGCCGGGCCGGCTTAGTTCGCCGATGGGCAAACTAGTGGAGTGTCCATAGTTCGCCCATGGGCGAACTAGTCGTGACTAGTTCGCGTTTTACGGCTGTTTCGGTTTTTTGCAGTTTCGTAAAACGATTCTTCGAGTCTTATAAAACGATTCTTCGAGTTTTATAAAACGATTCTCGAGTTTTATAAAACGATTCTCGAGTTATATAAAACGATTCTCGAGTTTTATAAAACGATTCTCGAGGATTATAAAACGATTCTCGAGTTTTATAAAACGATTCTCGAGTTTTATAAAACGATTCTCGAGTTTTATAAAACGATCCTCGAGTTTTATAAAACGATCCTCGAGTTTTATAAAACGATTCTCGAGTTTTATAAAATGATTCTCGAGTTTTATAAAACGATTCTCGATTTTATAAAAAGATTCTCGAGTTTTATAAAATGATTCTCGAGTTTTATAAAACGATTCTCGAGTTTTATAAAACGATTCTCGAGTTTTATAAAACCATTCTCGAGTTTTATAAAACGATTCTCGAGTTTTATAAAACGATTCTTCGAGTTTTATAAAACGATTCTCGAGTTTTATAAAACGATTCTCGAGTTTTATAAAACGATTCTCGAGTTTTATAAAATCACTTTTGCGGAAAGTAATGATCTCCCTTTTACAGAAGCTATCGCAGACGTTGATTTCGAGAGTACGGTTTTCGACACCAACAGTTAGCCCCCCAGTCCGCAATTTCTTGAGGAAATTTTNTATCTTCCATCTTTCAAGTTTCTCTCCAACTTCTCTCTAGAAAAATTCTTAAGATGTCTTCTTCCCAAGGTGATCAGCAAAACCGTGAGGTCCCATCCAGTGACAATCCTCCGGCATATCCGCAGGATGCTCGGCTTTCCGAGTTTCTCTTGTTTCAAGACGAGATGGATCGTAGCGACGCTGAGGAAGATGCCGTGTCTAGCGACGTACCCCCAGTGGATTCGTCCGTCCTTGCAAGAGAAGTCAAGGCTATTTTGGACGAAACGGCGGATGCGGTAGTGGGCTCCTCGGCGGGTGTTGCCACTGAACCGTCGAGTGCGCCTCTCCTTGCAGCCGAAAACGTCACTTTTTCCGCTGAGGTCAGACTAGCTGTAGCCCCCACCATGATAGAGTCAGTCGTGTCTCCAGCTGTGATCAAACCGGTCGTGGCTCCTACCGCTGTTGAATCAGTTACGACTCCTGCCGCAGTTGAACCGGTTGCAGCTCCCACTGCAGTTGATCCAGTTACGATTCTGGGACCTCCTGCTCCGGTTAAGAGGGTGATTGTCTTGGGACTTCTGGCGCTTAGCGCGACGCTGCCTGCTTCAGCGAAAAGCCGCAAGAGAACTCGTCCGAACCCAGATGCTCCTGCGAGAAAGAGAGCCGTGAAGGGTTCCGAGACCGGGACTTCATCTAGCAAGACACCGAGCATGATGTCGATGTCGCAGCAACGCACCAAGGTACGGGTTTGCAATCATAAGTTTTTAAAGATTATGTTCGCAGCTGATCGTCTTTCTTGGTTTTTTTTTTTTTAGTTTGTTTCGTTGATCGATGGGATGATCAAAGAGTGCGGATCCGAAGTTGAGCGTTTAGCCAAAGAGTTAGCCGAGTCGCAGGCGAGGTCAGCTCAGCTCGAAGGGAAACTGAAATCGATAGAAGAAATGCATTCCGCGGAAGTGTCTCGACTCGAAGCTCGGATTAGCGACCTAGATCGTGACCTTGGAAGTACCGCGGTTTCCCTGATCAAAGCGAAGGATGAGAAGAAGTCCAAGGCTTCGGAGCTGCGCAGACTTCAGCGCAAGATGAAGAGTTTTGAGGAATCAGCTGCCCGTGTGACGGAAAGGTCTATTCCTGTCGAGGGGAGCGATTCCGATCCGATTCTCGCTGCTGAAGACGTACCTCAGCCTGACGCGGATAGGGGTGACGACCCAGAGGTTGCTATCGAGGGTGAAGGTAATGCGATGGATGAAGATGAGGCTCCGTGTGCGGAGAATGTTTGAAGTTGTAGTCTCTTATGAGACTTTTTAAAATTAGATTTTTATGTATTTGGCCGAGTGCGGCTTTTGTACTTGTTTGGGACTGGCCTTCTATGGCTTCGAATCCCCTGTTGCTTCGGCAACTTATTTTCGTAATGGATGATCGGTTTTATTTGAACCTTCTGATTTGAGTTGATATTGTGGGAGGTCCGCGAGTTTTCGTCTCGCATTCCGTTCCCTTAGTAGATCGCCTTATTCGTTTGCTCGTTTTAGGATTTTTATTAAATCGAGTGTGCGTTTAGATATAGACGAAGAGACATGCCTTTAGGATCTCGATTCATGCCTTGAGACGTTAACGACCAGTGTGCTGGGTTTAGGGCAAGACCTAGGTTTACTTTCGGATTAAGGCTGTGCAATGACTAGTCGGCTTTCGTTTTGCCTGTTGCGATTTTAACCTGATTCCATACCGATTTAGAATCCGCGATAGGTTCTCGGCTTATACGATTCGTCTGGTTGGAACCGAGCATCTCACCGGGAACAATTGTTAAGTTGCCCAGAAGTGCTGACCAAAAATTTGGATTTCTTTTGTAGCGCTATTACCCTTGTGTCGGGTGTTCGAGAGCTATCTCTGCGAGATAACGTAAGTTTGTTTAAGACTGTTGCGAGTTCGTTGTGATCAGCAATGAACTATTTTTAAGCGGTAGATGTTTGCGCAATTTGGGCCTTCGCGAAGGATAAGTATATTAAGAAGTTTTGCGTATTTATCGTCGTGGATGGACTGTTTATTGTCTTTTGGAGAGGAACGTTTTTTCCGAATATTGGCGACGTCTCGCTATATTCAGAATTTCGTTTTTTCTTTCGATGCGTTTGCTGAAAAAGTTTGAGAAATTTTCGAGTTTTGAAATTTTGGGAGTATACGAGTATACGTATACTCACCTACTCCCCCCATTTCGAACGAGGGGGACGGCTGGTCTTATCTTGCGACAAGATGCCTATGTACCCTTTCGAGGGGATCAAGCCGTCTCGTAGTTCAGTGTTCTGCGGGCGTGCCGCCTAGTGATAGTATTTTTTGAGGTGCATCGCGTTCCAGGATATGGGAATTTTGACGCCCTGCATGTTTGCGATTTTGTATGCTCCGGGTCGGACTACTTTTATGACCTTGTACGGTCCTTCCCAGTTTGCTCCTAGTTTACCGGCATTTCGTTCTGCGGTGTTCTGGAAGACTTTTCGTAAGACTAGCTCGCCTTCGTGAAATCTGCGGTTACGTACGTTTGCGTTATAGTACTTGGCGGCCGCTTGTTGATAATTTTGAATTCGAACGAGTGCCTGATCCCGCCGTTCGTTAATCAGGTCGAGTTCGTCGAGAAGCATTAAGTTGTTTGCCTCTTCTCTTTCCGGGAGCAGTCTCCTACGTACTCCTGGGAACTCGACTTCTACGGGAATCATGCATTTCGTTCCGTATACGAGAGCGAAAGGAGTTTCGCCCGTTGCTCGCCTCGGGGTTGTGCGGTGCGACCACAAAACTCCTACGAGTTCTTCGGCCCATTTTCCCTTTTTGGCGTCGGGGCGTTTCATGAGACCGTCGAGGATCGTTTTATTAATAGTTTCGGCTTGTCTGTTGCCTTGAGGATATCTTGGAGTCGATTTTGTCAACAGTATTTTCCATTTTTCGCAAAAAGCTTCGAATCTAGTCGAGATAAATTGGGATCCGTTATCCGTCACGATTTCGTATGGTACTCCATGTCTACAGACTATGTTTCTCCATACAAAACTTTCTACCTGAGCGTCTTTGATGCTTGCGTAGGAGTCGGCTTCGACCCATTTAGAGAAGAAATCGGTCAGTACAAGAATTTGTTTTTACGCGTGCATTGGCCCGACTATATCCATTGACCATCGCATGAACGGGTACGGTGCCGAGATAGACGAAAGGACCTCGGCGGGTTGGTGAATAGTCGGAGCGTGCCGCTGAAATTTCTCGCATTTTCGCGAAAAGTCCTCGCAATCTTTTACCATCGTCGGCCAGAAATATCTGTGGCGCTTGATTTTTATTGCGAGGGATCTGCCGCCAGAATGGTTTCCGCAAGATCCAGAATGCACTTCCTGCATAACCTGCCGCGCTTTCTCCCCTTGCACGCAAGTCATCAGTGGTCCGGAGAACCTCCATTTGTAAAGTTCTCCGTCCATTACGACGTACCGTGCGGCCTGGGTTTTTATCTTTCGGGCTGCCCATTTTTCCGACGGAAGTTCTCCGTTGGTTATGTATGCGAGGATTGTTTCCATCCACGGACGATTGAATCCGTAATCGGACTGATCTTCGACCGGGTGGTCTTCCTCCACATCGTCTTCTGGTTCGTTGATCAGATTTATGACTATGGGCCGTCCGATGCTAGGGTGTTCGATAAATTCAACGGAAATTACCCTGCTCATACTAGGATCCGAGCTGGATGCTAGGGCGGCCAAAGCGTCTGCCTGGGCGTTTTCTGCTCGAGGAATTCTAGTCAAAGCGAATTGATCGAACTTCTGAGTTAGATCTTTTACCAAGATCAGATACGCTTCCATTCTTTCGTCCCTTGCTTCGTATTCCCCGCTAAATTGGCTAGCCACTAGTTGGGAATCGCAGTATGCGTGAAGGTTACGAATTTTCAGTCCGTGAGCTAATCGTAGTCCTGCGATCAAGGCCTCATACTNTTAGATCTTTTACCAAGATCAGATACGCTTCCATTCTTTCGTCCCTTGCTTCGTATTCCCCGCTAAATTGGCTAGCCACTAGTTGGGAATCGCAGTATGCGTGAAGGTTACGAATTTTCAGTCCGTGAGCTAATCGTAGTCCTGCGATCAAGGCCTCATACTCGGCTTCGTTGTTTGAAGCGTGGAAAATCAATCGGAATGATTGTTCCGATACTTCTCCCGTTGGGGATGCAAGTCGGATGCCAATCCCAGAACCTTGTTTGGATGAGGATCCGTCAACGTACAAGATCCAGGTCGAGTTCGGCTCTTGGTTGGACGTGCTTCCCGTCGGGAGTTCCACTATGAAGTCTGCGAGCACTTGCGATTTTGCGCAAGTCTTTGAGCGATATTCGATATCGTACTCGCTCAGTTCGATCGCCCATTTTGACATCCTTCCCGATTGACTGGGACTGTGCAAAATGGTGCGGAGAGGGAATGAAGTGGGAACGACGATTGTGTGAGATTGGAAATACGGTCTAAGTTTCCTTGCGGACATGACCACGGCCAAAGCCAATTTCTCCATCATCGGATATCGCGTCTCCGCGTCCAGTAGTGTCTTACTTACGTAGAAGATCGGCTTTTGTTCGCCGCGTTCTTCCCGGATAAGGACGCCACTTACAGCGGTCGTTGATACTGCGATATAGAGGAATAATGGTTCTCCTTCTACGGGTTTCGCGAGTACTGGCGGGGTAGCTAGGTAATGTTTCAGCTGTTGTAAAGCCTTCTCGCATTCCTCTGACCATTCGAACTTTTTGTTTCCCTTTAATGTCTCGTAGAAAGGTAGACATTTGTCCGTTGATCGCGAGATAAAACGGTTAAGTGCTGCGACCCTGCCGGTCAGTCTTTGTACTTCGCGTTTCGTCCTGGGAGAGACCATCTCTATTAGCGCCGTGATTTGTTTCGGGTTAGCCTCGANGACGAGTCGTTGGTAAGTCGCGCCAGCATTCTTTAGACCGAAAGGCATTACTTTATAGCAGTAGGTTCCACGATCGGCTATGAATGCGGTTTTCTCCCGATCGTCGGGATTCATCATGATCTGATTGTATCCCGAGAAGGCGTCCATGAAAGATAAGAGTTTGTTTCCCGCGGTTGCCTCGACTAAGCGATCAATGTGCAGCAGCGGATAACTATCTTTCGGACACGCTTTATTGAGATCGGTGAAATCGACGCAGACTCGCCATTTTCCGTTCTTTTTCTTTACGACAACGGAATTGGCGAGCCAGTCAGGATATCGAACTTCTGTGATCGATCCTACTTTGAGGAGTCTGTCGACTTTGCTGTTGACCGGTTCGGCGCGTTCCGGCCCCAGTTTTCGTCTTTTTTGTTTGACGGGTTTGGATGTCGGGTCAACGTTGAGTTCATGACATGTGATGTTTATGTCGATCCCTGGCATATCTTCCGCAGTCCAAGCGAACGTGTTCAAGTTTCGTTTTAGACATGTCAGGAGTTCGACTTTTAAGGTTTCGCTCAGGTTTGCACCGATTTCGACACAGCGTTCTGGAAAATTCTCGTCGATGCATACCGAGATGACGGGTTCGCAGGTCGGCTCGCGCTTCCCTTCCAAAGCCTCGGCCGCTCGCAACTGCTAGAAGAGTTCCGTTTTATCTTGCTCTGGGGCATTGTCGAGGGACGTCGACTTCTTTTTCTTTTTGGAAGAGATATCGACCGGCAGATTTTTTCGTTTTAAATCCGCGGCGTAGCAAACCTGCGAAGTTCGTCGGTTTCCCCATATACTCTCGATTCCGTTCGGAGTTGGGAACTTGAGACACATATGGTACGTTGACGGAATCGCTTGCATCAAATTTAACCACGGTGTCCCTACGATTGCGTTGTAAGACATAGGTCGGTCGACGACTTCGAATTCGACGTTTTTCATTATGCTCCCGGCGCGAACTGCCAAGTTGATCGTTCCGAGGGTCATAGTGATTTCTCCCGAGAGTCCTACTAGCGGGCTTACGTTATCCGCGATTTCAGACAGATCGATTTTCATTCTCTCGAGAGTATTTTTGAAGATGATATCAGCCGAGCTTCCGGTATCGACTAATATTCTTGCGACATCCACATTCTGGATCGTCAGCTCAATAATGAGAAGATCGTTGGGAGATTTGACCGAATCGATCGTTTCTCTTTTCTCGAACGAGATGACGTCGCCGTTCAGATTAGGCATGTTATTTCTCGTTCGTTTTAGCGACTATTGTGTAAAAGAATCCGACCCCCCCCTCCTTCTAGCGCCAAACTGTGGGAACCGAAATCCACACTGTCGATTTTCCGTCAAATATGGAAACTTAGGGTGAAACCCTAATTTTCCCGAGGTCCTGGATCTCTGCAAAAATCACTAAAACAAACGAATTTAAAAGAATATGGATGAACAATAAAGAATAGAGATTAAGAACTTGTGCGAAAGCTTTTATTGAATTAGAATCGACAATTGTTACAAGAAGAATTGAAGAACTTAGACGTCGAAATGTTCTAAGGATCTGAATTGCTAGTCTAAACGCTAAGTCCTAAACTCCTAAGCTAACAGCCATCTTTTTAGGTCTAATTTTCGTCCCCCTCTTCTGCCCTACGCCTCTGGTTTATATACTCCTTGCCCTGACGGTTCGATCTTTCCATTTTGCCGGATTTGAGTATTTCGGGAATCTTCCATTTTTCTCGATCTTTCCTTTTCTTCCGCGGAAATCTTCTATTTATCTTCAAACTTGCCTTTATTTTCCTTCTGCGAGTAAACCGTCAAAACGTTATCAAATCTCCGGGTTAGATTCCGTTGAAATCGCGAGATGGGTTTTTATCACGTTTTAGGTCCTTCCGGGCCGTTTTGCGATCAAAAACCGTTTTCCGACTTTTTACGGGACCGTTTCCTGATCTGACGTCGTTTTTAATAAATTTCTCGAGTTAATCGCAAGGTTTTATGATTTACTCGACTTTTTATTAAAAACACGTTTTTTACGACTTACTCGGCGTTTTTTATTAAAAACACGTTTTTTATGATTTTAAGAAGAAATCTCGAATAAATCGTATAGTTTAGGCAATGTTCGGTGTTTCGTTTAACCGTTGCCGTTTTATACGATTTCCTCGAGTTCTTTCCGAGCAAGCGAAGTTTTACGGTTTTTATCGTAAAACTCGAACTGTAAGTCGGATCGAGATGGAACGGGAGATGTTTTAGCCGTAGTTTAGAACGCGATCGTGTCGAAAGACGTAAGTTTTGAATCGGGAACGCGGGAGATCGAGGCGCGGGATATCCGAGAAGTCTTTAGTTCGCCCATCGGCGAACTAAGCCGGGCCGGCTTAGTTCGCCGATGGGCGAACTAGTGGAGTGTTCCTAGTTTGCCCATCGGCGAACTAAGCCGGGCCGGCTTAGTTCGCCGATGGGCAAACTAGTGGAGTGTCCCTAGTTCGCCCATGGGCGAACTAGTCGTGACTAGTTCGCGTTTTACGACTGTTTCGGTTTTTTGCGGTTTCGTAAAACGATTCTCGAATTTTATAAAACGATTCTTCGAGTTTTATAAAACGATTCTTCGAGTTTTATAAAACGATTCTCGAGTTTTATAAAACGATTCTCGAGTTTTATAAAACGATTCTTGAGTTTTATGAAACGATTCTCGAGTTTTGTGGGAGTCGATTTCACCCCACTGTCAAATAAATTGTAAAAAAAAGGAAACTTTGGGAAAACCCTCAGTTTCCAGAGGAACCGGCTATCTGCGAGAACCGCACAACAAAGATTAAGATGACTAAAACACTTAGAATAAAAACGAAAATAAGAGAGGTTTGAAAGCAAGAAGGTTCTTATTCCGAATCTGCGTTGAACTGGTTACAAAAAGAGTAGCCGTAAACGTAAGAACTTAGAAAACCCTAATTGAGACG
>CAKOAT010347599.1:7195-22827 GCA_932364175.1 Eruca vesicaria subsp. sativa
AAACGATCTCTCGAGTTTTATAAAACGATCTTCGAGTTTTATAAGACGATCTCTCGAGTTCTATAAAACGATCTCTCGAGTTTTATAAAACGATCTTCGAGTTCTTATAAAACGATCTCTAGGGTTTTATAAAACGATCTTCGAGATTCATAAAACTGCTGCGTTTACGCGTTTACGGGGAATTTTGGCTATTGATTCCATCGTACCGATTTTGACCCCAACACGTATTTAATTCATATATAACTTCTCTCAAGATTTAACTATTTAGATTCTAGTTATGAATTTATAAAAATTGCATAGAATATTAATTCATAAAAATATTATATTAATTGTTGTCCAAAAAGTTATTAAAATTATTACGAAATTAGTTATGGCATTATTGTATAAAATTATTTAAAATTTAATAAGATTTTGTAAAATGTTTTCTCGACACACTTTGTTATAACTAAAAAAAACAATCTAGTGTTTTATAAATTTAATTTATTAATTTAAATAATCAAATATATATCATATTAAATAATTAATGAAATTTCCCTATTAAGATTTATCTACAGTTGATAAAAAGTAAAACTCTAAATTAATAGATTAGATTTCTCGTTTTTTATACTTAAAAATCAATGTGAACAGTTATTGTTTTAGAATATAGTATTACAATAATTTATAAAAGTTCATAAAACCGAGTATGTTATATTTGATGACCCATCAATATAAGCTAAAGAAACGTAAATGTGTTTATTACACATTCCAACCCGGTTTTAAAAATATAAATTGAAACTAAAAACAAATTTTTTTTATTTAATTAACTATAATATTTTTGGGCTTTGAAAAGCGTATGTAAAAAAATAGTTGTAGATAAATTCCCAATGATAGACCTAAAAAGTTTTTATCACAATTATATATTTTAAAAAATAAAAATGACTAAAATAGACTTAAATATTTTATCAAAATAAGTAAATATACACTTATACCCTTTGGGTTAACTAATCGTAGATCTTTTTGTTTAGAGTTGAGCAGCGGAGTTTTGGGGTTATGATTTCAAATTTAAAAAAATTAAATTAAAATTAAAATTTGCAAAATAAAAAATGCTATTTTGGTCATTTTAAGTTTTTGAGGTCTATTGTGTGATAAAAACTTAAAAAGGTCTATATGAGAGATTTTCCCCAAGTTGTATCTTATTATTGAAACATAAATGTAAAACTAATATTTAAGTTAAGTTATACAATATAAGTGATTAATTAATCAATTTATTTCTTATAATTTCCTTTTTAAATGCATATATGTATATATATAGCTTAAATAAGATTAATCCTAAAAAAACAAATTTTGTTGATAATATAATTATATATATATATATATATATATATATTATCTTCTAGTAAATATTCCAATACTTCTTATCAGATGATATTTTAGTATTTTTAACTTATCTTGGTCTTTATACTTATTTATTTAGTTTTTAAAATAAAAGTAAAAAAATATATAAACTAGTCTATTAAATCTTGATAAAAAAAAACTAGTCTATTAAATAGTACTTTGAATGCAGTTTAATGTTTAGAGTTTTTAGTCAAATGAAAACATAAAGCAGCTCCTTGACTATAAACTTATGGATTATTTACTAGATTAACGGTTGATTGAGATGATCATGAATTTATGAGAAGGCAGTCCAACTGCGTATAAATGTTGTTCCAGCCCATCTTCACATCCTCACAACAAACAAAAGCAATAAGAAGAAACATAAACAATAATAACCCGATAAGTTTTTAGATATGAAGACGTGGGCGATATCCTTGCTAGTAATTTTTTCCCTTGTTGTTACAGTGCCAGTGGAAGGTAGAACCTACATAGGTGGTGGTGTGACTAATCCGTGCTCAGGTCCTAATCCTCCTCCAGGATGCAATCTTCCAAACTCTCTCCATACGAATGTTCCTCCAGGTCCTAATCCCGCCAACAACTACACCCGTGGATGTTCCAAAATTACACGCTGCTGACATGATATGTGATATAAATTATAAACTGATCATCTAAAATCAGTCGTATGTATTCTCACTCGAAGACACACAACACAATATTCACCTTTTTCATTTCTTTCTAAAACACGATCTCCACCATTTTCATATTAACTGTTTTTCAGTTACAACATAAATTCAATTCATTAACAAATTTCTTTACGAGCTATTTATGTCGCGTTACGTCTTTCAAACAACAATACATTCCATATGGAGCGAGAGGAATGGAAGACGTCACGGAGAAGCTCCTCACTCACCGGCACAACTTATTCATTCATGGACAAGTTGGTGCGTAACAGAATCTCTATTCTTACCGGAAGGTGGGATACACATTTGACAAAGCAATGTCAAAGTGGTTTCAGTCACGAGAGTAAAAGGATACTCTGTTTTTCAAAAAAAGAACACTCTGGTTTTCAAGCTTCTATCACATATAGGTTGATTAAAAAAAAAACAAACTTTAGATCGAATTGTTTGTACAACTGTTTATGAGATGAAACATCTCTTTTACAATTTTCAGTTGCTTAACGAAGCAAAACAAGTGATCCTTCATCTCTTACAAATTTTCAATTTTGATCTTGATAAATTTCTTTATATCTTCTTTTTTCTACCAGTTTGGAATTTTTATTATTCATTTTCTGCATTAATAATACACCGTGGATGTTCCGAAATTACACGCTGCCGACGAGATATATGATATAAATTATTAACTCCTCATCTAAAGTCAGTCAGTCTTATGTATTTGCTTTACAGTCAAATTTCTATGCATGTGTGTAAGAATGATATGGTATAAATTATGAACCATTATGG
This sequence comes from Eruca vesicaria subsp. sativa, assembly GCA_932364175.1. Taxonomy (NCBI): domain Eukaryota; kingdom Viridiplantae; phylum Streptophyta; class Magnoliopsida; order Brassicales; family Brassicaceae; genus Eruca; species Eruca vesicaria. The sequence goes on from CAKOAT010347599.1 coordinate 10,009, forward strand.
ATTAATGGTAAGATCATTATACAGAAAATCTACACTATTAAAATAAAAATCATGACTTATTTCATGTGTGATTTTTTTTTATTTAGACTATCACTAGAAAACTACTATATATATTAAAGCTAATAATAAAATATTGTAACTACTTTAATTATAATATTTTTGATATTTTTTATTTTAAATATGAATATATATTAAAAATTATAAAAAATCTGTTATAATTATAAATTATAAAAAATTTTGATAATATATTTCATAGTTTACATGTTAATATTAATTGTTTCAATGTTTCTTATTATATATTTATCTTATTGGATTTCCATTTGATTATTAGATAAATTAATATATGCATAAAAATTATTGTTGGAAATTATTTTATATTTAATTTATACTAAATTCTGATCTAGATTTCAAAGTTGGATTACCGTTTAGCAAATTTTTATGTTTATTTAGATAATATATTATTGTATATATAAATGTTTATATGTTAATTTTATAAATGTATTAAATATTTATTAATTTTAACACATTCTGACAACTTATTATATATTTTTAACATCAATATTTTATATTTATGAAAATAAAATTGATTAAGTTATCATTTTAATATATTTTTAATATTTACTTCAATATAATAATTTCTTTTTAATATGATAGTTTATGATTATTAAATGTATAAAAGGATATAATTCTTATTTTTCATTTTGTAAAAGATAACTGAATATATATATATATATATATATATATATATATATATATATATATATATATATATTACTGTATAATTATATTTTATTAAGAATTCAAATTAGTGAAATTTTATTTATAATATTTAAAAAAATTAAGATCTTGCTAAAATATTATACAAAAATTTAAATATATTTAAAACCTTCTAAATTAATAATATTGAGACTATAGTATTCTATTAAATTTATAGAGTCATATTTGTCTTTTGAGAGACCTATGTGATGTAAGATTGGAATCACACCAACTTATGATTACTTGATGATCAGTAGATTCCAAGCTTCACTTGCAGAAGGTGGGACGATGTTAGAGATGGATGATGAATAGATGATTGACTCTCTCAATCAATGAGTCGATTTACTCTCTCAATCAGTGAACCAAGTGTATTTGAATCACAAAAACAAGCTGGAGTTCATGAAATCAATAGAACAACAAATAATCTCTCTTTGAATCCTAAAGATCGATATTTTATACAAAGAACACTCTTTGATAAAAACTGAATAACTTTTATAAATTTTTAGATGATTGAAAGGTTCTTTGTACAATGGACGTCTAGGAGCTTATATAATGCTCAGAGACAATATTCCTAACGTTCTAAAACAAAGAGAAAAGGAAATAAATCAAAAGAATCAAAACTAGCCGTTGGAGCCTTTTGTGGGATTTTAGTTCCAAATGAAAAATCTGATTCTTCTTGAACCTGCACGATTTAAGGGGATAAGAGAGCTTCCTTGGAACCTTCTGGATGGCTTGGAAGGTGCTGTTTTCTTTCAAAAACTTATGGGAAAAGAGCTGTTGGGGTTTGAATGCAAGAATCTCCAAATAAGGCAGCTTGATGTTAATGAGGATCTTCTTGTTCCTATGTGGTGTGGTGCATGGTATGAACTGATGGAACTCCTCTGGCTCGTGTATAATGTCTTCTTGATGGTTAAGATGATCTTCTGGCTTCCATAGAAAGTTTTGGGTCGGACCAAACTGAATTTGGTTAAGATTCTCTTCAATTGATGTCGGTTTGGTCAATTGGGGTAAACCGGTCTTCTCTTCTGGTCTGATTGAGATGCTCCTGATCCTGTGTACTCTGGTGCTCCTTAAGATATTGTGTAATACCTCTGAATGACTTAGAAGGTCTCTTGGTCGTATTTCTTCAAATTGGATTGAGACAAAACCCGGATCTTCCAAATAAGGCAAGTGTAGAGCTGGTTTGGCCGGTTTGGAGAAATTGATCATATATCCTAGTTTACTCGTCCCCTTCTCATGGTTTTGGGCTTTCTGGAAAGCTGACAGACTCCTCTTGAATTCTATGATCGGTTTTGGTTCGTGCCCTTCCTTCAGTGGGCTTGAATCTTCTTCTAAAGTCGGATGATGCTCACAGAACTGGAAAACCTATGTCTTGTAAAATTCATAACTTCTTGCTCTGTGGGTCTTTTCTTGAAATTACAACTGGAATGGACTTCTTCTTGAGTTTAGAATCCATGAAAATTAGTTTTATGATTTAAACCCTCCTGGTTTAAACGATATGGCATTTTAAGTGCACCTACGTCCTGGTTGGCGCCTTGGTTGGTTAAATGGAGTGTTGGGTTAACCACCGGTTCAGCTACTGGTTTGATGGCCGCATCACTGTAAATAAAAAAAACCAGTAACTTAATCTTGATATATAGTCCTATATTTACATAGTATTGCCACAATTCTACTTAAGACTTGTTGTGGATGATATATAAATTGTTGGAATCTATACATGATTTTGTAGATTGGTACTGAAAACCATAACTCTTTGGCATTATGGATTGACTTTAGTTTTGCAATATATCATAACCCTTTTTCTTATTTTGTCATGATATATAATATTAAATAATATTCTATAATTTGACCAAAAAAATATATTCTATACTATTATTTGTGAATAAATTTTTGATTTTGAGATTTCAGGTTAAAATTAGACCAATTAATACCGTTATCAGCCTTAATAAATAAATATGTTTATTTTGTACAAATGTTTTTTATACAATTGATTGATCATAATTGAAAATTTATAAAATAATTGTTAAAGAGGAAAAGGGAAACACGTGTTAGAAAATATATTATCATCATCAAAGAGTTAAAAAAAATTAAGTTAAAAACGTGTTTTAATACTATTTGGTTTTAGGGCTTGTGAAAGCTAAGATTCTTATTAAAAAATTTAATCAAAATTAAACTATTACTCATGTTATATAACTAATGAATCATAATCTGTGATGAATTACATATTATATTTTAATATTATTAAATTATATTATAGTCTTATTATAATAAGATAAGTATGTGTATATATGTATCGAATATACAAAGTAATTAAATATTATCGTTATCATAATTTGCCTTTTAAAGTTTTGCTCTTACTTAAAATAAAATATTTTATCCGAAATCCCCTATATATTAATGGGCAATTCTCTCAAATAGTCCTTTTTAAAGTTTTTATCATAAAAATAGACCTCAAAAATTAAAATAACTAAAATAACACTTTTTATTTTGAAAATTTTAAGTTTTCTTAATTTTTTTAAATTCGAAACCCTACCCATCAACTTTAAACAAAAAAATATAGGATTAGTTAACCCAAAGGGTATAAATGTATATTTAAAATACATTTAAGTGTTATTTTAGTCATTTTAATTGTTAAGGTCTATATTTGTAATAAAAACTTTTTTAGGTCTATTCTAGTCATTTTCTCTATATTAATCCTAAAGCATTCATAAATGCACAACCTTGGAGAGCATACTTACATGTCAAACTCACAGAGCTTCTCAGTCTTAATTTTTTAATAGACCAACTTTGATAGAAATGAAATAATGTAACATTTAATTTCTTGCATTTAGGGCTATAATATATAGATATTTTTAAGGGACCAACTCTGCTAGGTATAAAACAATATATTTTCTTTCCTTAAATAAAAGCTATGGGATTACCTAATATGATTAACATATATATGTAATTAATGATTATGAATAATACATATTCTGTGTCCTCTCTCTTTTGTGTTTAATTTTAAATTATTAAAAAAAAAATTAAACAATCACATTAAATTTATAATAAAAAATTAATTTTTTTCTTATAGGTAATATTTTTAATTTTATTTTAAACGACCATAAATAACTAAAATAGTAAAATCCCACATTGAAAATTTTATGATCAATGGTTTAACTTTTTTTTTTCCAAACAAGATACAAATTATCATAAATCGTACGAATATGAAGTATCATTAGTATATATTCATATTATAAATATGTTAATTTAAATTTTCAGTGAAAATGTTTGAGGTTAGTAGATACAAATTATAGTATTCGAAAGATTTTTGTAGTTTGTTTTTTTTGTTTTTTTAATATCTTTTAGTTTGTTTAGATAATTTAACTAATTTTAAATTAGATTTATTAATAGTTTAAATATTTTGAATTTTTTGTCAACTTTTAATGTTTAAAAAATATTTTTTGGGATGATTTCAGATATTGGTTACAATCCAATCCAAATTGAATTGAGAAGACCAAATCGAATCCAATCTGATAATTAGTAAAATTAAAATAGGATTTATGAGAATAATACCAAAATCTGAAAATATGTCTCAATCAAACCAAAACCGACGAAATCTCAAACGTCCAGACCTATATATTATGATTAAGATACCAAAATTTGTATTCATCATTTTATAATCGATAAATACTGTGATATTTCAAAATGTTAAAAATCATTTAATGAATAAATATTAGTATAAAAATTTCACTCCGCGCATGCGCACGGGTTATCATCTAGTTGCACATTAAACTGATTACAATTATTCATACTCTTAATAATAATTAAGGTTATCAATATATAAGTAAACATAAATGTATTATTATAATAATAAACTTAACATCGCCTATGTTTCTTTCATAAAATATTACAATTTATAAGATAGTAAGATAACAATGTGCATATATTTATCGAGTGATAATGCAATAAAACATCTATATTATTAAAAAAAAAAATCGTACAATACTAAAAAGGTGATAAGCTCATCAGTTAGCTATCCACATAGGCAAAAAAATCAACCAATAAGAGCCTTTTCTTTAGCCATGCCACCATCGCATGTCGATAAACTATGTTTCTTTTCAAGGTTAGACAGTCACTCCCCTCGACTCTTACGCTTCATCTTCTCTTATCTCAGAGTTTTTTTTGCTTACCTCTTCAATGATTGATGATATTAAATCCATAACACTACTACTATAAAGCTATGGGAAGTACAGCCCTCACCACATATCATCAAAGCAACCCGTTCACTCTAAAATGATTTCTTAGTCGGTTGACATAATTAAGATTACCCATAAAATTTCTCAGAACAGAGCGTAAAGCTACAATCCCAATGACGATGACGAAGAGGATAAATCAATGAGGCCACAAGTGGTAACCATTTTTGAGATCTTCTCTGATGCTAACTTGGCGCTGAATTTTGATGACTCAGAAGAGGAAGAAGGCTTTAACGGTGATTCTGATGGTGAAAACCACAGGAGATTCAATCTGGAATCACCAAGGCTTTTGTATAACTGATGATATCAAGGTAATCTTTTTTATTAAGATTTTGGTTGAACTCTGAAATGTATAAAGAATGTAAGAGATGATGGATCTCAAGTTGATTCCATTACAATGTTTCTTCCTCTTGCTTTGATTTGCGAGAGCAGTCACAGTGGCTGACCTTTGCGATTTGCAGACGCATCAAAATTGCTTTCAAGTCTTTCATGAAAACTAAAGGAGATGATGCATTGGTGAGCTCTCATTCTATTTATCATAGAAAACCTTAATCTTGATTCTGATATTGAAAGTTTAGAATGACAGTTCCATGATCGTGTCTCACATAAGCATCTTATTGCTCATAATCTAGCAGAAAAGTATGCTGAAATGAAGGCCAAGGGTCAGGACAGAAGCAAAACTTTTGGTATGGTACTGGCCAAATACATTAACCATTCTTTTTCTGTGTGTGTTGTGCTTTTGATGATGCCTCACTATAACAATGCGTTAATCTTGCTGAGATAGGATATGTTAGACCTGCAAGCTATTCAAATTTCCAAGAGAAGATTCTTATAGGTGTTCCACTAAAAGAGGCATGGTTTCTACAATACTGAATTCGATTTAGTTCTTCTATCTTTAAGATTATTTGGTGTTTTTCCTTTTAATAACCGACTAGTTTTTCTTCCACGAACTCCTTGAATTACAGTGGTCGAGATTTTTAGTGTTGTAAGTTTGTTCTTTTTTTCAATAATCTCTTTTTTGTGTGTCTGATAGTGTTACCTCTAAGAGCATCTAAACAAATCTCTATATTTTGAAATTTTCAAAACTCTATATTTGAAGTTTCAAAGTGTTTTTCTCCAAAAATAAAAACTTTAAACTTAATTTCAAAATTATTTATATTTTACATTATTATCCTTATATTTGTCATAGTTAATATAGATTCATAAAACATTTATAAATAAAACACACACACACACACATACATATATATATATATATATATATATATATATATATATATATATATATAAATGATACAACAAGATTAATTAATAAAATCTTACACGAAAATATAAAAATATAAATAAAATACATGATTAAATATTAACTACAAGTAGAATACCACATTTTTGTTGTCTAATTTTAGTTTAATTTTTTTTTAAAAAATACTAAGCTACAAGCAAATATTTTAAATTTTATTATAATTTTTATTTAGTTTTATATCTAAAACTTAAATTTATAAAAAGTAAAAGTTAATTTGAAATATTTATGAGATATAAAAAAAATTTAAGGATTAAGTCGATGAACAAAGAAAATATTTATGAGTTATAAATTTTACTTGTAATTTCAAGGACCAAAATGAAATTAAAAAGATGAATTCAAATTTAGAGTGTTGAGTATTGAAACTTCAAATATAGAGTTTCACTCTTCAAAATTTCAAATTTGAAATTTTGAAGTTTCTTTTTGGAGAGCCAAAAACTCTATATTTGAAATTATAGAGTTTCTTTTGTAGATGCTATTCACTTGCACAGAAGATTCTGAGTGCTTCTAGGTCAAACAACACTTAAGGTAGCTAGAGTCTTCGTACATTGCTCTTTCGCAATTATATTTATGGGTCGCATGTATTGTGCTGCCAACTAAAATGGGCTTTTCATTTTTGTAATATCCATCAGTGTAAAAGAAGTGAGAAAAAAAAACGTTCTTCTCGGAGTCGAGGAAAATAATGAAACTGGACTCCAAGGTGTGGCATAGTCTACACATATCTTTCAGGCTCTCCCCAAAATATGCTTTAATCTTGACAATTTTGAGTGTTTTTATTATCCTTAACCTTTCGATGAACGTCTAAGCAAGTTAGCATTGCTGAGAAAAGACAATTCCCATGAGAAGATTTTAGAGGTGTCGACGCTGGAGTAGGTAAAGCTTTCCTCATTGCTGAGAACTTCAGTCAATTCTACCACATAACTTGAAATGCGAGGAGAAACTACTGTGACAAAACAGAGGAAACAATAAAAAACTAAAGCTAAAGGCATGAAGATGGTGACTGAAATGGACTCTGGTTATTTTTCTTCATCCTAATCAAGTTATAGTGATTGTGGCAAAGTACAAGTTGTTGACATGATTCAGAAATAAAGTTAAACACTTAATATGGAGTAGCAACCCTTTGTAGAATCCAAGAGAATCTGATTCCTAATAGGCTAGTACAATCTTGCAAGAACACCAGTGAAGCATTATAGCTTGCTCAAATGCAATCAGCTGCAGCATCTACAAACCTGTACCTCAACTGTTATCATGGACGTACATTAAGACGGTAGAAGCAGTTCCAGTTGTTGGATATCCATTGAAGAGAATAGAATGTTTGTATGGGAGAATTTTCATGAAATCAGGATCTGTGTTGTTGGATGAGTTTCAGAAAGCAGTGATGGGCATGGAAGGATCCTATGTGGATTCATGTGTATGGAAATGGACAACACCTTCCTCAGTGATGAGAGTTATGTAATATTCGTCTTTTACAAGCTACAAAAACACATTTCTTGCTTTTATAATAATTTTAGACCCTTTGATTTTAATTATCGCCTTCCAAGAGTTTCACCTGGATTGCAAGGATCGACGACTACTAAGCAAGCTGAAGCACAAAGAGCAAACATACATTTCTTTCCAAATAAATACCAAAGCAATGTTCAGCCAAATGTGGCTTCCTTTCGGTTACTTCATTTCTCATCTCGGTTATTAGTTATTACCAATCACTTTACTGTAACGTAAATAAATGATCAATAAATAATTTGATTATATCACGAAGAGAAATTAAAGGTCTTAGCAGTTTTGGGTATGACTCATACTTCCACCTGTTCGAAATAAACAGAAACAAAAGAAACAAGAAACAAGAACCAAAACTCACAAGATCTCATACAGTCTCCCAACATTTTGGCTAACATCAAGATTTCTAAATAGGAGAACTTGAACATTGGTATATTAATGTTTTATATGGAGAAAAGAAAACGAGTGCAATTATATGCATTATAATACTGCCATTACTTCTCTGCAGCTATATTGAGAGGACCAGGTCACTTCATTGCCATTCCATGACATTTACTTAAAAAGCCGCATTGGTTCTTAGTGTCTCATGAATCAGATTATACCTTTGACTTGAAAAAGAACAACAAATTCAGTAAATAAGGAAGAAGAACAGAAGTTGTGTCATGCTCTTTTGGTAAGTCTACTTCTCGGTCGTTGAATCATGGTATTTATGTGACATGAATCTTCTTACTGATTAACTGATGCATTTTATTTTCTTTGTTAGGCTACTAATCATTTCATGCATATGGGGTGCGAGCAAAGGTAATCCTCGCTAATTGTATGCTTCTATGCTTTGAATCAACCTGGTGATGCATGTGGGGTAGAAAATCTTTATATTCTTTCTCAAAATCACACAAGTGTGTAAAAGACCAAAATTAAACTCAACAACACAACAATAAAAATATCCAACATAACTTAATCTGATTTAATGTTGTAGACATTTTTTGGTTTATTAGTTCTAAATAATGTAAAACTATTAAAGTAAACATTAGTAAAATTATTTACAAAAAAAAAAAATCAAAATGGAAAATCAAAATGACTTACAAAAATAATAACTTTTTAAGTTAATGCTGGAAAATGAGACATGAAAAATTATAACAATACAACAGAGACAAACTAAAACCAAAACTAATTAAAAAATATTATATATTTATATTAATTTAAAATAAATATTATGCGCATAACGCGGAAAAAGAATCTAGTAACTTTTAATTTTACATCTTAATAACACTAGAATGCCACTAACATATTTATTGAATCTGTATTTAAAATTCTTTATCCTTTACAGTTTAACTAAAGCCACTAATTAAAATAATTAATAACCTAACTTTTATGTTTCTTTACTTTTTTATTTATTTAATTCAAACCTAGCTTTTATGTTTCCTTTCTTTTTTATATTTAATTAATTAATTTTCCTAAATCTCAATTTAACTAAAAATCATGGTAATAATCTTTTAAGAAAATCAGTTTATCATTGCTATCATACGGATATTACTTTCAAATATTAAATGTACTATCATCGATGTAGATAACTTTAATCTAGAGTTTTATTTTGATATCAAAACAATTTATCTTTTATATAAAATTAAAAACAATTACACATATTAATAAATTCATACATATATATTAATTTAGTTATTTTTACCCCACTAAATTTTGTAGTATTTCTAAACAAACAAAATAAAAAATAGAAAATTCCAAACAAAAATATCTTAAAAGATAAAAAAACAGTTTGGATGATATTAAAAGTTGTTAAAAGACAGTTTAGAAGTAAAAGAGGTCTTTTTGGTCAGAAAGAGGTCCGTGTGGTCAGAAAAATAAAATTAAAAAACAGTTTGGATGATATTAAAAGTTGTTTTTACTTGTGTTTCCTCAATTCTTATCTTCTGAGCTAAGGTGTAGATGAGATGTCTAGCTCTAACATATTGAACCTCACTCTTATATTTTCCTTGAAGCCATTGACAATTCTTATTTTTTATGATGAAATACAATAAAAGTAAATTATATGATGAAATTAGAAATATTGAAATTCAAGATTCATTGTTAATATAAGAAGTAAATTTGGGATAGTAAGAACTAAAGAATATAAATAAAAAGTTAAATAGTATTTTTAGTATAAGATAATTAAAAAGATTCACAATCTAAGATTTGTCTGGGATTATGTCCAGGTTTTTAGATATGTTTAATTAAATTATGTTATTTAAACATTTTTGTTTATATATTAATTATAAGAATATTATAAATCATTAAAATTTGAAAATTAATATCAAATAACAGAAATAAATATTTATTTTATATAGGAAATAATATATATTTATAATTTACCTGTATTAATATGGCATTTCTAAACATAATAATTTATAGTTTATATTCAGTAATTTTAATTATCTTGTAAATCATCAGTTGTATCACCCATATTTTTAGAATATGATTCGTGCATTTGCACAAATGTATTTTACTTTTTCTGGATCAATTTTTTTATGATAATGTATAGTAAAATAGTTTTCTATACTATTTAAAACCTGATGCTATCTATTTTATAATCTTCAACATTTATCATATTAAATTTACATTTATCTTTCAAGGCATCTCATGTCAATTTTATTTATTTCGGCCAGTAATCATATCAAATATTTGTATTTTTTGCAACAAATTAGATGCAATTTTTATCATCAAAATCATGATAACATTCTCCAGCATACATTTCATGCCCCCCCCCCCCTTAAGAAAATGAAAGGAAGTAGATAATTTTATAGGAAAAAGTTGACATATAAAATTACCTACTTCCTTTCATTTTCCTATAAAATTTTAACCACCCAGGCCCATAATATTAGGGGGTCTAATTTGTTTTTTGTTTTTTGCTATAAGGCCTCATTTTTTTAAAGTTATTTTTATATTAACTAATTTTTATTTCTATACTTTTGTAACTAAATTTATTATTAAAATTTTCATATAATTTTTAAACATTTTACTTCTTTTTTTAAGATAATCTTTTAAAAATATATATCAAAAATTCCCAATTTTTTTTTTGGCCAAAAGACCTCAAAATGTTTTGAGCCAGCCCTGTTTCTACTCAGTCATATTCACAAAGTAGATTATTAACGTGTTAGACAAAATAACAATTTATTAGTTCAGCTTTTCAGGGGAATACATAGAGTATTAGCTCATTTTTCTTATAAGCTATTATTATTATTGAGAGAAGAACAATGCACTTTTAGATTTTTGTTCTGGAAAATGCAGTATTTCAGAGAAATATGTGTATATGAAAAAGTGACGGATGTATAATTTATATTTTGGATGGTTTAAAATTGTTTTACTTAATTTAATTTTTCGCTATGACATAACTACATGTGGGAGAGAAGGAAGGAGATCATGATGATGTAAAAGCACGGAAATCCATTTTTTTTTCCTGAGAGAACCATATTTAACACTAACATGACCTTTGAGAATTATTTTTTGTGCAGATCCCAAAAATACTTTTATATATACAACAATGCGTATTACGTAGAAAGAAAAGATAACTTTCATGAAAAAAAAAGATTTTGTTTGACGAAACAATGTCATGAGCTCGCTTGTATATCTCTTTGTAGCCCTCAAGCGAATACTTCCGAAAACTGGTGAACTTACTTTTCATAAACCATATGATATTCGTAACTTCGCTTCAAAGTGTATAACAAACTTAATAAGATAAAATATCTGATCAAATAAATGAAGAGTGAATTTTCTCAATATCAAATAACTTGAAACTTCTGAACCGATTATGACATACTGTAATTAATTTTTAAAAAAATATTTAATGTATATATACTAAACTCAAATATTTTTTATTTTATTTCAGGAAATTTATATATTAAAATAAAAATAAAAATTTAAAAAAGCAAAGTTTTTGTAACTAATTTATATAAATAAGGAAAATCTACAGTATTAATTGTATTGACAAACTCATCGCCGTTAAAATATTAAGAAAACTGTCGACAACATTATGAAATCTTAAAAATTTCTATTACAGGCTTTCATGCAGTTAAGAGATTTTAATTTATAAATGAAATCAATTTCTTCATATGCACTGATAAAATCAAGATCTAAGAACATATCACTAAACATTGTTCTGTTTTTATTACTATGTATGTCTTTGTAAAATTTCATTACAATATTATTAATAAAGTTAAGTTGTTTAAAAAAAACACTAAACAGTTCAAAACTAATATATGTATTCGTAAGCAAATGGATGTTGAGAAAACAAATAAGTGTGTAACAAATGACAAAAACTCTATTTATAAAAGTTGAAATGGAATAATGTGGTGGGAAAATTGTCAAATATGACTCAAAACTTGATTTGAAATGCAAAAGTAAACTCAAACTTGAATCAAATGCAAAATTAACTTAAAAAGCTATTGAAATTACAACCAATACCTTGTGAACAAACAAAAAAGGGTATTTTGTTTTACGTGTCTAGCTCTCGCAAGTTGTCTGGGATAATTTTTCTTAAAAATAATTTAAAAACTGTGTAATAAATATCTTGATAAATGAAAAATTGAGATTATGTAATTAACATATGTCTTAAGAGATATAAATTAAGATATAACAAAAGTCAGTTGTTTCAGCATAGATGAGTGAAAGTAGTGAGTCATGATATTCTTTAGTTTAGGTTTCACCAACATATGTTGTAGTATTGTATGTGTTTCTTAGGGTTAGATTTTCGAAAGCATAAATGTTTTTTTGAAAAATTAAAAATTTACCTAAGTGTGTTTATTTCTGTGTATAATAAACACTATTTAAGTATAATTTGATTTTATAATGTGGTTAGTTAGTTAATTTAGTCAATTTAGTTTAGGGTTTAGGGTCTGGAGGACTTATAATTAAGTCGTCTGGTAAATATATTTAATAAGGCAGACGACTTAGTCGGATGTATAGTATCAACAGACGACTTAATTATAAGTCGTCCAAACCGGATTTTACCAAATTACTTTTAAACCTAACCGTATTTTTTACCGGACA
>CAKOAT010347710.1:1446-11775 GCA_932364175.1 Eruca vesicaria subsp. sativa
ACCCGGAGTCTTTCCTTGCTTTCCCTCTAATGACTAGTGATCAAGATACCTTCATACACAAGGCACCATTGTTGTACGGATTACCCTAATCCGTACACATTTCCCATATCAACCTAGAATCACCCTTATCACTTCCCTTAAGCATAAACCTCCCTTGTACACTCTTTTATTTATCATTACTCATCATAATTCAACACTCGTGACAAGAAAGAAGGTTTGGGAGCTGAATGTGACCATTGAGAGGATAAGAGAGGCTGGATAAGGTTCAGCTTGTGCTAGCTGTAAAGTAGAAAGCAATGCTGGAAAGCAAATGGCATCTAGTCAAGATTCCATTAGCATCACTCGCGTGGCTCCTCTTATTGGATGGTTTTGAATTAAGAGGCTCCTCTTCCTTGACTACACATGCTTAGTCTTATTTTATCTCTTTGCTACTTGATCTATTTAAGCTTGTATCTGAATGTAATCTCTCCTTAAGCTAATTAATATACACGAGTATTCTCTTGGTTCATCATGATTCTCCATTAATCTCTCTTTGATTCTTCTTTACTCTACAAATCACTCTTTATTTCTAAACATTTTAGAGCGCACGGCCAGGCTGTCAAAGGCTGGAAAAGGAAGCATCTTGGACTAGCATAAAGCATCCAAAGAGCATCCCGGACTACTGCACACGCGTGTGAAGCCTCTGATCCATGCATTTCAAATTATAGGCTCCTCTTTAGTTTGACTACACATGCTTTTCTTCTTCCTTTGAAATATCTGATCTATTTATGATTGTAAGCTCTCTAAGATTAATAACACACGAGTTTTAAGTCTCTCTCTACTCTCTCTCTAGTTCATCATGTTTCTTTCAATCTTTGGTACCTAAACCTCACTAAATCTCTCCTAATCTCTCTAAATCTCTTAATACCTTTTATATTCTCTAAAAACTCACAAAAGAGCTCTCAACAACCTTGCCCAAGAAGAAAGTGAGTTCACTAAACATTTGGGAAGGTACAGAGCTCTTTGGTCCGAGTTGGAAATGCTTAGGCCTCAGTCCATTGATCCGGATGTGCTTAATGAGAGAAAAGAGCGAGACAAGGTGTTTGGTCTTCTCTTAACTCTATGTCCGGTCTATAATGACCTCATTAAGCATACTGAGGTCGGATAAGCTGCCCATGCTGGAGGAAGTGTGTTCCCAAGTCCAAAAGGAGGAGGGTTCATGCAGATTGTTTGAAGCAAAGGAGACCATTACCATGGCGTCTCATGCTGAAGCAGGTCCAAAGGCAAACAAGGCAGCTTACAAGACGGAGGATAGAAGGAACCTGAAGTGTGAGCATTGTAAGAGGGATGGACACACCAAGGAGAGATGTTGAGTATTGAACCCAAGTCTCAAACCTTCTAAGTTCAAGTGAGCCGTGTCCATGGAGGTTCAAGGAATCAGCTCAGATTCCTTGGTTGTAAGCAAACCACCTAACCCTTAATAAGAGCTTGTGTCTTTTGTTTAGTATGTTTTGAGTGATGTGTTTGTGTCCCAGGATCTCCTGGCCGTGTGTTCACATTGTCCTGTGTTTTGCCATATCTTATATTGTCATGAATAGTTTGTATGATTGAGCATTAGGTCTCAGTTACTTGCATCATGTTTAATAAGGTTATTTTGCATTCACATAAGCAATGTGGTTTGTTGTTCAATCCGGTTTTGTGTTTTGATATTAATGACCAAGTTAATCCATCAAAGAGTTCAAGTAGTATTTAGAAGTATGTCTAAACTACTTGATTCTATGGTTTAGATTAAACTTTTGTTCATTAGTTTGCTTTGTGGGTCATTGCATTCTCTTTATTTAAGTGTTTTGAATTGAATCATATAGCTATTAGTTTCATACGGATTGAACTTGCTGCATCATATAGTTGTTGTTTAAGGTTGTGCATTCATGTATTCATGCATTTAAAAAAAAAATCCAGCCTAGTATGCAATGTACTGATGTTTGCTTGCATCTAGAGAATGTTTAAATTGCTTATTATTGTTCTTGTGGTTTCGCTTGTTTCAAGAATAATGCTCTTATGTTATTACATTGGTGATCAAACCAAATGTGATCTTGGTTTGGTTCCAATGGGAAGATCTAATCTTGCCTTGAGTTTTGATGGTTATAGGTTCACATGATAGGGTCAGTGACACACCAAGAACCAAGGTGAAGATACAAAGGTCTAGGCCATTGTATGAATAACACCATAAGGACATGTCTAGTCCTAAAAGACTACAGGAAGTGTAGCATGGGTTTTTATACAATGTGAGGTTGTCTTGTGAGCTCTCTATGGTGATTCAAACACCCTTAGTTCCTGGTTAAGGAAGAGAGCAAAATCACAAGACCAAAACCATCATCAAACTCTTTTAAAGACTAATGGTCCTAAGGCCATGTATTACTCACAGGTTCTACAAGCTTATTACATTCTAGACTCGGTTCTAAGCTTGCGGGGGAGACATGATGAGTAGATACATGGTCCAGTGAGTTGCCATTACAAGGACTTCATCAAAGGATCATCAACCAGGTCTAGGCAGTGGCGTGTCTATGCAAAGAGGCTGTTAAGAGCTGTCTTGGGTGTGTGAGGAGAAGGTTCATTCTTAATCGGCCAATTGAGAATTTGACTGAAGAATCCACACAACCTCCCATCTAAGTTGATGTTGCCATGGAGAGGTTGTAAATGGACAAGTGAGGAATTCAAGTGGCCTTCCATTCCAGCCACTCCTCATCCAAAGGAAAAGGGAAGTTCCCATTTAAACTCAATTCATTTTATTGCATTCATCATTTCCTTCTAAGTCTTGAAATGATATCTAAAATGCTTTGAATGAATTGTGAGATAATACTAAGATCAATCTGAATACATTTTGATGCTATTAGTTTAAATCCATCATTGATTGTCTTGCATCATTTAGAAGTTGTCTAAGTTGCTAGAAACAATGGTTTTGATTTAACTATGGTGCATTGTTTTTAAAACTTAAAATTCAGATTGATCCATTGTCTTAATAAGGACTGATGCACTTATGGAATGATGTATCAGGTACTTATAAGAGCTTGAAACTCTCTGAAGATGGTGTGATGATCCGGAAGTGTCCTTTGCTTGAGCTCAAGATAGCAAGAAGCTGATTGAGAGGAGGTGATCATTCCGGGTCTTATGTTTCAAGAAGAGGTCAAGCCATGTTCTAAAGTGCAAGTAACATTGCTGATGGTTCAAGAGAAGAAGTCTGGTCGTTTCCTTGCCTTCCTAAGATGGCTTTGAAGTCATTTGAGAGGGGGAGACCCAAACCAGTCCCAAAGAAGTCCAGCCTTGTCCCTTGTGCTCAAGGATAGCAAGTTATGGTGATTCATACTTGCTATACCTTATTAGGCCTTGATCCTGAGTTGCTTGTGTCCAACCACACTGGTTTTAGACACAAGAACTCAATGGCCAATCCCTAGGCCGTGAATACTCTACTCTTTTCCTTGCATGGAAGGAGGGTTTTCTGTGTAAGATTTTTAATGAGGGATTTCCTTCACGGTTCCAAGCTTGGCTTGGTATCTATAGAGTCAAGCTTGAGGGGGAGTGCTAAACCTAAGTGAGAAAAGAGTTCACTTATGGTTATGAGCAAATATAGGGTGGACCTCCTTAAGAAGTCTTAACAAGACCAAGGAGTGTCCAGATGCTTATAAGAAGCAATGGTGAAGCTTAAGAAGTGATCAGAATGAAGTAAGAAGTCATGGGAGGAGTTTGGGAGGTTCAAAGGTGATGGTGCAAAGTTAGGGTGTGACATGTACGGACAGCTGTACAGACTGTACGGACATGGTCATCCCAAAACTTCACCAATCTACCTAAAACCATGTTTTGGTAATGTGCAAAAATAGGGTTTAAAGTGTACGGACTAACCCTATATCCGTACACTCCTATGGTGATTACTTGTGTCTTAAGGTATGGAAAACCTTAAGTGTTACACAAGGAAGAAGAGAGCATCTTGAGAGCATCTTGGCGTGATACCTTGATTCCCTTTGTGACCGTTTGAAGATAAGACAGCAAGTGGCATTTCTGGTCAAAAGGAACCAAGGAAAAGATGATGAGAAGATGCTCTTGGCAAGGAAGAAAGAAGATAAGGTCTGGGCGCTTTACCAGCCAGCTCCAGCCTGTCCAAACGTGTGAGAATCCTTGTCCACATAATTCAAACTCAGACTCCTCTTCCCATTAACTCCACATGCCTTGCATAGTGTATTTGACACTTTATCTTGTATGCATTTCCCTTTAAATTCGTGTAGCCTCATTTATAAACATTAAGCTGAGTAATAAACTCTTCTTCATAGTCTCTTGGTTACTAGTCTGATTCTCTCAAGTCTTGTTCTTCATTAATCTTGTTACAAAGTCTCTTAATCTCTCATCAGTCTCATCCTAATCTCCTTAGTCTTTCACACATTCATCCTAGACTTTCACCATCATTAATCTCTCTTTGTCTTTCCCTTAAGTCTCTCACGGTGGTTAACCATCACTCAAAAAACTTCTTTTTATAAAAATATAACATAACTCCTCCCTTGCCTTGCAAGACACTCATGGTCAAGATGATAGCTTGTGGAGCAAGTCTGTACGGACAGCTTAAAATTTCCTTGTTGCGGATGCTTAGTTTGCTTGCTCTGATACTTGGACTCTTCATTCAACTCCAGCTTTATTTATTCTTCTTTCCAACACTAAGGATTGTGTTCTTGATGCATTTAAAAATTTCCAGCTTGGCCATAGGAGATTCTTGGACAAGCTTGGAACTGAGAGAACTTGCCCATTAAAAACCTAAGCATAGAACCACACTTAGGAAAAGAGTACAAGCCTCTCAGCCTAGGGATTGGCAAGTGAGCCTAAGGACTTCAGATTTATCATGGTGGAGTCCTTAGGCTCTGGATCATGGCCTAATCTTGTGGTGCAGGTATGAACTCCATCACTTGCACACACCAACATCTCGGATCACTTCTTTAGGCTGATTGTGTCTCCCCCTCAATGTGACAACTCGCCATCTTCAAGAGGCTTTAGAGACCACCAGCTTCTGCTACATAGATCACCAAGTAGGTACCTGATACAATATCCCAAAGTTGCATCAGTTCTTGAGGAAATGCACTCAACAATCANTAGGCTGATTGTGTCTCCCCCTCAATGTGACAACTCGCCATCTTCAAGAGGCTTTAGAGACCACCAGCTTCTGCTACATAGATCACCAAGTAGGTACCTGATACAATATCCCAAAGTTGCATCAGTTCTTGAGGAAATGCACTCAACAATCATTCATAGCAATATAAGAAGCATAATCAGAATGATGAACAATATAAATAAGAGTTTAGGTGCTTCCCTTTCATAAGTATGGTGGGGAGTGAACTCCACTTGAATTCCCCACTTGGTAAGACAATAATTCCCCACTTGGGAAGCTCAATCTCATGCTTGGGACTGAGAATAATGAAAGACCAAGCTTGCATTGGGACTGTGAGTTCCTTGAGTCTTCTTTGATTTGGTTTATGATGCAAGTGTGAACTCCACAGCTTGCCAATGGCTTGTGGTGGCTGGATCTTCAGGATTGCTTCTTCATTACCCCTCCTCAAGCTTGATCCAGATAGTATAGGGATGGACCAAGCTTGGAAGTGAGCAAGACTGAGCTAGGACCAGGAGCGCATCACCCCAACAGCTGTGCTTAAGTCAACAAGTTCCTCCCTTGATCTCCTCTCCACTGCCAAAAACAACTCTTCCTTGTGTGTCTCTTGGAACCAGGAGCTCAACAACCAATTGGCCTGCGCTTAAATCAACCAGTTCTCTACACACAAGTGATATCTCCATGGTCAGAAATATCCATCATGTGTAGGCTCTGAATTTCATGGGAAATGTCTTCTTCATTGCCTTGGATTGGTGATGGACAGAGAGCACCTCTTGTGTACCTGAAACATCACTCAAACTCCAGCAAGAATTAAACAACACAATAGGACCAGACCTTGATAACTCACCAAGTCTGATCCATCATGTTAAACAAGATGCAAAGGACTGAATCTAAACAACTCATTCAGTTCAAGTCCAAGCAACCAACTCTCTAAATGCAAAAGTATGATAACTCATCGAATCACAAGGGATCTAAGCAATTTTTATGATCATTTAAACACTAACAAGCTTAAATGACAAAACCAGAGACTAGATGACTCATGAATGCATCACAGGACCAGGAACAACATATGGATGCAAAACAAGATCATAGACAACTCAAAGATGCATTACAAGATCAGGAAACTCTCCTAGACCTCTAGCAATGCCACAAGACATAAAACACGTTCTAAACAACTTATTTAGACCAGAGACAACACAAATAACTTAATCCAAGACATGAACTAGTCATAACCATGCTAGCAAACTTAGAACCAATTTAAACAGCCATCACACACAGATTTTGTATCATGGGGCAGAAACTAGGTTCAACAACTCTAGCACTTGAGCCTGTCCCAAGAACAAAACAATTCACACAACACAAATAAATAAACTAGGACATGAACTAGACAAAACCTTGCTAGTAAATTCCTAAAACAGAACACACACAACCAGAAACAATTTAAAACAATTTAAACAAGCTCAACTTAAAGTTCAGGAGGTTAGCTTACAACTCAAGGAACCTGAGCTAGTTCCTTGTACCTCCANGCCTGTCCCAAGAACAAAACAATTCACACAACACAAATAAATAAACTAGGACATGAACTAGACAAAACCTTGCTAGTAAATTCCTAAAACAGAACACACACAACCAGAAACAATTTAAAACAATTTAAACAAGCTCAACTTAAAGTTCAGGAGGTTAGCTTACAACTCAAGGAACCTGAGCTAGTTCCTTGTACCTCCATGGACATGGTTCATCTGAACATGGCAGGTTTGAGGTATGGGTGAAGGTAGGTCCCAACACTTCTCCTTGGTCTGACCAGGGCGCTTGCAGTGCTAACACTTGAGACCACTCTCCTCTTCCTTCTTGTAGTACACCTTATGTGACTTTGGTGAAGCGGCTGCTTGGTTTGCATGAGAAAGAGACTCCTTTCCTTCAAACAAATCGTGTGACCCTTGCTCCTTTTGGATTTGGGAACACACTTCTTCCAGAGATGGCAGCTTGTCTGACCTTAGTATGTGCTTCACCAGGTCATTAAAAGTTGGATGGAGAGTAAGAAGAAGCCCAAACACCTTATCTTGCTCTCTTCTTTCATTTAGGAGGTTTGGGTCTGTTGTAGATGGCCTTAGCATATCAAGCTCGGCCCATAGTGACCTGAACTTGCCAAAGTGGTCAGTAAACTCCATCCCCTCCTGAGACAGGTCGTTTATGGCCTTCTTAAGCTCATACACACGGCTTAGGTTAGATGAGTTGCCATAAACCTTGTGTAAAGTTTCCCAAAGCTCTTTAGCACTCTCACAGTATGAATAAGCCTCCATAATGGAAGTTTCAAGAGAGTTTTGGAGGATGAACAAGACCATGAGATCTTCTTGCTGCCATTTGTAGAGTTATATTGAAATAAGAGATAAGAGGTTTGCACAAAAGAGGAGAAAAGAGGTTTAGGGAGTAGTTGTGTCCGTACAACAAATAGTTACCATGGTAAAAATGAGAGTTACCATGGTAAATATGGTGAAGTGTGCTCGGCAAGAAAAGAAGGAAGAAGACTCTACTTAGAAGGGAAGGAGTGACTAGTGTACACGGAATGACTAGTACACAAGGGAAGATATGACCGTTTAAAGATAAGGGGAAGGCTCAGCTACAGCTGGAAAGGCAAAGGCATTTAGTCCAAGATGCCTTATGCCACATGCGTGTGAGCTTCCTCCTCCTTTCATTTAAATTAGGCGCCTACTCCTTCCTTGACTCCACACGTTTTTTCAACTCTCCCTCAACCTGAAAACCCTTGTAACCTCTCCTATATAAATGTAACCTCTGATTATTAATAAAGCCAAGCAAGTTTTGAGTCTCTCTTAGTCTCTTTAGTTACTATTGAATCTGGTTCTTAAAACTCTCTCAATCTTTCTTAAATCTCGTCCTAAACCTGTTCTTAGTCTCTTAATCTCTTCTTTATACCTTTCTAAACTCAGATTAACATAAAAACAATATGTTATCAGAGCCAGGTTAGCTCAAATCTGGGTTTAGTGTTCTTGTTCTTTTCAAAGCTTTGTTCTTTTCTTCATAAAATCTCTTTACTTTCTCTTGGTTCCGGATTGTGTTCTTGTGTACTCCAAGACTTCTATTGTCTTGAGAGTGGTTTGGTCGTGGTGTAACGACTTAGTCCTGGTTCTTTGGTGTTCTGTGGGTTGTTCGTTCATACTCAAGAAGCTTTTAAAGTCAAGCGCTTGAAGATGGAGAGTAACATGAAGATGAAGGTGCCGGTTACCCTTAAAGGGGGAAACTACTTACTTTGGTCAAGGTTGGTGAAGATAGCCGTGGGAAGTAAGGGATTGTGGAGCCATATCACTTCGGATGAAGCTCCCAAGCTCATTACTCAAGAAAGAGACACTGAGGTTGTGTCATGTGATGAAGAGAAGTGGGAGCGAGATGACTTGCTTGTTCTGTCCGTGTTGCAAGGATCTCTAGATCAATCTATTCTAGAGGCTTACAGCTACTTCACAAGGGCAAAGGATCTCTGGGATACACTGAAGAAGGTGTAAGGGAATGTGTCAAACCTCAGCCGGTTCTTTGAAGTGAAGAAAGCAATCAATGGGTTGGTTCAAGAAGACATGGAGTTTACCAAGCATCTAGGGAAGTTCCGGGCTCTATTGTCTGAGTTGGAGATGCTCCGACCAAGTACCACTAATTCGGATGAGTTGCTTGAGAGGCGTGAGCAGGATAAAGTCTTTGGATTTCTCCTCACTCTCAACTCAGCTTACAACGGGTTGATAAAACACATGCTGAGGGGAGAGAAGCTTCCATGCTTAGAAGCTGTTTGTGCTCAAATCCAAAAGGAGCAGGATTCTATTGGGTTGTTTGGAGGGAAGAGTGACCTGTCTTTGGCGAATCATGTTGTCCAGGAACCACAAGGTGAAACTCATCAAGCCAAAAGGGAGCTTATGGGAGGTCTGAGGATAGGAGGTTTAATGGAATGTGTGATCATTGCAAGAAGCATGGCCACAAAAGGAGTCAGGCTGGATCCTCTTCACCCACATCTCAAGCCGGCTAAGTTCTTAAAGGAGAAGGAAGGGAAAGCTCACATGACTGAGGGAGAAAATGGTGCTGGTACTAGCAAAGGAAGTGAGGATGAGAACCGTGAAGCTGTTGAGAGCAAGTCCCTTGTTGCTTACACTGGTGGGAATGCTTCCACAAGCAGCCGCAGCAATGGGAATGACTACATCAGGCGATCAGACATTGAGGATCTTATCAAGATGCTCAAGGACAATGGAAACATCTCTCCGTACTCTCTTGGTGCTCCTTGATCACTAGTGAACTTAGAGAACCTTTAGAAATGGTTAGAATGGCTAGTGTGAGTAAGGCTGATCTTAAAAATGCTTATAATGCTGAAACCATGTCTAAACCATTCATAATTGATTCTGGTGCTACTCATCATATGATAAGTGATAGTAGATTGATAAGTGATATTGAACCGGCTAAGGGTAAAGTAATGATTGCTAATAGAGATAAAATTGATATAAGAGGTGTAGGCAAACTGAACTTGTTTAACAAAGAATCTAGAGCCTTGTATATTCCTGAATTTGCCTCTAGTCTTTTATCACTAAAAAGGTGTACTAAAGATTTAAATTGCAATGTTATATTTACCCCTAATGACGTGAGGTTTCAGGATATTGGGAAAGGAGTTACCAAAGGAGAGCTTTATGTTCTACAAGACTTAGCTTCTATTCCTGCTTATAGTTGCTTTAGTACTGCTTCTGTTTTGAATAAATTTGCTCTGTGGCATGCTAGACTAGGACATCCACATGTTAGAGTTTAAAAATAATGTTACCAGGTGTTGTATTTGAAAACAAAGATTGCGAAGCTTGCATTTTAGGCAAGCATTGTAAAACTGTTTTTAAGAAATCTGAAACTATCTATGAAAGTTGTTTTTATTTAATTCACTCTGATGTTTGGACTGCTCCTAGTTTTTCTAGAGAGAACCATGAGTATTTTGTAACCTTCATTGATGAAAAATCTAAATACACCTGGTTAACACGGGGGAATTGCCAAAACCAACCCAAATATTCATTTTAACCCTAAAGGTGCACCCCTTATTCAATCAATTGCAAACCCAACCTAAAGGGGTGTTAAAACTACTATTTAACCCTTATGAACAAACAAAAAACGTGCAGTATATTTTACGATTCTGTCCTTCGTAGGTCTACACTTTAAGAAAGAAGTCTACAACTAGGTAG
>CAKOAT010347932.1:0-13425 GCA_932364175.1 Eruca vesicaria subsp. sativa
AATAAAACCAAGAGGAAGACAAAGACAAAGATCACAACAGCCCGAAAGGGAAGTTCTGAAGTTTAAAATTGAATAATCTATATATAATAATGATAATAATAATAAAATTATCATCTTAATTAAAATGCATTATTGATATAATTAATAACAAAATTGACCTGAATTATATGATGTACAAAATCTTGTACTTATCCCCTTCTTTATGATTTTAATTCAGTATAGATTTTGTATTGACTAATTATCAATATCAAAAGTTTGATAAATTAAAGAAATTTAGACCTAAGAAATGAGGAGGAAAATTACTCATGATTGCAACCTCTTTAGCCACCTTGGATATATCCGGGTGACTTGCAATTCAAAGTATCTTCTCCAACATTCTTTTAATTAATCCAATTTCTCCAATTTGATCTTCGTCTGTGCACTCATCTCCTTAAAAACTTCTTCGATACATTTCGTGAACACAACCTTGGATCAATTCTGTGCATCAGACATCAGAACTTCGGCTTTCTCTGTATATAAGATAAATGAATAAATTGTGTTAAAAGTAACCATATAAACATTCTTGTATGGTAAGTAACTGATTTAGAACACTTACCAAGATCACCTTTCTCCCAAACATCATTAAGAAAGAAATAGAGTCGTCTTTTAACATCTCAAATATATTTAACCTACCTAATCAAAAAATAAATTACCGGAACAAAATAACCCAAACTAAACAAAACCGCAGGCTTAGCTTTCGGTAATTTTTGATATAAACAAGACCGAAGTATACACCTGTAATAAAAGCCAAAAGAAAGTCTAGGTAATTAAAAGCTCTTTAAAAATTGCTGACAATTGGATTACGGAAATTTGATAACATAAAATTGTTACCAAAATGAAATGGTTGAGTTTTACTATAAGAAGAACCTCTCCTTTCGATGTACCATACACATACCTAGTTTCCTCTGAAGAAAACGTTTTTTTTTTCCTTTACATCTATGAATAAATTATTTATTACTTTGCCAATTATTGAAAAATCTCCAAATTAAATCACCTTTACAATACATTACTTTTTTCCAAATAGTTATTTTGTTAACAATGATCTTTAATATTTTTGTGCGGTTTTTAACATTTCAGGGTTTTCTCCCCATTAAAAAAATGAGTGACTAGAATCAAAACGAAAATGCTTTGAATCCTATCAGGGAGACCTTCCCTCAAACCAGCTTATCAACTGAACCTCAGTCTGAAAAAAAGATCTGGTGGTTTCGTTGACAGAGTGACTGCAAGAATAGGAGTTGATATTCCACCGCTGGATATAAAGAGGGTCAGTCTATTTGCTAACTCTTTCAGGAAAATGATTTCTATTCCTTCTCCTACCTCGTACTAGTTCTTTAATATTGATCTTTTACATGTGATATGTATTAATATATGATAAATCTAACTGTTTATTGTCTTTGTGTAACTTTTGTTTCCAGATTATTCGTCCGTGTCCAATCCCTAATAACGGGCTTTGGGAGACGGAAAAAAGTTCAGGTGGTACCCATGCAACGATGATGATATTCAACAACGATCTTCCTCATCAGCCGATGGACTTTGATCTGCCTCCTCAAGGATGTAATAGATATTTTAGCAGCTCGATTTTGAGTACAATTTCGATTTTACAAAGATTTAATTTTTTTTACATGTAAAACAGGCTCTGATGATATTCCAACGGAATAGTCTGTTTATGTCACATCTCTTGAATCTACTGCTGATCCCCTTGATGCTCCATTAGTCCCTTCTTTCGATTCTGAAGTTGTTGCTGTTACTGATGCTATGAACCTCATCTCCGTTGAAACTGGTAGAAAAGACGATGACAAGGAAAAAGAATAAAACCAAGAGGAAGACAAAGACAAAGATCACAACAGCCCGAAAGGGAAGTTCTGAAGTTTAAAATTGAATAATCTATATATAATAATGATAATAATAATAAAATTATCATCTTAATTAAAATGNACCTGAATTATATGATGTACAAAATCTTGTACTTATCCCCTTCATTATGATTTTAATTCAGTATAGATTTTGTATTGACTAATTATCAATATCAAAAGTTTGATAAATTAAAGAAATTTAGACCTGAGAAATGAGGAGGAAAATTACTCCTGACTGCAACCTCTTTAGCCACCTTGGATATATCCGGGTGACTTGCAATGCAAAGTATCTTCTCCAACACAAAAATAAATGAACTCCGACTTACCAAGATCAACAATCTCCCAAACATCATTAAGAAAGAAATAGAGTCGTCTTTGTTGGGGTCAAAATCGGTATGACGGAATTAATAGCCAAAACTCCGCGCAAAATACAAAAGGAATAGTTTTATAAAACCCAAAAAGTCGTTTTATAAAACTCAAAGTCATTTATAAAACTCGCAGACCGTTTTATAAAACTCGAGAAGCCGTTTTATAAAACTCGAGAAATCATTTTATAAGACTCAAAGATCGTCTTATAAAACTCAAGAATTGTCTTATAAAACTCGAGAATCGTTTTATAAAACTCGAGAATCGTTTTATAAAGCTCGAGAAATCGTTTTATAAGACTCGAAGATCGTCGTATAAAACTCGAGAATTGTCTTATAAGACTCGAGAAATCGTTTTATAAAACTCGAAAATCGTTTTACGAAACCGCAAAAAAACCAAAACAGCCATAAAACACGAACTAGTCACGACTATTTCGCCCACGGGAGAACTAAGCCGAGCCGGCTTAGTTCGCCAATGGGCGAACTAGGAGGTGCTCGACTAGTTTGCCTATTGGCGAACTAAGCTGGCCCGGCTTAGTTCGCCAATAGGCGAACTAGGAGGTGCTCGACTAGTTCGCCTATTGGCGAACTAAGCTGGCCCGGCTTAGTTCGCCAATAGGCGAACTAGGAGGTGCTCGACTAGTTCGCCTATTGGCGAACTAAGATGGCCCGGCTTAGTTCGCCAATGGGCGAACTAGGAAGTGCTCGACTAGTTCGCCTATTGGCGAACTAAGCTGGCCCGGCTTAGTTCGCCAATAGGCGAACTAGGAGGTGCTCGATTAGTTCGCCTATTGGCGAACTAAGCTGGCCCGGCTTAGTTCGCCAATGGGCGAACTAGAAGCTTCCTGGACGTCCCGAGCCTCGATCTCCCGCATTCCCGATTCCAAACTTACGTCTTTCGACACGGTCGCATTCTGAACCATAGCCAAAACATCTCCCGTTCCATCTCGATCCAACCTACCGTTCGAGTTTTACGATAAAAACCGTAAAACTTCGCATTCTCGATAAAGAACTCTAAGAAATCGTATAAAACGGCGACGGTTGACGAAACACCGAACATAGCCTAAAACATACGATTTATTCGAGATTTCTCGTCGAAATCGTAAAAAACGCGTTTTTAATAATAACGTCGAGTAAATCGTAAAAAACGCGTTTTTAATTAAAAAAGTCGAGTAAAACGTAAAGCCTTACGATTAGCTCGAGGAATTTATTAAAAATGACGTCAGATCAGGAAACGATCCCGTAAAAAGTCGGAAAACGGATTTATCGCAAAAACGGCCCGAAAGGGCCTAAAGCGCGATAAAAACCCATCTCGCGATCTTAACGGAATCTAACCCGCAGATTTGATAAAATTTTGACGGTTTACTTGCAGAAGAAGAATAAATGTCAAGCTTGAAGATAAAATGCAAGTTTGAAGAAAAATAGAAGATTTCCGCGGAAGAAAAGGAAGAATCGAGAAAAATGGAAGATTCCCGATTTAGTCAAATCTGGGCGAAATGGAAAGACCGAATGGCCAAGGCGAGGAGTATATAAATAAGAGGTCTAGGGCAGAAGCAAGACACACGAAATTCAGAGCTCTCACCACCAAAACTAGCATTTAGGAATATTTCCGTTTTCTGTTAGCGAGCTGCGTCTCAACTAGGGTTTTCATTCTAGACTTTTAGGGTTTTCGCCGACGGCTCATACGGCTTAGGCTTATCTCGTTGTACCAGTTCTTACGCAGATTCAGAATAAGAACCTCTTTGCTCTCGATTTTCGTTTATCCTTTTAATAATTCTAAGTTTATCGTTGTCTTAATCTTCGTTGTGTGGTTCTGCAGATAGCCGGTTCCTCTGGAAACTTAGGGTTTTCCCGAAGTTTCCTTATTTACGATTATTTGACAGTAGGTGGATTTCGACACCCACAGTTTGGCGCTAGAAGGAGGGCGGGTCGGATCTATCTTACACCGAAGCCGCAACATGTCCAACGAAGAAACGATGACTGGTGACAACCAAACTCGCGACGAACGCGATAACGTTGAAACAACACAACCACAAGGAGCGTCTGCGGCAAACGCTACGAACGCTAACGCCGAGACCCTCGAGAAGATGCTTTCCGAGTTTAACAAAAAATCGGAAGAGCAGGAAAAGCTCATCGGTTCGCTCGCGAAACGGGTAGAAACCCTAACCGCGAAAACCCGAGCAATTCGCCCCCGTGGAACTACTAAGATCCGCGGAAGAAGGCTGGACTTTGGCTCTCCTACGGATCGTCCCAGAACCGAGCAGGGTAACTTACCGGAAAAAGATTCCGAAAAAGACAATCCTGACGCGACGCTGAACGAATCGGAAAAACCTCCTATTCACGAATAGGAGACCGAGGGTGACGGCATCGAACGGGTTAACCTGGAGACGAGCGACCAGGCCGATTCGACAGACGAAGACGCTGACGTCCATCCTAGGAGAAGAAAGACTCGAAGTCCTCTGCCGGAGTCTTCTCCCGAACGTTCGTATACTGGAGACGAAGGGGAACTCGACTTCGCGCGATACGCAAAAACCGCCGAGGAGCGATCTCCGGTCACTCGCAGAAAACGCCGACAAGGTCGGAAAACTGCTGGCGGTCTGACCGAGATGCGCGATCTCCGCGAGTACATCACCTAAACGGCCGCAGCGGTAAAAGCGGTGAAATTGCAAATTCACCACGCAACCAGCGCCGCACCCGAGATCGATCGGCTACTGTACGAGTCTCGGAAAACGCCTTCATGGCCCGCATCACCGAGATCAAACTGCCCGATCCCGGAAAACTTAAGGTGCCGACTTACGACGGGACGTCCGATCCCAAAGCGCACCTGAAAGCGTTCCAGATCACCATGGGACGAGCCAAGCTCAAGGACAACGAAAAGGACGCAGGCTATTGCCGTCTCTTCGTCGAAAACCTAGAAGGAGCCGCGCTCGAATGGTTCGCCAAACTCAGGCGAAATTCAATCGGAAGTTTTCGTCGACTGGCTTCGGAGTTCCTGAAGCAGTTCTCGATGTTCATTAACCCGGAAACCTCCGACGCCGACCTCTGGAGTTTGGTGTAGACAGAGGACGAATCTCTCCGCAGTTTCATGAGCAGATTCAAACTCGTCATGGCTAGGGTTAGCGGAATCAGCGACAAAGCCGCCGTCGACGCGCTAAGGAAATCGCTCAGGTATAAATCAAAGTTCCGCATGTGGATAACTCTCGAGAAACCGCGGACGATTCAGGATGCGCTCCATAAAGCCACTGACTTCATAACCATCGAAGAGGAGACACAAATCCTGTCCGAGAAGCATAAGCCAACGAAAACGTCCGCAAAGGATAACGCGTCCGAGCAAAAGCAGAAAAAGAGGAACTCTCGTAACGACAAATTCGTCCATCACGAGGGACAGGATCTCCAAGGGGCGCATAACTACGCCATTAACTCTGGTTCGGAGCAAGGGCGAACTACGGGTAACATGTGGACGAGAAATTTGAATTACGACGAGAATTCTTTATGCGACCTCCACCAAACCCACGGAAATTCCACCGTGAATTGAAAAGTTCTCGGCGCCAGACTGGCCGCAAAATTAGTCGCGGGAGAACTTTCCGAGATATCTAGTGTCAAGGATCTCATCCGCGATTCGGATCGCCCTCCGAAGAACGACAGGAAAGCGCGAGCAGAAACTCCGCCTCAGGGAAACCAGCCAGGCGAAAAGCGCGGACGAAGACAAGACGAGAAGGGTAGCGACGCTAACCGGCGAAAAATCAACATGATCATCGGTGAATCGCAATACTACAAAGACACCGTCTCGTCTATAAAATCCTACACACGCAAAGCCGAAACCGGCACAAGTTGGAAGGTGTCGACGGATGACCCTCCGAAAGGAGTGATCTCGTTCAACGACACTGAGACCGGAGGAATCGACCAACCTCATGCCGATCCTCTCGTCATCGACTTAGCAATAAGCGATTTAGAAGTCGCTCGGATCTTGGTAGATACCGGGAGTACTGTCAACGTGATCTTCCGCAACACGCTAGCACGCATGGGAATCGATCTCTCGGAAGTCAAGCCGATTCCGAAACCGCTGACTAGTTTCTCCGGCGAGACATCAATGACCCTGGGGTCAATTCGATTACCGGTTGCTGCAAAAGAAGTGACGAAAATCGTTAACTTCGCAGTAGTCGATTTCCCGGCTATCTACAACGTGATTATGGGCACGCCTTGGATAAATTCCATGAAGGCGGTTCTATCCACGTATCACTTGGGCATCAAATTCCCGACGCCTACGGGAGTTGCGGTAATTTGGGGATGCCAAAGACAATCGTGATCTTGCTTCCTGGCCGAACATAAGCTAAGGCAATTGGCGGTCGCGATAGTGAAACCAAAACGGGCAAAGGTCACGCCACCGCCCGCAGACGACGACCCAAAGCAAGCAACGGCCGAGAAACCAGAATTTTCCGCACCCATCGCTTCCACCCAACCGGAGGAGACAATCCCGGACAAAGACATCGATCCCGCGACTGAAGCGATCGAGAAGTCTGCGACAGCCGAGTAAGCACACTCGCACAAACAATCAGAACTACGAGATGGCTTGATTTCCGAAAGGAATACGTAGGCAGCTCGCCTAAAGACGAGTTCAGCTATCCCCCCTTCCAAAACGGGGNCATCGCTTCCACCCAACCGGAGGAGACAATCCCGGACAAAGACATCGATCCCGCGACTGAAGCGATCGAGAAGTCTGCGACAGCCGAGTAAGCACACTCGCACAAACAATCAGAACTACGAGATGGCTTGATTTCCGAAAGGAATACGTAGGCAGCTCGCCTAAAGACGAGTTCAGCTATCCCCCCTTCCAAAACGGGGGGGGGGAGTGGGTGAGTATACGAGTATTCGTATACTCCAAAAATTTTTTTACAAAATTTCTTTTAGCTTTGTAACCGAAAATTTTTCAAAATTTTTAATAAAGACAAAGTTAGAATATCTCTGCTACTATCACAAGCGCAAATCCGGAAAATCGCTTCCGCAGTAATAACTATTTAATCGTTTTTTCTAAAAAACTTGCATATCAAAAATATTTTCGGAAAGAACTGGCGAGACGTCGCCTAAACTCTTAAATAAAAATATTTCCCCAAAGTCCGTCTGCGACTATAAAAACACGAACGCTCGGCGATTGGCCCCGTCGAGCACGCTAGCCGTCCTAAACAAACGCACCGACATATCGGTCCGCATACATCCGACGAGGATAAAATAGCGCGCTATAAAAGAAATCCAAACTTTTGGTCAGCACTTCCGGGCAACTTAGAAATTGTTCCCGGTGAGATACTCGGTTCCAACCAGATGAATCGTATAAGCCGAGAACCTATCGCGGATTCTAAATCGGTATGGAATCAGGTTAAAATTGCAACGGGAAAAAACAAAAGCCGACTAGTCATCGCACAGCCCCAATCCGAAAGTAAACCTAGGTCTTGCCCTAAACCCAGCACACTGGTCGCTAACGTCTCAAGGCATGTCTCTTCGCCCACGTCTAAACACTCGCGAAAATCGAAATCTCCCGAGTTAACGAATCGGACGATTTACACCAAAGAGTTAGATACGTGATGACAACTCGTATTCTTCCCTCTACATCTAACGCAGAACACGAATTTCATACTTAGAAAATATTTTTATTAAAGTTTTCGAATATACACCGCCCAGCGGCAGGGATTCAAAGCCACCAACGGCCAGTCCCGGAAAAACAAAAACAAAATAAAAAAACTAAGAACATCACACATCAAAGTCATCAAAAGCGGACTGATCGACTTCACCATCCACGTCCGAAATCCCAGGACCAACTTCGACTGAATCCGGCGACACCACGATGGGATTCCATTGATCCCACATGCGCGCCTTAAGGTCGAAAAATTCGGATTGCATATCTCTTTCCCGACTCAGGTTTTTCCGCCGTGCGGAGAACTCCTTATCAAACGAATACCCTTCATTCTGAGTTAGGGATAACCCATGAACGACCCCGCGACATTCGCGATAATCACCATGCGCTCGTTGAACGATTTCCGCGTCGGAACAACCGGTTGCAAATCGCTCGCGACAAGCCTTCATCTCCTCGGCAACCTCTCGTTTGCCCGCGCGACGAGCACGACGAATCCTTTGGTCAAAAAGCTCCTTCACACGACAAGACCTAGCCGCACACTCATCCCTCACATGAGCAACCTCCCTTGCGACCACTTCTTCGGCTTGGTTAGCCTCGACCTCTGCCCGAAGACGAGCAACTTCTTTCTCGGCCACGTTCGCTCGAAACTCGGCAAGGCAAGCTTCTGCGGAACGATTGTCCAGGGCTCGGCCCATGATAAGGAAACCCTACCAAAGAAAACAATTAAGCGATGTCATAAAAACCGCTCGAAAAAGAAAACAATAAACACATGTACCTCCTTAGCTTTCTCGGATCCCCTACTAAACTCCGAAACTTGATCATAGTCGATGTCCGGAAAATGGGAGGTCGATGATCTGCCCGCCTTCGTCCAGATGCCTTCTTCCGTCTGACTATCAAGAAAATCCTTGAGAATATTGTCAGGAGAAGTCGCGCGTTCAGAATCATCATCTTCGACGACCGGATTTTTATCCCTTCGGAAGCTTGATCTGCCACTCCTCATCGAAGGAATATACGGAATAAACTCTCCAATAAACGGATCCTCTTCATAAACCGGATAATTCGCACAAAGTCGAGATCGGAAGAGGGCAACCGCTTGGCGGACGCGTTGCGGAGAAAAACTGCACCAACCAACTTCACCACGTTTGAGAGAAGTGGTGATGCTCTGGAGATCCACGGGATGCGGAGGCAAAGGGTTGGTCACCGCGGAAAAAAAGAAACGAATAAAATAATAATAATAATAATAATAAGAAGAGGATTCATATGAACTCGATTCACGTACCTCTCCGACCCCACGTGGTCGTAAGAAACGGAATGCTTCCCTCCTCGACCGACGCGCTGTCGATACAAACGTAAAAGAAATTCTTCTTCCAAGAAGTAGAAAGCGTTGGACAGCCCGTAACAATTTCGCCACAAGGGCATAGAGTGATCCTCCACGATGCACCCGTGGGCTTTAACAGACCCTCGAGATGATCGACATTAAGGGTGATTCCCTGCTCGTAACTCAGCGCTAAAAGACCAACGAGTTGCTTTAAACTAGGGGGAGTCAACTGACTGATCGATAGTCCCAGCCTGTGAAGGTAATGCACAATGATTTCCAGAATCGGAAACCATAAGTGGCATTCTTGCAAGAAAATGTTGTAACATGTGAAAAACCCTCGGGCGCATTCCTGTCGCCCTCCCCGGCAAGTGGGGAACGAAAC
Organism: Eruca vesicaria subsp. sativa; assembly: GCA_932364175.1. Taxonomy (NCBI): domain Eukaryota; kingdom Viridiplantae; phylum Streptophyta; class Magnoliopsida; order Brassicales; family Brassicaceae; genus Eruca; species Eruca vesicaria. The sequence continues at coordinate 9,584 of CAKOAT010347932.1, forward strand.
TCAACAGCCTCTGGGACTCGGCAAAATTCGCGCATGTGATCAATACTGTTAGGGAGTGTTGAGCTCGGATTTCTGGGAACTTGATCGACGTCCGACAAAGCTGGAACCCAAATCCCAGGCCTAGCGGACCCCGACTCGTCCCCCAACGCCCAAAAAGCCTCGTGGTCCGTCAGATCGACGAACGGGGGCGAATACTCTTATTTCGGAACCAAAGCTGGAGGCTGCGAACTCGTTCCCTCAGAATTATGAAAATTGGAACTAGTCGAGGAACGAGTCTTTCTTCCTGAAAACATGTTTGAAGATCTTCAAAGAAAGTGGAGAGAAAAATTTCTTGAATAAGTTGTAGAAGGTGGAGTAAAGAATTCAAAATTTTACTCCATATACTTATAGGGAAGAATTTTACTATTCAACTTTGGACTTTTGGCCATTAAAGTTCCGCCTAATTCTACCAAACTCGCCAAACGAGTTCAATTCACTCGCAAGAAACTCATGATTCTTACGAGCTGGGGGGCTAACTGTTGGGGTCAAAATCGGTACGACGGAATTAATAGCCAAAACTCCCCGCAAAATACAAAAGGAATAGTTTTATAAAACCCGAAAAGTCGTTTTATAAAACTCAAAGTCATTTATAAAACTCGCAGACCGTTTTATAAAACTCGAGAAGCCGTTTTATAAAACTCGAGAAATCGTTTTATAAGACTCAAAGATCGTCTTATAAAACTCGAGAATTGTCTTATAAAACTCGAGAATCGTTTTATAAAACTCGAGAATCGTTTTATAAAACTCGAGAAATCGTTTTATAAGACTCGAAGATCGTCGTATAAAACTCGAGAATTGTCTTAGAAGACTCGAGAAATCGTTTTATAAAACACGAAAATCGTTTTACGAAACCGCAAAAAAACCGAAACAGCCATAAAACACGAACTAGTCACGACTAGTTCGCCCACGGGAGAACTAAGCCGAGCCGGCTTAGTTCGCCAATGGGCGAACTAGGTGGTGCTCGACTAGTTCGCCTATTGGCGAACTAAGCTGGCCCGGCTTAGTTCGCCAATAGGCGAACTAGGAGGTGCTCGACTAGTTCGCCTATTGGCGAACTAAGCTGGCCCGGCTTAGTTCGCCAATAGGCGAACTAGGAGGTGCTCGACTAGTTCGCCTATTGGCAAACTAAGCTGGCCCGGCTTAGTTCGCCAATGGGCGAACTAGAATCTTCCTGGACGTCCCGAGCCTCGATCTCCCGCATTCCCGATTCGAAACTTACGTCTTTCGACACGGTCGCATTCTGAACGATAGCCGAAACATCTCCCGTTCCATCTCGATCCGACCTATTGTTCGAGTTTTACGATAAAAACCGTAAAACTTTGCTTTCTCGATAAAGAACTCGAAGAAATCGTATAAAACGGCGACGGTTGACGAAACACCGAACATTGCCTAAAACTTACGATTTATTCGAGATTTCTCGTCGAAATCGTAAAAAACGCGTTTTTAATAAAAACATCGAGTAAATTTTTTTTAAAAACGTGTTTTTAATTAAGAAGTCGAGTAAATCGTAAAGCCTTACGATTAGCTCGAGGAGTTTATTAAAAACGACGTCAGATCAGGAAACGATCCCGTAAAAAGTCGGAAAACGGATTTATCGCAAAAACGGCCCGGAAGGGCCTAGAGCACGATAAAAACCCATCTCGCGATCTTAACGGAATCTAACCCGCAGATTTGATAACGTTTTGATGGTTTACTCGCAGAAGAAGAATAAATGTCAAGCTTGAAGATAAAAGGCGAGTTTGAAGAAAAATAGAAGATTTCCGCGGAAGAAAATGAAGGATCGAGAAAAATGGAAGATTCCCGATTTAGTCAAATCTGGGTGAAATGGAAAGACCGAATGGCCAAGGCGAGGAGTATATAAATAAGAGGTCTAGGGCAGTAGCAAGACACACGAAATTCAGAGCTCTCACCACCAAAACTAGCATTTAGGAATATTTCTGTTTTCTGTTAGCGAGCTGCGTCTCAACTAGGGTTTTCATTCTAGACTTTTAGGGTTTTTGCCGACGGCTCATACGGCTTAGGCTTATCTCGTTGTACCAGTTCTAACGCAGATTCGGAATAAGAACCTCTTTGCTCTCCATTTTCGTTTATCCTTTTAATAATTCTAAGTTTATCGTTGTCTTAATCTTCGTTGTGCGGTTCTGCAGATAGCCGGTTCCTCTGTAAACTTAGGGTTTTCCCAAAGTTTCCTTATTTACGATTATTTGACAGTAGGTGGATTTCGACACCCACAGTCTTTTAACATCTCAAAGATATTTAACCTACCTAATCAAAAACCAAATTACCGGAACAAAATAACCCAAACTAAACAAAACCGCAGGCTTAGCTTTCGGTAATGTTTTGATATAAACCAGACCAAAGTATACACCTGTAATAAAAACCAAAAAAAGTCTAGGTAATTAAAAGCTCTTTAAAAATTGCTGACAATTGGATGACAAAAATTTGACCACATAAAATTGTTACCAAAATGAAATGGTTGAGTTTTACTATAAGAAGAACCTCTCCTTTCGATGTACCATGCACATACCTAGTTTCCTCTGAAGAAAACGGTTTTTTTTTTCCTTTACATCTATGAATAAATTATTTATTAATTTTCCAATTATCTAAAAATCTCCCAAATTAAATCACCTTTACAATACATTACGTTTTTCCAAATAGTTATTTTGTTAACAATGATCATTAATATTTTTGTGCGGATTTTAACATTTCAGGGTTTACTCCCCATAAAAAATGAGTGACTATAATCAAAACGACAATGCTTTGAATCCTATCAGGGAGAGATTCCCTCAAACCAGCTTATCAACTGATCCACAGTCTGAAAAAAAATCTGGTGGTTTCGTTGACAGAGTGGCTGCAAGAATAGGAGTTGATATTCCACCGCTGGATATAAAGAGGGTCAGTCTATTTGCTAATTCTTTCAGGAAAATGATTTCTGTTCCTTCTCCTACCTCGTACTAGTTCTTTAATATTGATCTTTTACATGTGATATGTATTAATATATGATAAACCTAACTTTTTATTGTCTTTGTGTAACTTTTGTTTCCAGATTATTCGTCCGTGTCCAATCCCTAATAACGGGCTTTGGGAGACGGTAAAAAGTTCAGGTGGTACCCATGCAACGATGATGATATTCAACAACGATCTTCTTCATCAGCCGATGGACTTTGATCTGCCTCCTCAAGGATGTAATAGATATTTTAGAAGCTCGATTTTGAGTACAATTTCGATTTTACAGAGATTTAATTTTTTTTACATGTAAAACAGGCTCTGATGATATTCCAACGGAAGAGTCTGTTTATGTCACATCTCTTGAATCTACTGCTGATCCCCTTGATGCTCCATTAGTCCCTTATTTCGATTCTGAAGTTGTTGCTGTTACTGATGCTATGAACCTTATCTCCGTTGAAAGTGGTAGAAAAGACAATGACAAGGAAAAAGAATAAAACCAAGACGAAGAAAAAGACGAAGAAAAAGACAAAGATCACAACAGCCCGAAAGGGAAGTTCTGAAGTTTAAAATTGAATAATCTATATATAATAATGATAATAATAATAAAATTATCATCTTAATTAAAATGCATTATTGATATAATTAATAACAAAACTGACCTGAATTATATGATGTACAAAATCTTGTACTTATCCCCTTCATTATGATTTTAATTCAGTATAGATTTTGTATTGACTAATTATCAATATCAAAAGTTTGATAAATTAAAGAAATTTAGACCTGAGAAATGAGGAGGAAAATTACTCCTGACTGCAACCTCTTTAGCCACCTTGGATATATCCGGGTGACTTGCA